>CM038793.1:24682400-24996019 GCA_021764765.1 Vicia sativa | reverse complement strand
CAGTCACGCATCCTTCGTAGTCTTAGTGTAAACCAAAGGATAGTCCATCTAAAATGCTATCCCACTCCCATTCGTGAATACCTAGGGAAGATTGTATAAACTTCGCGGGCCTGACTACCATTTTGCTTTTGGCAAGTCAAAACACGATGCTACATAACTGCTACCTCCTTCTTCATTCCCCGCCATCAATAGTTCCGTTTTAAATCTTTATACATTTTTGTTGCTCCAGGTGAATGCTAAGTTTGCTTTGTGAGCCTCCTCTAAAATTAGCTTCCTTATCTCTGGCAACATCGGCACACAAATTTTCATCAGACCTTAAGATATTATCTCGTCCTACTTTAAAACCGGTGCTTTTCCTTGTACCATCAATTCCATTTTCTTCCAAGAGTGGATTATTTCGACAGCCTAATGTCTTCCAATAATCCATTGAGATCTTGACCATTCCACATTGAAGAATTCCTTGGCCCATCTTCACGCCTAGGGTGATGTCTCTGAATGTTTCCCATAGTTTTGTTGTTTCGCAATCGCTGATGTTGTTGCGGGCACCTTTTGCTACTTAACGATCCGCCACCACGCTTCGCTTTTCCCCGGTGATATTGTAATGTGAAATCGTAGTCCTTCAAGGTTTCCATCCATCTCCTTTGTCTCATGTTTAATTCTTATGATCAAACAAATACTAAACTCATGGTCGCTATCAGAAAGTACATCCATAGAGATAATGACGCTAAATCTTTAGCGCAAAGCTACAAAATAAAAGTTCCAAATCATGAGTGGGGTAATTCCTTCGTATGCCTCTTCAATTGTCTCACATATGCTACCGCTTTTCATTGTTGCATCAACACACATCCTAATCCTTGATGAGATGCATCACAATAAACTCTCAGAGGGCTCCTCGTGTGTGGCGTAATCAATATAGTGATGTCGTAAGTTTCTTCTTCAACAATTGAAAATTAGCTCACATTTCTACCCAAAAGGTCGATCCTTTCTAGTTAGTCGAGTCAATGAGCTACTATCTTAAGTAATCCTTCGATGAATCGCCGATAGTATCCACAATCCCACAAAACTTCTTACGCTGTTGATTAACCGGTTGCTTCCAGCGTAGCACGGTTTCAATCTTTGCGGATCTACGATTCCTTCCTTTGATATGATATGTCCCAAGAATTTACCCTTTTCTAGCCAGAATTCACACTTGATGGATTAGCATACAACTTTTCACGCAGAATTTGTAGTACTTCGACGTAGACGCCTCGTGTTCCATTTTACTTGAGAGTAAACAAGGATATCACACGAATACAATAAACGAATTTGTCCGTAAATGGATGGAAAATTCGGTTCATATAATCCATGAAAATAATAAGTATTAGTCACTCCAAATGGCATGACTAGGTACTCATAATGTCCATAACGAACTCGAATGCGCCTTTTGGTACGCCTTCTTCTCTCACACAACCGGTGATATCCTGGACTTCAGATCAATCTTAGAAAATACTCGATGTCTTCTTTGTGATCCATCAAGTCATCAACGCGAGGTGGGTATCGATTCTTCACGGCTTTGTTAAGTTGTCCATCCACACATAGTCGGGAACGCCTGGTCCTTTTCTTTACCAAAAGTAATCGAGCTCCCCATAGGGAAACACTTTGCCTAACGGAGACTCTTTATCCATCAAGTCTTCCAACCTGTTCTTAAGTTCTTGGAGTTCTTTTGCTCATCTACAGGTGGTGCATAGAAATTGGTCCAGCCTCGGTGTAAATCAATGAAGAATTCAATGTCTCATGTCAGAATCTCACCGGGAACACACTTGAAATTTTGAGTAACCAACATGTCTTCAATCTTTATCTCGTGCATTACCTCCGTATTGCAAGGATTGAAAGGTCAAAGGCTCCATTCCTTAGAGAAACTTTCAAATACAACATGTATTTAACAACCCCGACTGTGCAAAATAACCAACTTTCACACAATCTAACATAAAATGAACATCCATCCAGAATAATCTCAAGAGATCAGAGGGTAGACATACATAAATTAACTTAACTTTGCACTAATAATAAGCAAGCAAAGGTTCATAGCTAACCTTAGCAGAGGTAGATACTACTAAGTCAAAAGGTAATGAGTTACTATCATTTTTAATCAATGCAACCTGATATAATGAACGTGTTGCTCAATCAAAAAAGCGTTAAAATGGACCTCAACTTCACCCCCTGATCAAGTTGTTGACTGAGATCGCCCTCGTACTCATGCAATACTGAAAGCAAATATTTCTAACGCTGGCAAGATTCACAGCCTAACTCAAATTTTGGAGCTTTGCAATCCTAATATGTCCTCTTTGTTGTATTTGTAGTGTGTCGGACCCTTATTAGGACATTCATTCGCATAATGCCCACCTTTCACCACAATGGTAGCAACGCACTGCCGTGACCCCAAAATTTACCCTCCTTTCCATAATCTTTCTTGAAATATTGGTTCATGTTCCTTCTCTTGTATCCACCCAAATTATTTGAAACGAACGATTTGTCAAAATTGTGGTTCCGATTTCTTGAAGTTTATGATTTATCCACAATTATTCCATTTTTGGGATTTCTTCTTAAGTTTGTGGTCTATGCAAGGGTTTGAGTTTTTAGACCAATCTTGTACATCCAAGTTTTACCAATTACAAGATACAAGAATTGTGGTTGGTGCAACCATCCAAACTTCCAACCATTTTCTCATTATTACAAGATTCAAAGGAAGTGTGCATACAAAGTTCGAATGTGTTGTATTCCTCACAAGTTATGTGATTCGTAATATTTGCAGTGTTGATTTCCAAACCATAATCCAAGTGATATGTGATGTGGGATTTTACAAATTCAACATCCATTCAAGCAAAACGGTATCACAATTGTATTTACATAACAAAGTTGATTTTGTTGCAAGATATCATAAATCTACAAATTTCTAAATGTATCACAAATTCATTCAAGAATTCTTACAAGTATGGAACGCTTGTGTTACGATTCAAGAATCAAAAGAAGAAGAACCAAGTGTGTTTTCATTCAATTTACTAAATTTTTGGTACAAGAGTATTTCGAATTGAAAGTATAAGTTCTCCAAATTGTTTGAAACTTCTTTACAATTTCAATCCTAAATTTACAATTCAAAATTCTACAAAGTTTCTAAAAACAATTTTATGATTCTACAAGGAAGGCCTCGAGGTCTCTAAGTGTCTTTTCTTCAATTGCAAGTCTTCTAAACTTCTGCCATCTTGAGTTACCTTTCCACCTTCATCGCCATTCCGCTTCACCCTTCACCGCCACATGAAACAAGAAAGGAAAATCAAGTTAGAAGTTACAAAACATAAACATAAAACAATGCGAGAAATTATCAAAAAGGATTATGTTTTTGTCGAGGGATCATCACTAGGCTTAGGAATCGTTTTATCGCTAAAGCCTCGTAATCTCATTTAAAAGATTAATCATCGGCAAGGTGGTGTTCGCAAATCACGGGTCAATTTGGTTCACGAACGAGCATACAACGGCTGCAAGCATAAAGCAACGCCCGAACAACAAGCATATGATCACCACTGCTTCCGGCAGCATTCAAGAAGTAGAAATTTCGGCAGCATACGATATCCCACAATTTGAGGCAATAAATACAAGGCAGCAGCTTAACAACAATAAAACAAAAGCAAATCAAGCACAACAAGCAAGCCTATCCAACAAAGATAAATCGAGGCAACAATTCCCAGCTTAAAACCAACAAGTATAGTATCACAGTCAAAGATAACATATAGTACCAAGAAGCATGTGTCGTTGTATAATGATCAAGGCAAAGCAGGAGAAAGTAAAAAGAGATCATCACAACATCGAGCCCAAAGAATTTAAGCCCCAAAAGCCACAAAGTTAAATCGAGCAGAGCAGCATGTAAGATACAGCCACAAAGGTCAAAAGTAGAAGCAGTAACAAATTCATCATGATATATCGGATGATGGAAGGGACAAGCAAAGAAAAAGGCAATATCCGTCAGAATTGTGATATAGAGGCCCGTAGAGTTCATGTAAAAAGAGGATCGTAACGAAAACGAAAATCAAAGTAGAGGATCCGTTTTATCATCTTCAACTAACACAAAAAGGAGAACCAACACAAAAATCCTTAACACCAATCATAAACCAAAACCCACAAGACAAGATCCGCTTTATCAACACCGATATAGGCGCAGAGAGAGAGAAAGAAGATGAGAAAATGAAAACGCAGAAGCCTATAATAAAGAACCAACACTAAAAATCCCTGTAATCCAAATCAAAACACAAAGCAACCCAGCAACGTAAATCAACACAGAGAAACGCAGCAAGCAAACGCATCATTTTCCCAAACCAATGCCTTCAGAACTTAGTTTTTCAGAAATCTATTCTGTAAACTGAGAAAGAAGAAGAAGAAAAGAGTACAAGAGCGATCTCACCCGGACAAGGTTAAGGCAAGCATGCACTGACACGTCTCCAAGGCCACCGGACCGGTCAGTTAGGGTTCGGTCCCTTTTCAATCTGTCAAAACCAACCACAAACATATCAGAAACCAGAGCAAAACATTCGAAAATCAAGCATGCAAACAGATTTCAATCGGAGAAAGAGAGACAGAACGGCGCGGCGAGAGAGAGAGAGAGTGGCCGGTGAGGGATTCGACGTTGAGTGAGTGAGAACGGCGCGGCGAGAGAGAGAGGGAATCGGCCATCGTGAGAGAGAAGATGATGAGGGTTTGTGAGAGCACGCTGCATGTGGAGGAGAGGAACATGTGAGGAACCCAGAGAACGCGCGAGGTTTTGATCAAGAGAGTTTTGTTGTTTCATCAAACAACAACTCTTACTTTTTATTTTTATTTTATTTTTAATTTCTTCCAAATAATAATAATATATAAATTAACCACCTTATTTTTAGAATAAAATCTATTTTTGTTATTACTAAACACATTGTTAGCAAAAAATATTAGCACTAGCCTAGTATCGACATGTAGCCCGATTTTTACCTATTTTGGAACAATCGGATCATTTTGAAGTGGAAGCATTACACCCGGTTCGCTAGTACGTGGAGGTATTGTTGACCCACCAAAGGTCGATGGATTTCTTCTTCGCATCGCCCGTAATCACCATTACATGTGCTATTTCGAACCTACTCTATTTCAATTAATTTAATTCATTGCAAATAATATTTCATTGCGATGTACTAAATAATTATTGGGTCTGATAGTTTTTATTTGATGATTTATCGATTAAACTATTAGCCGATTTTTCATCAAACAGAAAAAATCATCTCTAATAATTATTTAAATTTCCGATTGTATTATGTGGTATTTTTGTCCTGCTTATTTACTCGCTCAATACTTATTCACCAATGTACACTGCACACAATCAAAATAAAAATCAATTGATTTCATCTTGATTGGCTCATACGCGATTTCTTAAAGGGTCTCATGGTTGGGATGGGCATGACCATCCTCACGAGGTTGGTTAAAGCCCTGTTGCTTTAATCGATCATAACCCGACAAACAACATTGGTCTATATACCAATCACCACCATGGTCTCATGGTCAGAAGTCCATCACTTGTAACCCGCTTCCATCTCACGTATCATTCGCAATTAAATTTCAAACCTCGATCCAATGTCGAGTGCATTTTCAAAATTTTTCATAAAGAAAACTCAAGTGTTTAAGCCGTTGATGCTAGACTAATTGTTTAAACACTTGCAATGAGCCTCAATCTTTAAGTCGTTGGATGCTAGACTAACTACTTAAAGATTCTTAATAACGGAACCTTGTTTCACTTCACTCTTTCATAAGAAAAACTTTTGGGATGATAGACCACTCGCTGAGCATTGAGCTCATCTTGTTTCTAGTATTTGAATCAGAGGATGCTAGTCCTATTGTTCGGTACTTTTCATCCATAATTCGACACTTACATAAAACAAAATCGTAGGATGCTAGTCCCATTGTTTCTCCTCCATTTCGATTCCTCACAGATCAAACTTCAAAACACTTTCACAATTAAATTTCAAACCCGATCCAATGTCGAGTGCATTTTCAAAATTTTCATAAAGAAAACTCAAGTGTTTAAGTCGTTGGATGCTAGACTAATTGTTTAAATACTTGTGCAAATGAACTTCTAATCTTTAAACCGTTGGATGCTAGTCCAATTGTTTAAAGGTTTCAACAACGTGAACTTTGTTTCACTTCACTCTTTTTATAAGAAAACTTTTGGGATGATAGACACTCTGAGCATTGAGCTCATCTTGTTTCTAGTATTTGAATCGAGGATGCTAGTCCTATTGTTCGGTACTTTTCACCCACCTAAAAACAATTCAACTCACTCAAAACCCTTTTATTGCTCATACGCGATCATCAAACTCTTTTCGGATAAAGAGTGTGCAATATTCGTTTCAAATACGAGCGAGGACTTAAGCTTTTCAAACAAACAAAACAAGTCCTAGCTCAAAGCATTTGAAATGTCTAAACGCACGATTTTTCAGATAAAATCAATGCAACCAATTAAAGCCTTTTTAAGAGGAACTACAGAGTTTTGACTTTCCCATTGCACGAGGGAATATGTAGGCACACGGTTCTGAAACCGTGTCAAACTCAAAATAATAATAAACAAATTCTGCTTTCTTTTAGCATCCATAACTTAGTAAACACACACACAAACGCTGTAGAATTAAATGGGTCCCATCGAGTACGATGGATGGTGGTAATACCTTCCCTTACATAACCGATTCCGATTCCACTTTTGGTCGTAGACCGCCTTTATCCGCTTTTTGGGTTTTATCTATATTTTCCTGCCTTTTGGAACGAATAAAATTAGGTGGCGATTTCACCGCTTTCGAGAATTGAAAAGATTTTTGAAAATCGAGTTGCTTCAAGACTCTGTGGCGCTGAGTTCCTCGTCCTTGGTGTTATGATTTTTGTGTGTCGAGGTCCTCGATTATTATAGTGTGGTCGCAGGTATGGCCTTATCTCGCTTATTACGCCCCGATTATGAAAATTTGAACGACTAGGTCCTCCAGAGTTCTGGACCGCCCCGCGATTTGCCCTCCTATTTTTCATGTCCTCCACTTCTCTACATTTCTCCACTAGTGGTTGAAAGCGTTGTATCCCTAATGGTACCACTGAGTCTTGTAGTTCATACTTGAGCCCTTCTTGGAAACGGTGGCATGTAACCTTCATCCACTCCTTCCCTCAAGAATTGAAATACCTAGATAAAGTTTCAAATTTGATAAAGATACTCGCCACGGCCATACTCCCTTGTCAAGTTTCGTAAAATCGCTCCCAATTTGGTCCTTGCACTTATGGGAAAGTATTTGTCTAAGAATTTTGTCTTAAATGTTTCAATTTATTTCCTCCGAGCGCCCATCATTAATCTAGTGCTTTTCCAACAATACTCGATCACCTAAGAGAAGATATGTGGCATGTAACACCTTTGCTCCCTGTGGACAATTGATTACCTCAAAGATCTTTTCAATTTCTTGTAACCATAAGTCACCTTCCGTGAATAACATCCTCCAATACCATCTTTCGAATCTTGCATCAACAACTTTTGTCCGATCTTCCTCAACTTCGTAGTCGAACTCAAAATCAAACTGTACACGAATAATTTGAAAGAAGGAATGCTCCTCTTGATCCAATTCCAAAGGACCCATACCAACTTTTGCCCTATCTCGTTCAAAGCTCATTGGTGGTTCCAAGTTTCTTAACCCACCCAGCTTTATTTCCGCTGGTTAAGATCATAACGCGATGTGGATACCATGCGGTACGGTAGACACTCAAGAGGATTGCAATCCTTACAAAGCCAAAGTTCAACAGTTGATTGACCAAATACTTGACTCTTCAAGGAGGGATTCTGCTTGGAATGGCAACCCGCACTAAGTGATCACCCGCACTACTAAAAGTCATCTCGAATCAATAAGTCAAGACGGAGCCCAGCCTCCTCAACAATGACATTTTGTATTTTCTTTATCGCATTTTCATGTGTATCTTGTTTAATTGTTTAAACTTTGTTTGCATGTAGAAACTTGTTTGTTTTATCTTAATGCAATGAATATGTTTGTCTTGAAGCAATCCATTATCACTCAATCCATTCGTTATCACTCTCTAAATGATTTGCAGCATTTTGATATTAACGTTACCAATCCTTTCGCTTAGGCAAAGATTGAGGAGGATGACGATAATTGAAAACGCCATGTCTCTAGTCGTATGCTTTTGAGTAAAACCTTGTCGATGATGTATGTGCCTTGTTTCAAATCCCCAAACACCGGAGTTATAAGGGAGATAAACCTTAACCCTTTCGAGCCTTGAAGTAGAGTTTCTTTTTCTGCTCAAAAACCTCATCATTTTTACCTGTATGGTAGTGTTCATTAATTTGATCGAGAGTTCGAACTCATCAAGAGTGTGCATCAAAGGATACAACAATGGCTATCCTTCAAAAGGTTGAGAAAGGTCAAAACCACAGAGTCGACCTCCGCTATCAACATTGTGCACCAAAGGAGAATGATATCGTGTGGTATCTCGCACATCGAAGGTCAACAGATGACAATACTACCCTCAGACTCGATACCACATCACTTTTAACAAATCAAAGGTTGGTATGATCCACGACTTGTTCAAAAAGATGAATAGAAAGAGACAAAAGCCCGCTTAAGCTCGAACTTAGTAATAAGTCGCTTAGGCAAAAGTCGTAAGATCCCGAAATGCAAAGGATTCTCAACAAAGAACAAGTCAGGTGGTCAAATACCAAAATACAAAAGTGAGTGATCCAGTCCAAGAAACCTCGATTGGTTCCTCAACCATCATAACGCCTCGAGATGAGTGCTCGACGATAGTTGAACTTAGGATCCAAGAACATCATGGAGAATGGCATGGCACCAAATATTTTGAGCCTAAAAATCCTTTTTCTAAAAAACGTGAACTGCACTAATGCTACAACCTCAAAAGTCCTAATGAAGCATGGGTTAATTCAAAAGCATATAACGAAGAGATCGTGGTTTACCACTTCACATGTGCTAGTACCGTGTTGGTATCCTATGCTCGCCTTATCTTTCAAAAGAAAATTTTCTGTTGCACCAAAAGTGTTTCACTCACAAAAATCATAATGTTTTTCATACAAAACTTCAAGACGCATAAATGTTGCATTATAATTGTCACAATAAACATTCTTCTACATGTAAAACAATTGTTTGACATTGAAGAAGTTCTCATAATGAACATCAGTGAATAGTTTAACTTTGTCCAAAGACAGAGACTTGATTATTCTCACGAGTTAGCGCTATTTGTATCAAGCGTGACGCCAAGGACCCTTCGAGCATATCACAAGTTGTTTTCAAGATTCTCGTTAACTGGGCAATCAATCGAAATTCCCGACCGCCAACCGGGGCAAATCCTTAAAGAGCAATCGCAGCTGATTTAGTCTTTCCCAAAAGAGCAGCTAGCTGGGACAACTGTGCTCCATGTTTCACCAACTTGAAGTAATCACTCGAGACATGGGAGTCTCTAAGGCTGTTTACGGTGGGCATTTCGCTTCAATCTTTTCAACTAATCGCTCGTTCCAATCAATCGAGACAATGACTTCGACGCTGGAAGCCTTCAAAAGCTCCTGCTCCACCAAGTTAGTTGCTCACTTGTCATTGATCCAAGTGCATTTATAACGTGAAGCCTCTTAATGGAGCAAGTATTCGCTCAAGAACCAATCGCCTCAAGCAATTACTTCGAGATGTAGAAGTCTCTCTAAAGCTCGTCCTGGGGCAGGTCTTCCCGATGCTCGCATAGCTCCTTATTCAGATGCAGTCAATCTAAGGAAACAACTTGAGATGAAGAAGTCTTTCCAAGACTCATTCTAAAGCAAGCTTGCTGAAAAGATTCATCTGAAGAAACTACTTCGAGACGTTGGAGTCTCTCCAATGTTCATCCTGGGGCATGTCGTCCATTTATGCAAAGTCTGCCACTCTAAGGTTCAGTAAACCTAAGGAGGTTATTTTGAGATGCGGAAACACTTCCAAAGCTCCTATCAAGGCATGATGTCTCTACATCGAATATCCAGCCTTTGAACCACTGATGATCGAAAGTATCACGTATCACGTGATGCCGGGCACTTTTCGAAAGATTTTTAGAAGGTCTACCGCATCGGCATATTGAGATTCTCAAGTGCAAAATCTAATGCGCCGCATTCCACGCATGGAGCACGCCTCATTATCCGATCAACTTAAGTTTGCTATTCTTCGTTTCACAATAGTCAAGATTGCAGCCCTTCCAATGCAATTCAACCTTTGAGCTTGGTCCATCATCTTGTTGTGCCATGTTCTTTATCCATTGATCCTCAAGGCCAGTATTCAGTTTGATAACCAATACATCAACCAAGATATTCATGCATTCATATCATATACTACATAGCACATTCATTCATAAACCCACCAGACTCGGTTATTCCAAGATCGGTTATTGATTGTTTCGCAGAATCATAATTTGAAGACTATTTTGAATGACAAATTTAGCTCTTCCGATCACAAGTTTGAGGGCTCACCATAATGGGTCTATAACGATGATGATTCTCAAATCGAACTGCTCCGAGTGATTGTTTCAAGCTAACTCTTGTATCAAATAGAACTTTATAGAGCTTCTTTTAAGGTACCCTATTACAAGCGTAAGACTTTTCTCAACGACAACTTAGTTCTTCTCCTAGTGCAAGAAGAACGCTATGATGTATAATGACAGTAGTGTCAACTCCCCAATGAAGTCTCTTCCCGAGAATCGATTGATCATCCTGAACTCTTATGACAACAAGATCGCTCATTTGACTCCCGTTGATGTCTTCCTTCAATCAATGGAAATCATGCACCATTTGCATTAGAAAAATCATATCATGCATATCATACTCATGCATATCATACTCATGCATTAGCTTTGCTATTTGTTTTGTGTTTTCAACCGAAATTGTAAATGTCCTCGTAAGGATCAATTTGAAGGATTAATTTCTATTTACAAATTATCCTCTTCTCTCCAAAGACAAGTTATATACTTGTATGGATCTCAACAACTCGATGGTTTCTCCAATCGAGACTTCTTCCCAATAAACAGCTTCTCTTTCGATGGACTCTAATATCAAGAAATTATTCAACCGGAACTCCTCATGAATTTTCCACACGGTTTTCTTACAAGGATTCCCCAACTGCTTATTTTACTCCCCAAGTGAGTCTCCTTCTAAAGGATTACTACAACATTATTCTTGGTATTTTCAAAGACTTCTTTCGACAAGAATCTTCCCAAGAAATACTATTGGCAAGTGGCTTCCATAATATGCTCCTCCGAGCCGAAATTACATCCGTGCTTATTTCCTCAAAGAAGTTATCAACTACTCAACAAATAAATATCCACCCAATGGATGTTTATTCAATCTCAAGATATTTCTCCAACTCGACGTTGATTCTACATATCCACTTGTCGCAACGCATTGTCCATACAATGTCGCAAATCAAGCTCATTACCCTAGAAGTTTTTCACCACAGCGCCGAATCGATTCTTCTATCAACGTAAAGCTATCTCATACAAATTGAAGATCTTGTCAACTCGTGGTTGTTCAACATGTCCGTACATGTTCAAGAAGATCTCTCATCGCAGAAACGCCGGAAACAAGATTTACCGACTTCATAAACATCTATATCACCGTGTCGGATATTATTATGTTTATCCCCGCAGAATTGCATTCTGCGCGCTACTAAATTCGTTATGCTTGTAACTCTGAGGTTACACGGTCAAAGACATTCAAGATGCCATGGCTCCTCGACTTTGCACCAACAATTCGATATTGTTCTAAGCCATCTATTCGAGAACTCTTTGTTAAGTTCTCAATCATGTCAATCGTGGAACTCTTTGTTAAGTTCCCAATCATGTCATTTCAATTGCTTAAGGTCCTGTGTATTCCTTAGTCATTCGTAGAACTCTGTTAAGTTCTCATTCATGTCAATCGTGGAACTCTTTGTTAAGTTCTCAATCATGTCATTTCATGCTTAAGGTTTGTGTATTCCTTAGTCATTCGAGAACTCTTTGTTAAGTTCTCATTCATGTCAATCGAGAACTCTTGTTAAGTTCTCAACCGTGTCATTTTTCAATTCGCTTAAGGTTTCAAGTATTCCTTAGTCATTCGTAGAACTCTTTGTTAAGTTCTCAATCATGTCAAATTTTTCAATTCGTTTAAGGTTTCTGTGTATTCTTAGTTCGTAGAACTCTTTGTTAAGTTCTCAACCGTGTCATTTTTCAATTTCGCTTAAGGTTTCTGTATTCCTTAGTCATTCGAGAACTCTTTGTTAAGTTCTCAATCATGTCAAATTTTTCAATTGCTTAAGGTTTCTGTGTATTCTTAGTTCGTAGAACTCTTTGTTAAGTTCTCAATCATGTCATTTCAATTTTGCTTAAGGTTTGTGTATCCTTAGTCATTCGTAGAACTCTTTGTTAAGTTCTCACCATGTCAATTTTTCAATATATTGTTTTTCTTTTCGCTTGAGAAGTTCGCTTCTTCTCATAGCATTTTCGTAAAATTGTTGTCAAAGTCATTTCGATGACGCCGTTGTCCCCAATGTTGTTAAAATCTCCTAGCTTTTGTGTTAAAGCATCTGCTAATGCTTAGTAAGTTTTCTTCAAGCGCTTTTCTTGGCTCTCAGAACCAAGATTTGTTATCTGCTTTCGTTGTGGCATTGATTTCGCTTCGGGCAAATTTTCGTTTCTAGTATTCAATCCTCTTCCACCTTGAACGCTCGAAAGTTGTCAATCTTTCTCACTTACTGTGTCTAAGATGATTGAATAAGCAACCGTCGACCCCAAAATTTACCCTCCTTTCCATAATCTTTCTTGAAATATTGGTTCATGTTCCTTTCTCTTGTATCCACCCAAATTATTTGAAACGAACGATTTGTCAAAATTCGTGGTTCTGGATTTCTTGAAGTTTATGATTTATCAATTATTCCATTTTTGGGATTTCTTCTTAAGTTTGTGGTCTATGCAAGGGTTTGAGTTTTTAGACCAATCTTGTACATCCAAGTTTTTACCAATTACAAGATACAAGAATTGTGGTTGGTGCAAATCCATCCAAACTTCCAACCATTTTCTCATTATTACAAGATTCAAAGGAAGTGTGCAAATACAAAGTTCGAATGTGTGCTAATTCCTACAAGTTATGTGATTCGTAACATTTGCAGGTGTTGATTTCAAACCATAATCCAAGTGATTACAAGTGATGTGGGATTTTACAAATTCAACATCCATTCAAGCAAAACGTATCACAATTGTATTTACATAACAAAGTTGATTTTGTTGCAAGATATCATAAATCTACAAATTTCTAAATGTATCACAAATTCATTCAAGAATTTTACAAGTATGGAACGCTTGAACGCTTGTGTTACGATTCAAGAATCAAAAGAAGTTAGAACCAAGTGTGTTTTCATTCAATTTACTAAATTTTTGGTACAAGAGTATTTCAATTGAAAGTATAAGTTCTCCAAATTGTTTGAAACTTCTTACAATTTCAATCCTAAATTCTACAATTCAAAATTCTACAAAGTTTCTAAAACAATTTCTATGATTCTACAAGGAAGGCCTCGAGGTCTCTAAGTGTCTTGGCTTTTCTTCGAATTGCAAGTCTTCTAAACTTCGCCATCTTGAGTTACCTTTCCACCTTCATCGCCATTCCGCTTTCACCCTTCACCGTCACATGAAACAAGAAAGGAAAATCGGTTAGAAGTTACAAAACATAAACATAAAACAATGCGAAATTATCAAAAAGGATTATGTTTTTGTCGAGGATCATCACTAGGCGCTTATGGAATCGTGTTTTATCGCTAAAGCCTCGTAATCTCATTTAAAAGATTAATCATCGGCAAGGTGGCTTGTTCAAATCACGGGCTGACCCGGTTCACGAACCAGCATACAACGGCTGCAAGCATACAAAGTTTTTCCAACAACAAGCATACGACACTTCACCGCTTCAAGAAGCAAAAATTGGCAGATACGATATCCCACAATTTGAGGCACAAGGCAGCTTTAACACAATAAACAGCAGTAAATCAAGCACAACAAGTTTATCCAACAAAGATAAATCGAGGCAACAATTCCCAGCTTTAAACCAACAAGTATAGTATCACAAAGATAACACATAGCAACAAGAAGTATGTGTATTGTATAATGATCATTGAGAAAGTAAAAGAGATCATCACAACATTGAGCCCAGAATTTAAGCCCCAAAAGCCACAAAGTTAAATCAGAAAGCAGCATGTAAGATACAAAGCCACAAAGGTCAAAAGTAGAAGGTAACAAATTCATCATGATATATCTGGATGATGGGAAGGGACAAGCAAAAAGAAAAGGCAATATCTGCTCAGAATTGTGATATAGAGGCCTGAGAGTTCATGTAAAAGAGGATCGAACGAAAATGAAAATCAAAGTAGAGGATCCGTTTTATCATCTTCAACTAACACAAAAAGGAGAACCAACACAAAAATCCTGAACACCAATCATAAACCAAACCCACAAGACAAGATCCGCTTTATCAACACCGATATAGGCAGAGAGAGAGAAAGAAGATGAGAAAATGAAAACGCAGTACAGCTCATAACAAAGAACCAACACTAAAAATCCCGTAATCCAAATCAAAACACAAAGCAACCCAAAGAACGAATCAACACAGAAACGCAGAAGCAAACGATCATTTTCCCAAACCAATGCCTTCGTAACTTAGTTTTTCGTAAATCTATTCTCAGAACCGAGAGAAGAAGAAGAAAAGAGTACAAGAGCGATCTCACCTGACAAGGTTAAGGTAGCATGCATCGACACGCCTCCAAGGCCACTACCGAATCAAAGCTAGGGTTCAAGGTCCTTTTCAATCAAAACCAACCACAAACATATCAGAAACCAGAGCAAAACATTCGAAAATCAAGCATGCAAACAGATTTCAATCGGAGAAAGAGAGATAGAATCGGCGCGGAGAGAGAGAGAGAGTGGCCGGTGAGGGATTCGACGTTGAGTGAGTGAGAACGGCGCGGCGAGAGAGAGAGGGGAATCGCGGCCGATCGTGAGAGAGAGAAGATGATGAGGGTTTGTGAGAGCACGCGTGCATGTGAGGTGAGGGAACAGCGGTGAGGAACCCAGGAGAACGCGTGAGGTTTTGACTGAAGAGAGAGTTTTGTTGTTTCATCAAACAACAACTCTTACTTTTTTATTTTTATTTTATTTTTTTAATTTCTTCCAAATAATAATAATATATAAATTAACCACCTTATTTTTTAGAATAAAAATCTATTTTTGTTATTACTAAACACATTGTTAGCAAAAAATATTAGCACTAGCCTAGTATCGACATGTAGCCCGATTTTTACCTATTTTGGAACAATCGGATCATTTTGAAGTGGAAGCATTACACCCGGTTCGCTAGTACGTGGAGGTATTGTTGACCGACCAAAGGTCAGATGGATTTCTTCGCATCGCCCGTAATCACGCATGTGCTATTTCTGAACCTACTCTATTTCAATTAATTTAATTCATTGCAAATAATATTTCATTGCGATGTACTAAATAATTATTGGGTCTGATAGTTTTTATTTGATGATTTATCGATTAAACTATTAGCCGATTTTTCATCAAACAGAAAAAATCATCTCTAATAATTATTTAAATTTCCGATTGTATTATGTGGTATTTTTGTCTGCTTATTTACTGCTCAATACTTATTCACCAATGTACACCGTGCACACAATCAAAATAAAAATCAATTCGATTTCATCTTGATTGGCTCATACGCCGATTTCTTAAAGGGTCTCATGGTTGGGATGGGCATGGCCATCCTCACGAGGTTGGTTAAAGCCCTTGTTGCTTTAATCGATCATAACCCGACAAACAACATTGGTCTATATACCAATCACCATGCACTGTGGTCTCATGGTCAGATAGAGCACCTATCCTCACGAGGTTAATTAAGTCCATATACTTGATTAATCATAACCCGCTCCATTTTCTCTCAAAGACGCGTATCGTAATACCTTCGCAATTAAATTTCAAACCTCGATCCAATGTCGAGTGCATTTTCAAAATTTTTCATAAAGAAAACTCAAGTGTTTAAGCCGCTGGATGCTAGACTAATTGTTTAAACACTTGGATTTCGAGAATCTTTAAGTCGCTGATGCTAGACTAACTACTTAAAGATTCTTAATAACGTGAACCTTGTTTCACTTCACTCTTTCATAAGAAAAACTTTTGGGATGATAGACGACTGCTGAGCATTGAGCTCATCTTGTTTCTAGTATTTGAATCGTAGGATGCTAGTCCTATTGTTCGGTACTTTTCATCCATAATTCGACACTTACATAAAACAAAATCGTAGGATGCTAGTCCTATTGTTTCTCCTCCATTTCGATTCCCGCCAGATCAAACTTCAAAACACTTTCACAATTAAATTTCAAACCTCGATCCAATGTCGAGTGCATTTTCAAAATTCTTTCATAAAGAAAACTCAAGTGTTTAAGTCGTTGGATGCTAGACTAATTGTTTAAATACTTGTGCAAAATGAACTTCTAATCTTTAAACCGTTGGATGCTAGTCCAATTGTTTAAAGGTTTTAACAACGTGAACTTTGTTTCACTTCACTCTTTTATAAGAAAACTTTTGGGATGATAGACGACTGTTGAGCATTGAGCTCATCTTGTTTCTAGTATTTGAATCGAGGATGCTAGTCCCATTGTTCGGTACTTTTCACCCACCTAAAACAATTCAACTCACTCAAAACCCTTTTATTGCTCATACGATCATCAAACTCTTTTCGGATAAAGAGTGTGCAATATTCGCTTCAAATACTAACGAGGACTTAAGCTTTTCAAACAAACAAAACAAGTCCTAGCTCAAAGCATTTGAATGTCTAAACGCACGATTTTTCGATAAAATCAATGCAACCAATTAAAGCCTTTTTAAGAGGAAACAGAGTTTTGACTTTCCCATTGCACGAGGGAATATAGGCACACGGCAAACCGTGTCAAACTCAAAATAATAATAAACAAATTTCGCTTTCTTTTAGCATCCATAACTTAGTAAACACACACACACAGTAGAATTAAATGGGTCCCATCGAGTACGATGGATGGGGTGTTAATACCTTCCCTTACATAACCGACTTCGATTCCACTTTTTGGTCGTAGACCGCCTTATCCGCTTTTTTGGGGTTTTATCTATATTTTCCGCTCCTTTGGAAATAAAATTAGGTGGCGATTTCACCGCTGAGAATTGAAAAGATTTTGAAAATCGAGTTGCTTCAAGCACTTTGAGTTCCTCGCCCTTGGTGTTATGATTTTTGTGTGTCGAGGTCCTCGATTATTATAGTGGTCGTTGGTATGGCCTTTCTCATTGCTTATTACGTCCCGACATGAAAATTTGAACGACTAGGTCCTAGTTCGACCGCCCGCGATTTTCCTCCTATTTTTCATGTCCTCCACTTCTCTACATTTCTCCACTAGTGGTTGAAAGCGTTGTATCCCTAATGGTACCACTGAGTCTTGTAGTTCATACTTGAGCCCTTCTTGGAAACGGTGGCACATGTAACCTTCATCCACTCCTTCCCTGAAGAATTGGAAATACCTAGATAAAGTTTCAAATTTGACAGCATACTCGCCTACGGTCATACTCCCTTGTCGAAGTTTCAGAAAATCGTCTCCCAATTTGGTCCTTGCACTTATGGGAAAGTATTTGTCTAAGAATTTTGTCTTAAATGTTTCCCAATTTATTTCCTCCTGAGCGCCCTCCATCATTAATCTAGTGCTTTTCCAACAATACTCTGCATCACCTAAGAGAAGATATGTGGCATGTAACACCTTTGCTCCCGGTGGACAATTGATTACCTCAAAGATCTTTTCAATTTCTTGTAACCATAAGTCAGCCTTCTCAGGAATAACATCCTCCAATACCATCTTTCGAATCTTTGCATCAACAACTTTTGTCTGATCTTCCTCAACTTCAGAGTCAGAACTCTCAAAATCAAACTGTGCCACGGAATAATTTGGAAAGAAGGAATGCTCCTCTTGATCCAATTCCAGTGACCTACAGTCAACTTTTGCCCTATCTGGTTCAAAGCTCATTGGTGGTTCCTAAGTTTCTTAACCCACCCAGTTTATTTCCGCTTGGTTAAGATCATAACGCGCGATGTGGATACCATGCTGGTACGGTAGGACACTCAACAGAGGATTGCAATCCTTACAAAGCCAAAGTTCAACAGTTGATTGACCAGAAATACTTGACTCTTCAAGGAGGGATTCTGTTTGTGAATGGCAACCCGGTACTCAAGTGATCACCCAGACTACTAAAAGTCATCTGAATCAACAAGTCAAGACGGAGCCCAGGCCTCCTCAACAATGACAGTCTTGTATTTTCTTTACTGCATTTTCATGTGTATCTTGTTTAATTGTTTAAACTTTGTTTGCATGTAGAAACTTGTTTGTTTTTATCTTAATGCAATGAATATGTTTGTCTTGAAGCAATCCATTCGTTATCACTCAATCCATTCGTTATCACTCTCTAAATGATTTGCGAGCATTTTGATACCAACGTTACCAATCCTTTCGCCTAGGCAAAGATTGGGAGGGAGGATGACGATAATTGAAAAACGCCATGTCTCTAGTCGTATGCTTTTGAGTAAAAACCTTGCTGATGATGTACAGGCCTTGTTTCAAATCCCCAAACACCGGAGTTATAAGGGAGATAAACCCTCGTTAACCCCTTTGAGCCTTGAAGTAGGAGTTTCTTTTCTGCTCAAAAACCTCATCATTTTTACCCTGTATGGTAGTGTTCTAATTTGATCGAGAGTTCGAACTCATCAAGAGAGTGTGCATCAAAGGATACAACAATGGCTATCCTTCAAAAGGTTGAGAAAGGTCAAACCACAGAGCGACCTCCGCCTATCAACATTGTGCACCAAAGGAGAATGATATCGTGTTGGGTATCTCGCACATCGAAGGTCAACAGATGACAATACTACCCTCAGACTCGACAAATACATCACTTTTAACAAATCAAAGGTTGTACAGATCCACGACTTGTTCAAAAAGATGAATAGAAAGAGACAAAAAGCCCGCTAAGTCGGAACTTAGTAATAAGTCGCTTAGGCAAAAGTCGTAAGATCCCAAATGCAAAGGATTCTCAACAAAGAACAAGTTGTGTGGTCAAATACCAAAATACAAAAGTGAGGATCACAGTCCAAGAAACCTCGTATTGGTTCCTCAACCATCATAACGCCTCTCGAGAGATGAGTGCTCGATCGTGATAGTTGAACTTAGGACCAAGAACATCATGGAGAATGGGGGCACCAAATATTTTGAGCCTAAAAACTTTTTCTAAAAAACCGTGAACTGCACTAATGCTACAACCCTCAAAAGTCCTAATTGAAGCATGGGTTAATTCAAAAGCATATAACGAAGAGATCGTGTTTACCTGACTCCTACAGTGTGTGCTAAGTACCTGTGTTGGTATCCTATGCTCGCCTTATCTTTCAAAAAGAAAATTTTCGTGTTGCACTCCAAAAGTGTTTCACCACAAAAATCATAATGTTTTTCATACAAAACTTCAAGACGATAAATGTTGCATTATAATTGTCACAATAAACATTCTTCTACATGTAAAACAATTGTTTGACATTGAAGAAGTTCTCATAATGAACATCAGTGAATAGTTTAACTTTGTCCAAAGACGAGAGACTTGATTATTCTGCTGAGTTAGCAGTTATTTGTATCAAGGGGCAGGACGTCTAAGGACTCCTTTGAGCATATCACAAGTTGTTTTCTCAAGATTCTGTTAATCTGGGGCAATCAAATCGAAATTCAGCCCTCGATTTCGCCAATCCGGGGCAATCCTTAAAGAGCAATCGCATTGATTTAGTCTTTCCCAAAAGAGCAGTTAGCCTGGGACAACTGTCGTTCCATGTTTCAGTCAACTTGAAGCAATCACTTCGAGACATGGGAGTCTCTCTAAGGCTGTTTACGGTGGGGCATTTCGCTTCAATCTTTTTCGAACTAATCGTTCGGTTCCAATCAATCTGAGACAATGACTTCGACGCGTGGAAGCCTTCAAAAGCTCCTGTTCCACCAAGTTAGTTGCTCACTTGTCATTGATCTGCGCCATTTATACGGTGAAGCTCTCTTAATGGAGCAAGTATTCGCTCAAGAACCAATCGCTCAAGCAATTACTCGAGATGTAGTCTCTCTAAAGCTCGCCCCGGGCGGTCTTCCCGATGCTCGATAGCTCCTTATTCGATGCAAACAATCTAAGGAAACAACTTGAGATGAAGAAGTCTTTCCAAGACTCATTCTAAAGCAAGCTTGAAAGATTCATCCAAGAAACTACTTCGAGACGCTGGAGTCTCCAATGTTCATCCCGGGCATGTCGTCCATTTATGCAAAGTCCGCCACTCTAAGGTTCAAGAAACCTAAGGAGGTTATTTTGAGATGGAAACACTTCCAAAGCTCCTATCAAGGCATGATGTTCCCATATCGAATATCCAGCCTTTGAACCATCGATGATCGAAAGTATTGCGTCGTAATACGGATGCCGGGCACCTTTTCGGAAAGATTTTTAGAAGGTCTACCGACCGGGCATATTGAGATTCAGTGCAAAATCTAATGCCGCATTCCCACGCATGGAGCACGCCTCTCATTATCTGATCAACTCAGAAGTTTGCTATTCTTCGTTCTACAATAGTCGGCATTGCAGCCCTTCCAGCGGCAATTCAACCTTTGGAGCTTGGTCCATCATCTTGTTGTGCCATGTTCTTTATCCATTGATCCCGTGGCCAGTATTCGCTTGATAACCAATACATCAACCAAGATATTCATGCATTCATATCATATACTACATAGCACATTCATTCATAAACCTCAGCCAGGACTCGGGTTATTCCAAGATCGGTTATTGATTGTTCTCAGCAGAATCATAATTTGAAGACTATTTTGAATGACAAATTTAGCTCTTCCGATCACAAGTTTGAGGGCTCGACCATAATGGGTCTATAACGATGATGATTCTCAAATCGAATCTGTTCCAGAGTGATTGGGTTTCCCCAAGCGAACTCTTGTATCAAATAGAACTTCTTTATAGAGCTTCTTTAAGGTACCCATTACAAGCGTAAGACTTTTCTCAACGACAACTTAGTTCTTCTCCCTAGTGCAAGAAGAACGCTTGGGTGACAGACAATTGACAGTAGTGTCAACTCCCCAATGAAGTCTCTTCCCCAGAGAATCGATTGATCATCCCCAGTGAACTCTTATGACAACAAGATCGTTCATTTGGACTCCCCAGTGATGTCTTCCTTCTCTCAACAGTCGGGAAATCATGCACCATTTGCATTAGAAAAAAATCATATCATGCATATCATACTCATGCATATCATACTCATGCATTAGCTTCGGCTATTTGTTTTGCAGGTTTTTCAACTGAAATTGTAAATGTCCTCGTAAGGATCAATTTGAAGGATTAATTCTCAGACGACAAATTATCCTCTTCTCTCCAGCACAAGTTATATACTTGTATGGATCTCAACAACTGATGGTTTCTCCAATCGAGACTTCTTCCCCAGCGAAACAGTTCTCTCTTTCAGATGGACTCTAATATCAGCAAAATTATTCAACCGGGAATCCCCAGTGAATTTTCCACACGGTTTTCTTACAAGGATTCCCCAACGAAGCTTATTTTACTCCCCAAGTGAGTCTCCTTCAGAAAGGATTACTACAACATTATTCTTGGTATTTTCAAAGACTTCTTTCAGACAAGAATCTTCCCAGCAAATACTATTGGCAGTGGCTTCCACAATATGCTCCTCTGAGCCGTTCTCAGAAAATTACATCAAACTTCTGGTGCGTTTATTTCCCCAGCAAGTTATCAACTACTCAACAAATAAATATCCACCCAGCGGGATGTTTATTCAATCTCAAGATATTTCTCCAACTCAGACGTTGATCTACATATCCACTTGCTGCAACGCATTGTCCATACAATGTCAGCAAATCGAAGCTCATTACCCTAGAAGTTTTTCACCACAAAGCTGAATCGATTCTTCTATCAACGGTAAAGCTATCTGCATACAAATTGAAGATCTTGTCAACTCGTGGTTGTTCAACATGTCCGTACATGTTCAGTAAGATCTCTCATCAGCAGAAACGTCGGAAACAAGATTTACCGACTTCATAAACATCTATATCACGCCGGTGTGCTGGATATTATTATGTTTATCCCCAGAGAATTGCATTCTTGGGTGCGCTACTAAATTCGTTATGCTTGTAACTCGGAGGTTACACGGTCAAAGACATTCAGCATGCCATGGCTCCTCGCACTTTCGTGCACCAACAATTCCGATATTGTTCTAAGCCATCTATTCAGAGAACTCTTTGTTAAGTTCTCAATCATGTCAATCAGGGAACTCTTTGTTAAGTTCCCAATCATGTCATTTCAATTCTGTTTAAGGTCTCCAGGTATTCCTTAGTCATTCAGAGAACTCTTTGTTAAGTTCTCATTCATGTCAATCAGGGAACTCTTTGTTAAGTTCTCAATCATGTCATTTCATTTCTGTTTAAGGTTTCCAGGTATTCCTTAGTCATTCAGAGAACTCTTTGTTAAGTTCTCATTCATGTCAATCAGAGAACTCTTTGTTAAGTTCTCAACCGTGTCATTTTTCAATTCTGTTTAAGGTTTCCAAGTATTCCTTAGTCATTCAGAGAACTCTTTGTTAAGTTCTCAATCATGTCAAATTTTTCAATTCTGTTTAAGGTTTCCAGGTATTCCTTAGTTCAGAGAACTCTTTGTTAAGTTCTCAACCGTGTCATTTTCAATTTCTTAAGGTTTGGTATTCCTTAGTCATTCAGAGAACTCTTTGTTAAGTTCTCAATCATGTCAAATTTTTCAATTCTGTTTAAGGTTTCCAGGTATTCCTTAGTTCAGAGAACTCTTTGTTAAGTTCTCAATCATGTCATTTCAATTCTGTTTAAGGTTTCCAGGTATCCCTTAGTCATTCAGAGAACTCTTTGTTAAGTTCTCAGTCATGTCAATTTTTCAATATATTGTTTTTCTTTTCGCTTGAGAAGTTCGTTTCTCTTCTCATAGCATTTTCGTTAAAATTGTTGTCAAAGTCATTTCGATGACGCGGTTGTCCCCAATGTTGTTAAAATCTCCTAGCTTTTGTGTTAAAGCATTCCGTTAATGCTTAGTAAGTTTTCTCTTCAAGCGTTTTTCTTGGCTCCGTAACCAAGATTTGTTATCTGTTTTCTGTTGTGGCATTGATTTCCGTCGGGCAAATTTTGGTTCTCTAGTATTCAATCCTCTTCCACCTTGAACGTTCGAAAGTTGTCAATCTTTCTCACTTACCAGGTCTAAGATGATTGAATAGGGGCAACTGTCGCACCCCAAAATTTACCCTCCTTTCCATAATCTTTCTTGAAATATTGGTTCATGTTCCTTTCTCTTGTATCCACCCAAATTATTTGAAACGAACGATTTGTCAAAATTCGTGGTTCTGGATTTCTTGAAGTTTATGATTTATCGGTCAATTATTCCATTTTTGGGATTTCTTCTTAAGTTTGTGGTCTATGCAAGGGTTTGAGTTTTTAGACCAATCTTGTACATCCAAGTTTTTACCAATTACAAGATACAAGAATTGTGGTTGGTGCAAATCCATCCAAACTTCCAACCATTTTCTCATTATTACAAGATTCAAAGGAAGTGTGCAAATACAAAGTTCGAATGTGTTGTGCCAATTCCTACAAGTTATGTGATTCGTAACATTTGCAGGTGTTGATTTCCAAACCATAATCCAAGTGATTACAAGTGATGTGGGATTTTACAAATTCAACATCCATTCAAGCAAAACGGTATCACAATTGTATTTACATAACAAAGTTGATTTTTGTTGCAAGATATCATAAATCTACAAATTTCTAAATGTATCACAAATTCATTCAAGAATTCTTACAAGTATGGAACGTTTGGAACGTTTGTGTTACGATTCAAGAATCAAAAGAAGCGTTAGAACCAAGTGTGTTTTCATTCAATTTACTAAATTTTTGGTACAAGAGTATTTGAATTGAAAGTATACAAGTTCTCCAAATTGTTTGAAACTTCTTACAATTTCAATCCTAAATTCTACAATTCAAAATTCTACAAAGTTTCTAAAAACAATTTCTATGATTCTACAAGGAAGGCCTCGAGGTCTCTAAGTGTCTTGGCTTTTCTTCGAATTGCAAGTCTTCTAAACTTCGCGGCCATCTTGAGTTACCTTTCCACCTTCATCGCCATTCCGTTTCACCCTTCACCGTCACATGAAACAAGAAAGGAAAATCGGGTTAGAAGTTACAAAACATAAACATAAAACAATGCGAGAAATTATCAAAAAAGGATTATGTTTTTGTCGAGGGATCATCACTAGGCGTTTGGCGGGAATCAGGTTTTATCGCTAAAGCCTCAGAATCTCATTTAAAAGATTAATCATCGGCAAGGTGGCTTGTTCGCAAATCACGGGCTGACCCGGTTCACGAACGAGCATACAACGGGCTGCAAGCATACAAAAGCAACAGTTTTTCCGAACAACAAGCATACGCATCAGTTCACCGTTTCCGGGCAGCATTCAAGAAGCAACAGAAAATTCTGGGCAGCATACGATATCCCACAATTTGAGGCAATAAACAACAAGGCAGCAGTTTTAACACAATAAAACAGCAGGCAAATCGAAGCACAACAAGCAAGCCTATCCAACAGCATAAATCGAGGCAACAATTCCCACAGTTTAAACCAACAAGTATAGTATCACGATTCAAAGATAACACATAGCAAGCATGTGGTGTATAATGATCAAGGCGCGAGAAAGTAAAAGAGATCATCACAACATTGAGCCCGACAATTTAAGCCCCAAAAGCCACAAAGTTAAATCAGAGCGAGCCATGAAGATCACAGCCACAAAGGTCAAAAGTAGAACAAATTCATCATGATATATCGGACGGATGGGAAGGACAAGCAAAAGAAAAAGGCAATATCATTCAGAATTGTGATATAGAGGCCCGAGAGTTCACGAAAAGAGGATCGAACGAAAACGAAAATCAAAGTAGAGGATCGTTCTTATCATCTTCAACTAACACAAAAAGGAGAACCAACACAAAATCCTGAACACCAATCATAAACCAAAACCCACAAGACGGATCCGTTCTTATCAACACCGATATAGGCAGAGAGAGAGAAAGAAGATGAGAAAATGAAAGCAGAGCTTCATAAAGAACCAACACTAAAAATCCCGAATCCAAATCAAAACACAAAGCAACCCAAAGAACGTAAATCAACGGAGAAACGCAGCAAACGCATCATTTTCCCAAACCAATGCCTTGAACTTAGTTTTTGAAATCTATTATGGCGAGAAAGAAGAAGAAGAAAAGTACAAGAGCGATCTCACCGGACAAGGTTAAAGCAAGCATGCGACCGTCTCAAGGCCACTCGCGAATCGGTCGAGCTAGGTTCGATGTCCTTTTCAATCTGTCAAAACCAACCACAAACATATCAGAAACCAGAGCAAAACATTCGAAAATCAAGCATGCAAACAGATTTCAATCGGAGAAAGAGAGCGAGCAGAGAGAGAGAGGCGGTGAGGATTCGACGTTGAGTGAGTGTGACAGAGCGAGAGAGAGGGAATCGCGCCGATCGTGAGAGAGAGAAGATGATGAGGGTTTGTGAGAGCACGCGTGCATGTGAGGTGAGGGAACAGCGGTGAGGAACCCAGGAGAACGCGTGAGGTTTTGACTGAAGAGAGAGTTTTGTTGTTTCATCAAACAACAACTCTTACTTTTTTATTTTTATTTTATTTTTTTAATTTCTTCCAAATAATAATAATATATAAATTAACCACCTTATTTTTTAGAATAAAAATCTATTTTTGTTATTACTAAACACATTGTTAGCAAAAAATATTAGCACTAGCCTAGTATCGACATGTAGCCCGATTTTTAACTATTTTGGAACAATCGGATCATTTTGAAGTGGAAGCATTACACCCGGTTCGCTAGTACGTGGAGGTATTGTTGACCGACCAAAGGTCAGATGGATTTCTCTTCGCATCGTCCAGAATCACGGCATTACAGGCTATTTCTGAACCTACTCTATTTCAATTAATTTAATTCATTGCAAATAATATTTCATTGCGATGTACTAAATAATTATTGGGTCTGATAGTTTTTATTTGATGATTTATCGATTAAACTATTAGCCGATTTTTCATCAAACAGAAAAAATCATCTCTAATAATTATTTAAATTTCCGATTGTATTGCGTGGTATTTTTGTCTGTTTATTTACTCGTTCAATACTTATTCACCAATGTACACCGTGCACACAATCAAAATAAAAATCAATTCGATTTCATCTTGATTGGCTCATACGCCGATTTCTTAAAGGGTCTCATGGTTGGGGATGGGCATGGCCATCCTCACGAGGTTGGTTAAAGCCCTTGTTGCTTTAATCGATCATAACCCGACAAACAACATTGGTCTATATACCAATCACCATGCACCAGGGTCTCATGGTTGGGGATAGGAGCACCTATCCTCACGAGGTTAATTAAGTCCATATACTTGATTAATCATAACCCGCTTCCATTTTCTCTCAGCACGCGTATCAGAATACCTTCGCAATTAAATTTCAAACCTCGATCCAATGTCGAGTGCATTTTCAAAATTCTTTCATAAAGAAAACTCAAGTGTTTAAGCCGTTGGATGCTAGACTAATTGTTTAAACACTTGCAAAAATGAGCCTCGAATCTTTAAGTCGTTGGATGCTAGACTAACTACTTAAAGATTCTTAATAACGTGAACCTTGTTTCACTTCACTCTTTCATAAGAAAAAACTTTTGGGATGATAGAAGACTCGTTGAGCATTGAGCTCATCTTGTTTCTAGTATTTGAATCGTAGGATGCTAGTCCTATTGTTCGGTACTTTTCATCCATAATTCGACACTTACATAAAACAAAATCGTAGGATGCTAGTCCTATTGTTTCTCCTCCATTTCGCATTCCCCCGCGTATCAAACTTCAAAACACTTTCACAATTAAATTTCAAACCTCGATCCAATGTCGAGTGCATTTTCAAAATTCTTTCATAAAGAAAACTCAAGTGTTTAAGTCGTTGGATGCTAGACTAATTGTTTAAATACTTGTGCAAAATGAACTTCTAATCTTTAAACCGTTGGATGCGAGTCCAATTGTTTAAAGGCTCTTAACAACGTGAACTTTGTTTCACTTCACTCTTTTTCATAAGAAAACTTTTGGGATGATAGACGACTCGTTGAGCATTGAGCTCATCTTGTTTCTAGTATTTGAATCGTAGGATGCTAGTCCTATTGTTCGGTACTTTTCACCCACCTAAAAACAATTCAACTCACTCAAAACCCTTTTATTGCTCATACGCGATCATCAAACTCTTTTCGGATAAAGAGTGTGCAATATTCGTTTCAAATACGAGCGAGGACTTAAGCTTTTCAAACAAACAAAACAAGTCCTAGCTCAAAGCATTTGAAATGTCTAAACGCACGATTTTTTAGATAAAATCAATGCAACCAATTAAAGCCTTTTTAAGAGGAACTACAGAGTTTTGACTTTCCCATTGCGAGGAATATGTAGGCACACGGTTACGAAACCGTGTCAAACTCAAAATAATAATAAACAAATTACGCTTTCTTTTAGCATCCATAACTTAGTAAACACACACACAAACGCGTAGAATTAAATGGGTCCCATCGATACGATGGATGTAAGGGTGTTAATACCTT
The DNA here is from genome assembly GCA_021764765.1 of Vicia sativa. NCBI lineage: Eukaryota > Viridiplantae > Streptophyta > Magnoliopsida > Fabales > Fabaceae > Vicia > Vicia sativa. The sequence goes on along the minus strand of CM038793.1, from coordinate 24,968,206 downwards.
CCCTTACATAACCGACTCCGATTCCACTTTTGGTCGTAGACCGCCTTATCCGTTTCTTTGGGGTTTTATCTATATTTTCCCGTTCCTTTTGGAACGAATAAAATTAGGTGGCGATTTCACCGTTTTCGAGAATTGAAAAGATTTTTGAAAATCGAGTTGCTTCAGTACCCCTAGGGCAGCTTGAGTTCCTCGTCCTTTGGTGTTATGATTTTTTGTGTGTTGAGGTCCTCGATTATTATAGTGTGGTCGTTGGTATGGCCTTATCTGCTTATTACGTCCCTGATTATGAAAATTTGAGCGACTAGGTCCTCCGAGTTCGGACCCCCGATTTGCCCTCCTATTTTTCATGTCCTCCACTTCTCTACATTTCTCCACTAGTGGTTGAAAGCGTTGTATCCCTAATGGTACCACTGAGTCTTGTAGTTCATACTTGAGCCCTTCTTGGAAACGGTGGCACATGTAACCTTCATCCACTCCTTCCCTGAAGAATTGGAAATACCTAGATAAAGTTTCAAATTTGATGACATACTACTTCTGGTCATACTCCTTGTCGAAGTTTGAAAATCGTCTCCCAATTTGGTCCTTGCACTTATGGGAAAGTATTTGTCTAAAATTTTGTCTTAAATGTTTCCCAATTTATTTCCTCTGGCGCCTCCATCATTAATCTAGTGCTTTTCCAACAATACTCTGCATCACCTAAGAGAAGATATGTGGCATGTAACACCTTTGCTCCCGGTGGACAATTGATTACCTCAAAGATCTTTTCAATTTCTTGTAACCATAAGTCAGCCTTCTCAGGAATAACATCCCCTTGAAATTTAGGTGGATCGTGGCGAAAATCGCTTAATCCTCTTGATTCTCGGCTCTTATCTCTCTTTCCCGCTTCTCCAAATCTCGAAGGTTCTTAGCAGCAGTTTGGGCGGTAACAGCGGCTTCCATATTAGCCATTGCTTGAGCCATTTGATCCACCTGCTGGTTGTTCATCCCCTCGTTAATATTGCCACGTCTTGGGCACATAGTTTTCCTACAAACCAATACCCAATTAGAATTCTCCTTACTTATTTTAAGAGAATTCCCAATATCTTACTTCAAATCGTGATTGGATTCCAAAGTTTAACTATGCTTAATAATGTGGATATATGTTCTAAATTTCCCCAACATATGATTAGCCTAGAATACTAAACTCTCGATTCCTAAGAAGATAAACCTAGGCTCTGATACCACAATGTAACACCCGATTTTTAACAAGAGTGTATTTAAAAGGCACTATAATTTAATTAACTAAAGGTTTTCTTTTATAAAAATGGTAGGCTTTTTTTTTTATTTAAAAAAAAACGTTTTTAAGAACTCGACCTATGTTTTTATATATGAGGATTAGTTGGACCATATTTAGAACATAAACTATAATATACATATAAACGTCAAGCGTCATAAAATATAAAGTGAAGATAGTAGTTATGATACAAACCATAAACGACATAATGAAGTCCTCGGCAGCCACTCACGCAGGAGAGTTGCCCCAAGGAGAAAATTTCGGACCATACACTAATGTCACAAGAATCCTCCAACCTATCCTAACTACTCCTACCACCTCATGTACTCCCTTCCCTAACCTGACCAATCGATACCTAACGACAACCACAGTAACTACCCGCACCGGCTCCACACAATCCGCTACAAGCACTCATCAATGTGTGATCGGATCCTTCCCCATCGTATTCAGGACCATAGTCTTGCTCGGAGGGGTCCTCCTCAGTGTCGTCGTCCTCTGCCTCACTAATGACTAGCTCGAGTAAAGGCACGTGTGCTGGATCGATAAGGGAAGTTCGCCCACGGGATGAGCGTCACAGTGAAGGTCGGTGGTGGCCCTAGTGACATCTCTAGGTGCAGGAAGGCCTAGATATATCGTGAAAGGTTGGTCGCTCTCTCAACTGGGCGTCGACAGTGCGGTTGAGGTGGAAGGTAGGTCGATAATCCATGACGATCAATCTCCCAGAGGTAGCTGGAGATGATCAATGATGGTGGGATAGAAAAGGTCATAGCTCGACGGGAAATAATGGTCTTTGGTTCCTGTCCCATAATAGCAGTGGTCTCCAACACGTTCCCGGTGTACGACAGTTGTCCTAGGGTCGGGTTCAATCCCGAGGACGCGTCAGTCCATGTATCAGGAAAGGCGAATTTCGTCGTCTTTGACGGGGGTGTCTCCTCGTGTCTGGGGTGCGTCATAATCTATTGGCGTATAGCCCACACAATCCACTGAAAGGTTCATCAATCCGAAAATAACAAATATACAAGGCGAAACAAGCATATCAGAGGATACATTATACATGGCTAGAGATCTCATTCTAACACATGTATATACACATTCACGACAATAATACATATAGCATAATTAAGACTCATTCCTAATGCAATGTCTATGTGTCGATGCACAAGATTCTGGAATATCAATCCCTCTGCAAAGGGTCGTGGTACCGCTTTAGAATTTAGCGCCACTTAAGGTGATGGGTAACACCCACCAATCAACTCAATGATCCACTTCGGGATAAGGTGGTTCCCTCTTGGACACGCACCCTGTGCCACCTCTCTGGTGTGCACCTCGTGACTCCTCTCCGGTAGCCACGTAACCATGAGATGTATGAGCATACAATTCCCGACATATACACCTCAACATATGTGTATCATCACAACATATCATATGTAATAATTTTGCACAAAATATTTATATAACAATTACTCACCTTTTCAACTAGTCACCTTCAAAATAAACACGTTAGAAAATACAAGACATATATATATATATATATATATATATATATATTAATGAGATGAGTATATAAAAATAGAAAGATGCCCTTACAGTCGCAACAGTCCTGAGAATTGATATTTTGTTGTTCGGTTGATCGTGCACCTTTATCCAAAATAATTTAAATTAGAATTGAATATGTACGTTCTAAACTCTATAATTTTTTATTTTATTTTATTTTATTATAAATATATTGTTCTCCTAATTAACCGAAAAGAAAAATCTTAACCTTAGGTCTACCCTTTTTAACACTCAGTGGAACTCTTTTTAGAACACAACACACTTGGTTAAGACGCTTAATGTTCATGTAAAAATAAGATACAATTAATTTCAATTTGAAAATAAATAGTATCAATACTATTTATTTGATGAATAAAACATACAGCCATAGCCACCTAGTTATAAGTTATCAAAGAAATTCTCCAACAATCATCATTAGAGTAACCTATGCTAAACTGACTAATTTTATTATTCAAATTTAACAACTTCTTAAATATGGGATAGAAATTTCAAAACAGTACTTATTTCTTTAAATACTGTAACGATGAAAAATTTCAAGGACCTAGCATAAAGAAAATATATACACAATATATATGGCAAAGGCTTGGTGCAATCATAATCTTTAGTCCTACAAATATTATTCTTTACTTTAAATTTAACCATGAAATCATTTTCTTCCAAATGACATACTCTACCTAATAAAAGAGTGAATCTTTATAAGATAAAACTATGTATCATTTTTCTCTTATAAAAATTTATGTTCCTATGAGAATTATATATATTAATTTAACCAAGATAAAATTTATTTATATTTAACAATTTGGTTTGAAGGCCGAGTGTTTAGTCCAAATCTTCTAATATTAGGAATTCGGTAAGAATAACATTTCTTATTTTAAAAATATAGATTAACTCATTTTAATTTTTAAATCATTAAACGTAATAATTTCTTTTTAAAAAATGATATAGTAGTATCAGTTAATAATTATTTTTTTATTTTTTTTGTCTTCAGATTTTACTGTTAGTCCTTAAATTAAGTAATACGGTATTTAAAAATGAAAATTTTATAGTATCATAGAATTTAAAAATAATTAAAATAGAATAGCTTATGTGTATATATCTATATATCTATGTGAGTACTCCATTGCATGTATAATATCATGAAGTTATATGTTTGGAAAAGAGTTATTACCTTAGATAAATGGATTGGTGAGTCTAGAAAAATTTATTAAAAGCTTTTTAGAGAGTGGAGAGAATTTGGAATTTAGTTTCTGTTGATAGGTGTAAGTAGAATGATGTATATACACATCTATATATAGGCAAGAAAGTGGTGGTGTGTAAATAACTTAAGGTAGAGAAACTACTTCCACTCTTTCACGTTCATTCAATACTCCAAGTAGCTATCCGGCAATTATGCAGTATTGTCACTTCTTATCATTTCTCATAATGATATAGTCACTTCTCATAATGATAGAAATGATCACGTGTATTCTCTAAGATACTCAGTTATCTTCCTTGCTTAAGATTTTTTCGTATTAGTACAATTTCCGGTGTTATGTGACACTGATAAAAATGTCCGGAATAATTTTTGCCGATAATAAAACCTTTTTCCAATTATTCTATACTATAATATATAAAAATAATCGATCGAGAAAAATAATTTTTTTATTATTAGTAATATCTTTTCATTATTTTATTGAATATAATTTTGTGATCCTATCGATAAAATTTCGTTATGAACAAAGACTGTTTTAAAATTTTAAGCGGTTAAAACTACCGCTTACTAGAGAGACTTTAAATTAATTTAGACGGAGCAAATATTTTTATTTCATAATCCTATCATAAAATTTATTTATTCTATCCCTAAATTTTTGTTACAAAAATGGGTAGTTTCAAAAATTAAAGGCTACTTTTTACGAAGCTAAAGAGGTAAATCAAAATTTATAGAAAATTTCTTTCCTGAACCACTACTAAAATAAAATTCTATATATATATATATATATATATATATATATATATATATATATATATATATATATATATATATATATTTAGCATGAATCGAATTTACTTAGATAAATATTATTTAATTTTTACACCCGATTAAAATATATTATAGATAAGCGAATATATGATAATCTTAAAATATTTATTTATTTAAATTTACGGGTCTTACACATCCAATCTCTAGAGGTAAGGGGTTTGATTTCTCTATCTCATATGGTTAGGGTTTGATAGTTGTATTTTGGATTTGGGGAAAATTGATAGTTGGTTTATAGGGTTTGGTTGGTTGATTGTTGAAATGTTTAGAAAAGTTGAATAAGGAGTAGGGATTATGGGTATGATGTTAGTAGTATGGTAGTATATGAAGTTATGGTAATGGAAATGGAAAAGAACAGTATATCAGTAAAACAAGAAAACCAGAAAAAAATAAGAAACTATAAAACGCACGCAGGGAAGAAGAAGATGGATGGCTGGTGTGTGAAGGGGGAGGCGCCCACCTCCATGTGTGGGGCGGCCGTCCCCCAATGTGAGGCACCCGCCTCCTCTCCTTCATCAAGCTGGGACGGACGTCCCTTGTGGCTAGGGGAAGGCGATGGAAATTTTTTGCTGTCTTGGAGTTTTTCTGTTAAGCAAAACTCTATTTTCTGCTGTATGTTGGTTTTCTGCATAATTTCCTTGGATGGCCTCTGTTTCTTTTAAAAATTCCAATTTCACCTAGTAACACTTTATATTAATAAAATATAACTAGGAAAGGAGTTAGCTGATTAAATTTAGAACCCGATTATGTTCCGATTTTCCGATTTTGGTAAATTCGGCGACGGAGCAAGTTGCTCTGAATTCAACGAAAATTGGCGTGCTAGTTAAGTTTGACGTGTAGAACGTAGTGGTGAGGTTAGTTTTTCGAAATTACAAGTTTTAAGAGATGACCCTAAATAGGCCAAATTACGGTTAAATTGAATCGGATTGCATTTTAGTAGATTTAAGGCACGTATGGACAATCCGATTTCGATGTTGACGATTATGATTAATGCCGGTTATTAGGAATGGCTTTCGCGACGATTATAGGTGTCTGACTATTTTTCCGTTTTTGGAATTTGGTGAATTAGTTGATAATGATGCGGTGTGAATAAACATAATGTTTGCGACGGTGTATTTACTAATGAATACTTGTTGATATGCGATGCGATGATATATGTCTTTGTACATGATGATTATATTGATGTTGTTAATAAATGCTTCCGATTTGTGAATGCATGATTTTTGATGATGATGAATTGTTTGGTGATGTTTTGCATAATGCAAATACGATGCGATGATATATTTATTCTTGATGTGGATAAATTATGGCGATGTGGGCTTTATGCCAATTTTGATGAGCGATGATGATGGTTTTGTGTTGTGTTGTTTTATTATCGAGTCACATACATTGCTTTGGAGACAAGGGCTTTTATGCCAAGCGACGAGGCTTTTATGCCAAGCGACGAGGCTTTTATGCCAAGTGTTCCTAATTATGGACAAAGCGACGGGTACCACATGCATAACATAGTCGTGTCTCATGGAGTCGGTTATATTTATGTTTGAGTTATTTGGCGTTGGATTTTTGTTAATTGATGGATGATATTGAATTGTGATGATATATGATGTTTTGTTTGGTGATGATCTGTATGATGAACATGAAATGAATATGATTTGATAATTTCATGATAACTATGCGATGAATATAAATGATGAGTTTTGCGATGAATTAACTTGATGAAATGCTTAATGCAAATATGATGTGATGATGTTTGTGACGATGGGCTTTTATGCCAAAAGCGATGATGGGCTTTAGCCAATTGGAGATGATATTATTTATGTTGCTTATGTTATTAACATTGTTTGATATTGTTGTTTGATGTCGTTGTTTATGATTGTTGTGATGATTTCGTGGTGATGAACGTTTATGTGTTGTTGTGATGATTTATGCCGATGAGGTTATGGTGATAAAGTGTAGATTATACACATTAGGATGACGATTAAAGTAAGTGAGTTTTGATTATGTGTTGGAATTACACTTATTAATCTATACCCCTTTATAATTCTGAAACTATATATATACTTTATCATGCCTTTAATTATATGTTTTGGAGTATCTCACCCTTTACTTGTTTCGCCGTTACCTTTATATTGGTAACGTGCAGGTTATGAAGATGGAGTTTGTAGCTGCTGTTAGTCGAGTCGGCGTCGCTCTGACACGTAGCACTCGGGGGGAATATTTATGTTGTCCTTGTTGTTGTTCTTTGGTTGTTTTCCTTTTGTAAACAAGAATCATACTTTATGAAAACATGATTTGATAAGGAAGTTTAATTAAGAAGATGTTTTACTTTTTATGAATCAGTTTATGATTTCCAACGATGCTATGTATCCGAGATTTATACTTTAAAGCAAACTGTTTAAAGTGATTTGATTTTGAAGGTGTGATGCCTCAGTATTGAATTTATGAAATTTTAAATTACTCTGATTTTTGCATATTAAACTTTGGGTAATATTGGGTGTTACATTAGTGGTATCGAGCGGTCGGTCTGTCGGCAGTTATTAATGTGTTTAAACCACATTGTATGCGATATGTGTGAAGCATCGGTACTTGCTTGTTTCTAATTGTTTGTCTCGAGATGAGTTTGAAACAAGTGGGGAGAAGTTTTACTTCTTGGTGGCGCTTGTGGCTTAGAGTTGGAGCCTCAAGCAGGGTTACGCTTTGGTAACTTGAAGGGTAAGTTTGAAGACGCTGTTGTAGTTTGGTAAAGATGGTTTATGTCACCATCATGATCTTCGACTGTCTATTGACAAATTGAGGAACTGATCACCCTTAATCTCTTGTTGATAATAGTCGGGAATTGTGTTGGTTGGGATAGACTTGTCTTGTCAACTTAATAGTGTGTGAAGCTGACGAGTTGGCACAAGGTAATGCATGGTTACTTGAGTTGTAGGCGAATTTATATTTTTGGTGAGAAACAAGATTTTGGCAAGCGAGCTTCTTGTTGTGATTCTTCTGAAGCGTATTGTGAAGATGTGAGTGAATTACCGCAGTAGTGCGAAGTGAAGTTTTGATGGATTTAGTTTCTGGAACTAGTTGTGATTCGAAGTATTCTAAAGGGATGTTTGCTTCTGAATTAGAGTTGAAGAGTCAATTTGAGGATTGGTTTGAGCAGAGTTATTTATTCGAGTAGATCACCGTGGAGTGCTACCGTTGTGTTGTTCGAGAAGAGAAAAGGTTGCCCGAGTTGGTGTGTCGGTTGCAGGCAAGGAACGAAGTGGATATTGAGGGCAAGAGTCTACTTCCGAGGATTGATATTTGGATGAATCAGTCATTCGGAATTTATGTGTTTAGTGAGATCTATGTGAAGTCTGGCTGGCTATGGGTTACTGTGAGAGGTGAATACGTTTAGACAATGCTTTTCAAGATAGTGCATGGTCCTGGCGAGTATTTGTTGATGTCATTAGTGTGACTAATGCGTCAGGTATGAATTTGGAATGTTCCGACAGTACTCTCATGAGTAGCTGTAAGAGTTATTTCGCGTTGATAGATATTGTGTGGTTCACATCAAGTTAAGGATATTGTAACAAGCATCCGAGCTTTGAGTTATCAATAGTGAAGTTGGATTAGTGCATGTCGAGTATTCTAAAGAAGGAGTTTTAAACTGTTGGACGTGAGTGTCTTAAGTAAGCGACTCAGACGGTGATATTTTAGACAGTTCCGCGAAGATTTATTTTGTATCTTGTAGAAGACTTTAAGGGGTTATTTCAGAGATTAGAAGTTCTTTTGTTTGGATGGTTAGCTTTGTGAGTTTATGGAAGACCTTTTTATAAGTTGGTATCGGGGAAAATCCAAGAATATCTGATTTGGGATTTATTATTTCGAAGAATGTTGCATGTTTGTTTTGGGACACTTGTTGAGATTAAGCTCAGAAGGTTATTAGGGATTTGTTCACTACTACCATATGGATTTCGTTGGATACTAATAGTCGTGGTGGATTATTAGATTGCGACTAAGACAAGTCTTGACGGTAAAGAATTTTGAGGTGGTTTGGTAGCCCTAGGTACCTTAAGACGATTGATGTTTTGTAAAGGAAAGCGTTCTATTTGTAACTGAAGTCGATCGCGACGGTGTTCATGTTGGATTCCATAAAGTTTGTGTCATGGTTCTATGTCCAACCTGTTTTGTAATTTCAGTAGTATGAGACGACGTTGATGGGTAGAGTTCTTGAGAGAGTGTTTTGGGTTGAATTACCATTTTGAAAGATTGAAAGTTATGAAAGGTGTTTTGATTTAGAAACCTGTGTATTGATCGTCGCGACGATGCGAGGATGGTGATTACTTATATATACTTTGGGAATTGAATTGTTATAAGGGAAGACTTCGTTGAAGTCAAGAGTATAGTTGAAGTTTCACAAGTGAATATTTGGACAATATTTGAAAAGGTCAAACTATGTCATGTATTTTAGAGGATCAATGGACGTTGATCGATCGAGAATGAAAGAGTGATTCTTCGAGTTGATGAAGCTGATGTGGCGAGGTGTCCTGATGGGTGTACACTTTGAACGTATCCATTCTGAGTAATTGTGAAGTTGAGGATTAACCATGTTGTGTTACGGTTGGCATCATATGCATAAAAGTGGAGCAACATGGTTTAGATATCGAGCATTGAATTTTTAGCGAGTATGCGAGATTGTTGGGTTTGGACTAGTGAGTTATAGTCACAAGTCGTCTGTATAAACCCTAGAATGAGTGGTGTATCGCAGTTCTGTTATGTTTGTGTAACTTGTTATTGTTCAAGGGTTGTACGTTGATAATCTACAAGGATGATGTGACCTTGTGATTTCTGGAATGAGAGCGATAACTGCACTGTAATCCTTGAGTTCGTGCTTATGCGTGAATGAAGGCATCTTTTTCGTGTTTGCGTAGCACGCGAGGTACTATCCTATTCTGATTGTTTCAGTTTTGGTTTGTATAACCATTTTGTTGTTTTCGTTTTAGCGATGGTATCGGTGTTAGGTTGTAGGACTTTATGTTCCTATCTTTGGTGACTCGTTTCCGAGGCATCGGTTCGAGTGTGTGACTAATTCTTTGGTTGAGGCGTTAGGATAGTATCGATCTTGTTTGTTTAGTTTTCGAGTGAACCGGCGTGTCTGCGACTTGATTGGTTGTTGAGTGTTAATTGGTTTTCGAGTGCATTGTATGGGCTTTGCATCTCGGCATGGTTGTTCTTGTTTGGACGTTGTGGTTAGGGAGATACCCTTGTGTTTGGTGTATTTTGTATGTTGTTTAATTGACGCGAGGATTGAGTGGACGAATGCGTAGGCTTGTCCCGATTTGTTCATTTTTGTCGAAATTTCGAGGACGAAAAGTTTATAAGTAGGGGAGAGTTGTAACGCCCGTTTTAATTAATATTATATTATATTAATATTTTCGAGTTACCGATCAATATTTATTTTGCGATGAGAATAAATATATTAATCGACATATATATGATAATATATTTGGCGACGTTTCGTTCAGTCCGATTTTTATTCCGTTCGGTTCGGTAAAATATCATTCGGATTCGATATTTAATTCCCCGGAATTATTTTAATTAATTGAATTAATGATATAATTAAATTAGGGGATGTGAGGAGTAATAGATGAGAATTGGGTTTACACCATTGGAAGCTAGTAAGAAACAACTTATAAAACCACATTTTCTCATTTTCTTTCCATTCTACAACCAAAGCCAAAATAGAAATATAGAAGCTTGGAGAGAAAAAAAAGGGTTTTGGAAGGAGAAGAGCAAGAGCAAGAGCAAGAGAAACAAGAGAGGAAGCTTGAGGTTGGATTTGTGGAATCATCTTGGATCATCCAATCTCTAGAGGTAAGGGGTTTGATTTTTCTATCTCATATGGTTAGGGTTTGATAGTTGTATTTTGGATTTGGGGAAAAATTGATAGTTGGTTTATAGGGTTTGGTTGGTTGATTGTTGAAATGTTTAGACAAGTTGAATAAGGAGTAGGGATTATGGGTATGATGTTAGTAGTATGGTAGTATATGAAGTTATGGTAATGGAAATGGAAAAGAAAAGTATATTAGTAAAACAAGAAAACCAGAAAAAAAATAAGAAACTATAAAACGCACGCCGGGAAGAAGAAGATGGATGGCTGGTGTGTGAAGGGGGAGGCGCCCACCTCCATGTGTGGGGCGGCCGTCCCCCAATGTGAGGCACCCGCCTCCTCTCCTTCATCAAGCTGGGACGGACGTCCCTTGTGGCTAGGGGAAGGCGGTTGAAATTTTTTGTTGTCTTGGAGTTTTTCTGTTAAGCAAAACTCTATTTTCTGCTGTATGTTGGTTTTCTGCATAATTTCCTTGGATGGCCTCTGTTTCTTTTAAAAATTCCAATTCCACCTAGTAACACTTTATATTAATAAAATATAACTAGGAGATGAGTTAGCCGATTAAATTTAGAACCCGATTATGTTCTGATTTTCCGATTTCGGTAAATTCGGCGACGGAGCAAGTTGCTCTGAATTCAACGAAAATTGACGTGCTAGTTAAGTTTGACGTGTAGAACGTAGTGGTGAGGTTAGTTTTTCGAAATTACAAGTTTTAAGAGATGACCCTAAATAGGCCAAATTACGGTTAAATTGAATCGGATTGCGTTTTAGTAGATTTAAGGCACGTATGGACAATCCGATTTCGATGTTGACGATTATGATTAATGCCGGTTATTAGGAATGGCTTTCGCGACGATTAAGTGAATCTGATTCGGTCACTAGTCCTGCCAAGCATAAGGGTTATAGTTCGACTAGCTCTGACTCTAGTCTTTCAGATTCCCTGCAGGTTTCAAAGACTCCCAAAAATATCGTTATCCTACCACAATCTCCTGCCAAAGGTACCTTCAGCCTTCCTCCTGAAAGGGAAACTGCATTCCCTTCTCCTCAATCCCAAGCTCAGAATCTTCCTGAGAAGAAAAAGGATGACTCAGCTGGCCCTTATGGGGAAAAGGTTACCTCAACTGACATGGATATCGATGTTGCTCTGGCAAGATTGGACAGTCTCATAAGTCGGCACACTTTCTCTTTAGGCTCTGACCGCTCTCAAGCTTATAGTGACAAGCTAGGGCCTGAAGCAGCAAAGGTCAAGAAGTTGACAGATAAAATTCGTACATATGCTTTCAATCCCGACTTGCCTCATCTGCTACATGAGAATTCAACTCTTGAACCAGAGCTTTTGGATGCTATTACTCAACTAAAAGGTCTTGAGACTTCTGAATTCTCTAAACTCATGGTGGTAGAATTTGAGGACATTCTCCCTTCATTGCTAAAAAACATCACTCAGGTGAAAGAGAATGAGCAGTTGGTCAAAACTAAGCAGGCAGTGGTGAGGAGAAATGTGGATATGGTGAGAAAGACCAAAACAGTAATCGAAGGGCTAAAGGCGCACATTAATCAGAAACAGCAAGATCAAGATCCTAAAAGGAAAAGAGCTACTGAAATACGCAGTCAAATTGCCGCTTTGTCGAAAGAAATGGAAGCTTTAAATGCAGAGTTGGAGCTTGTCATTAAGCAAGACGAAGAGCTTGATCAAGATATCGCCCCTACTCAAGCTAAAATGCTCCAGCTGACCAAAGATGCCATCATTGACAGCACTGCCACTGCTCAAGTTGAAGAGGAGTTAATAACACTCAAGACAAGAACAGATGGGCTAAGCACTAATGTTGTACGCATCCATGGTGATCTGGCCACATTCCAAAGTAAATTCGGCAATTTTTGATTAATGTAACTGTTTTGGTGGTGTAACTATTTTGGTGATCTTTTTGCATACCACTTGTAAAGTTTGTACAATGAGTTTTACCCACTTTTTATGTAACGCTATACTTTTATTTTGTCGTTTCATACTTATGCGTAACTGATATGATGGCTTCGATATTATTCTTTCCAGCTCAGCTCGACGTACTCTTCACGTTGTCGAAATTGAAATTTCTTGAAGAATAGGTTTGTATTTCTTCAAGTACTTACCATTTACCTTAAGAATTCATCGATCTGGGGCTAACTCTTCAAGTTCATATGCGTTGTTGGAAAAAAATTGAATTATCTTAAACGGTCCCTCCCAATTAGGTGACCACTTTCCTAGGATTCTATCGTTTCTGTCCATAGGTAATATCACTTTCCAAACTAAATCATCGTCATGAAATAATTTATCTTTTACCTTCATATTATAGGCTTTGGCCACCCTCTCCTTTTGTCTCCTTAATGAATCAAGGGACAACATCCCCTCTTCATCCAAATCGACTAACTCGTCAGTCATCATACTCCAATAGTCTTCAGATGGTATTTCATGTTGTCGTTGAATCCTTACTGATTGAACGTGTATTTCTATTGGCAATAAAACATCATGTCCATATGCCAATCGAAATGGGGTTTCCCCCGTTGCCTCTTTAGGAGACGTTCTGCATGCCCATAAGGCTTGGTCTAGCGTTTGATGCCAATTTCTTGGCTTTTTGCCCACGTGTTTCTTAATCAGGCGAATTACTACCTTATTAGCAACTTCGACCTGTCTATTTGCTTGACAGTTTTATTCCAACCTCTTTTGTGAATTCTTGCATTTTTCTCCCCGTGAACACTGTTCCTTGGTCGAATGTGATTGTTTCAAGAATTCCAAAACGACACATAATATGATTTTGTATAAAATCAATCACAGCCTCTTGGTCGACATTTTTCAAAGCTACGACCTCAACCCACTTTGTGAAATAATCAATCCCGACTAAAATGTACCTCTGTTGTTTTGATGACCCCGGCTTTATTTCCCCAATCACATCTAAAGCTCGTCCTCTAAATGGCCAAGGTTTTATAATGACATGCAATTCGCTTGCAGGAACGTGTTGGATGCCCCCATGCATTTGGCATTCCTGGTATCCTCTAGCAAATTCAATGCAGTCTTTCAACATTGAAGGCCAGTAGACACCTGATCGCAGCCATTTCATCTTGTGTCCGGCTTGGTGTGCACCGCATGCTCCACTACGCACACTCGACACTACTACGTATGCCTCATTTTCTCCTAGGCATTTGAGTAGTACTCCTTCAACAGTTTTCTTAAATAATTCATTTTCGATTAAAAAAAAACTTAGGGCATGATATTTTATTTTACGATCTGTGGAACCCGTAGGAGAGCGTAAGTAGTCAACCAGGAGTTTACGCCACTCATTATCTTTCCCATTGTCAATTGTTAAAATTTCAAAATTTTCGGCATCTATTACACCTAATTTTATGATTGACAAATCTGAAGTAGATAACAAAGTAGCTCGAACCTTTTTCCTTACTTGAATAGGTTCTTCATATTCATTCTTCTTGTATCCTGAAGCTTCTTGCGCCAAGTCGTTAGCTTCTTGGTTTTCCCGTCGAGGTATATGTCGAATGCTTGCTTGTTTGAAATGTTTTAGTAATATTATGGCAATCACAAAGTACATGATTAGGTTTTCTTTAACGCACCTATACTCTTTCTACACTTGTTTGATTACCAATTCGGAATCTCCCATAATTTCGATATTTCTTGCCCGCAATTCTAGCAACAATTCAAGTCCAGTTATTAGAGACTCATATTCTGCCTCATTATTAGTTCAGATACCGTTGATGGTGTACTTGAACTCTGTTGGAATTCCATTGGGAGAAATTATGATTTCTCCTATCCTTGTACCATTTTTGTGACTAGAACCGTCGAAATATAATTTCCAAGGCACTAGCTCAACAAAATTTTGTGGCATAGTGTCATACCCCAAAATTTGCCCACCCTGATGCTACGGTCAAAATTATTTTCAAACTTGATTTTAAATTACTTTTGCCCACCCCTAATTATGCTCAATCTTGTCACAAATGCCAGATATATGCAGACAAAGTGCACGTACCTCCAGTACCGTTGAATGTTCTGACCGCTCCTTGGCCTTTTGCAATGTGGGGCATTGACATGATCAGAGAAATCAAGCCCACCGCTTCCAACGGACATCGTTTCATCCTTGTGGCAATTGACTACTTTACCAAGTGGGTAGAGGCAGCCTCGTTCACATCTGTTACCAAGAATGTTGTGGCTCGATTCATCAAACATAATCTTATCTGTCGGTATGGCACTCCCGAAAGGATTATCACAGATAACGGCTCTAATCTCAACAACAAAATGATCACCGAACTCTGCACGCAATTCAAGACCAAGCATCACAATTCTTCTCCGTATCGGCCTAAGATGAATGGCGCAGTGGAAGCCGCCAACAAGAATATCAAGAAGATTATACAGAAGATGATAGTGACTTACAAGGATTGGCATGAGATGCTGCCATTTGCTCTTCATGGTTATCGCACTACAGTACGAACATTCACAGGCGCAACCCCCTTCTCTCTTGTATACGGCATGGAAGCAGTCCTGCCAATTGAGATTCAGATACCTTTAACTAGAGTCCTCCAGGACGCAAAGCTAGGCGAAGATGATTGGATCCAGACTCACCTCGATCAGATCAACTTGATTGATGAGAAACGACTTGCATCCATCTTCCATAGACAGATTTATCAGAAGCGAATGATTAGAGCGTTCAACAAGAAAGTCAAACACCGAGTCTACCAAGTCGGTGATCTAGTAGTCAAGCGCATCATCCTTCCACAAAGTGATCCCAGGGGCAAGTGGACTCCCATCTACGAGGGACCATTTGTAGTCAAAACAGTATTTTCAGGCGGAGCTATGATACTTAGCACCATGGACGGCGAAGAATTCCCACACCCTGTGAACGCAAACATAGTCAAAAAATACTACGCATAAACGAGACCCGCTAGGTCGACTGGCCTAGTTAAAATAAGGGCATCCTGGCGAACCAAAAGGGTTCGGGCAAAAGTTAAGGATATATACAAAACATGTACACCCGGCAAGTCGAAAACCTGAAAAGGCGGCTTAGGCAAAAAAGGTATCCGGTGGGAAAACCCGAAAGGCGGTCTAGGAAAAGTTAGGATTTAAGCGTCGACTATGTCTCGTCCAGATCACCTACCTCTGACTACTACTATCATTCAAGATTCAAATGGCGAAAATCAATCCACTCACTTTCTCTTGTGACAAGGAGATGAGATAGTCGAAATATATGAGTACTAGCATAGTTGAAACTCGACGAGATTGTTTCTGCATATCTTTTTACTTTTCTTGTGTACAAACTACTTGGCCATACGCCACCTTTCAAATTAATACAAGTTCTTTCTGTTCACAATTTTCACTATTGATTGTTTGCATAAAGTCCAACGTTTGATTTGAATGATTATATGCATCTGACAATAAAAATCTATTTACAAACATGCGAAAAGCGAGCGAACAAGGATAATTACTACAGGCTCTAGGAATTGAGATGACGACGAAAGTCACCAAATGTTCCCCTGCAGAGCATAATCCCCACAGAGGTGTCGCTCACTGCAAACCTTCCCCCAGCGGAGTACAAAGTTCCTTCCACTAGCTCCAACGTTCCAAGCTTCATCACAAGTAGTGATTTCAACCAACTTAACCTTGCTACGTCAGTAACAGTTCATCTCCAGCAGAGGTATTTACCTCCAACAGAATATCTCTCAACAATTACCATTCCCCCGGCAGCAGCAATATCCAGACTCGAAACTAGGTCAGATAGTGCATCGGAGGAAACCTACTTCTCTTATTCCCCAGCCAAAGGCTTCAACAGGCTCCAGATCCTTCAAGCCCTGTCTCCCAGCGATAATCAGATACTCCCCAACAGGATCTATACGCAAGATTCCCCAACGGAGTGCCTCTCAATCTCCATTTTCCCCGGCAGGGTCTACGCACAAGATCCTCAGTAGTGTATCTCTCGGTTTCTATTATTCCCAGCAGCATTGATGGCTAGGCTCGAAACTTGGTTAAATAGTGCATCGGAGGAATCAAAGATATCTTTCTTCTCTTTCAAAGCAGAGTTTTTTCTTCACCCGTCTCATCCCCAAGCAGAAGTTTGAAATCTCTAGCGGGACATCCACATCTTCTTCAAGATGGATATGTTTTAAAATACCATAACATCTATCATTCATACATTGTTCATAAAAGTCATAACATGTGCATATATCATTCATACACATTGTCATGCATCATAATCTGCATAAGACTAACTATATCCTATCAAAGTTTCTTTTGTTTTTTTCAAACAGGTGAAAATCACTTCTAAACGACAGATCCAGGATTAACACCCGAAGCCAGACGGGAAAACTATCTGAACGATCACCCAAGTTGTCCTCCGACAACAGATCCATGATTAACACCCGAAGCCAGACGGGAAAACTATCTGAACGATCACCCAGGTTGTCTTCCGACAACAGGCATTTGATCAACACCCGAAGCACAACAGGGAAGTTATCCATATTCTGCCGACTATTATCCCCTCAGAGTAATCAAGACAAAGATTTATTCTGACTCCCTCTTATTAACAGTAGCAACTACAGAGTCTGACGTACGACTCATTTACCCTGGACGACATCTTAAGCCCATCTCCGACTATTTGTCGACATATCTTCACTTTCAGAATGCTGCATATTTGGTTAAAAACCAATACAAACCAATAACTTCATTCAAAGACGAGCGTGAAGTCTAACGTACGACTCTCTCCGGATGGCATCTTAAGCCCATCTCCGTGCTCCCTTCTACCTTCAGGAATATCTGCAGAGCCTAGCGAACGGCTCATTCTTCAGCATCAGTCTCTCCAGATGGCATCTTAAGCCCATCTTCGACGACTCTCCTATTCAGGCGACGTTCTTGAGTCTAGCGTACGACTCATTCCCCAGTGAAGTCTCCAACTACTCCAAATGGCATCTATAAGTCCATTCCCATGCATCATCAATCAACAACGAGTGCAAATTTTCAGGTGTACTCAAGTGTTCAATCATCTTCTACCTCCAGGTCACAAAAGGCAAGCATGCCAATCTAACCTTCCAGTACAAGAAGATTGAACAGGGGCAGCTGTCATACCCAAAATTTGCCCACCCTGATGCTACGGTCAAAATTATTTTCAAACTTGATTTTAAATTACTTTTGGTTTATTACACTAATGTTCTAGTTTTTTTTTATATATAAATATTCCTTTCAAGGTCTATTTAAAAATATAATAATTTATGTCAAATTATTGATATTTTAAATATGACAAATACTTGCTCGTCTCCATATACTGCCAATTGCATTTCTATTTCGAATAAACAAGATAACACAGTTGGTTAAGGAGTAAGACTTGCAAGTATGAGGTCACGAGTTTGAATCTCTTATGATGCATTTTTTAAACATTTTTCTTATTTTTTGTTACTAATTTTCTTTCCTTTTAGGAGTTCAAACTTTGGGATTTTTATTGGGTTGAGTAACTTACTTCTCAAATTTTTTAACCTAATTCCCAGTCTATAAATAATACTCTTGTCTGTCCTAATTTTCGACTAACAATTTTTTACACTTTCTTTCCACACACAATGTTTTACAAAAAAAAAAAAATTTCTCGATTTCATATGAGGTCTCCCTTCACTTTTCAATTGCATCTTTTTAATTTGTTTACCATTTGAACCAAATAATGAACATCTCATGGTTTCTTGTATTAGTTTATATTTTTACGATAAAGAACAATTCAAACAATTTTCATAACAAAGCATAATTTCTTCTTAGTCTTTATTTTTCGTAATTTAACCATATGACTATTATATGATGGTGATGTTTTTATCTATATTTTCTTAGTAATTTTTTTTTCTCTAAGGCCATTCACTACTAACTTTTTTTAACGTACAAACGTTTCACCCAATTTTATTCAATTTCTAACTTCCAAAATTTCCACTATTTTTACACACTTTATATTAGTATTATTATTATTATTATTTCTTCACACTAACCACTAACAATTTATTTAACCACCATCATTGTTGGTTCTTGTTTGCTATGGTTCATTTTACAGAAAAAATGAAAAAGGGAACATGAGGAATATCACATCAGCAGATTCTATTGGCACATGGAGTCACGCTTTCCGACTCCTTCGACCGTCGACGTCATCACGCTCATCACCGATCGGATTCAACCTCAAAACAGATCCGACAAGCGACCCTCCACAGATTCGCTTGATGTCGGAGACCCACCACTCCGTTCTGCCGTTTCCGGAATCACGAGTCCCGAATTCCGGCCAAGAGCCAAATCTGCGACCAACTTTCTTCTTCCGCCGCCGACGAACCGAAGCTCCAAGCGGCCATATTTGCATGTGCCGTATCCGATTCATATATGTTTATTACTGGTTGGTTTTATCATCTTGAACTGGTCAAAGAAATGGAATGACAATCATGTATGTATTCATCACCTTCTCTCATATTCTTTGTTGTTTTGTTTTGTTATTATCCAATTAATGGTTCACTAGTGTTAAGGCTTGGGTTAGTAGAATAAGTTTTGGGCCAAGTCTTCCTCTAGACCCATATTTTCATTTTTTTAATTAAACACCCCATGTTAAATTGTGGCAATATACTGTCACGTTGGTTTTCAAGCAAGACCATTTAATTGTTGTATTTTTTTTTTAGTTTTAGTTTATATTAGGATTAAATATATCACATAAATAAAAACACAAAAATAAACATAATCATTTTTAATTAGGTTACTTCTTTTTTAGTTAATCGTATATGTTTAAATTAGTCATAATTTAGTTTATTCTTTTTTTTTAGTTTAATTTTTTAAGCAAAAATAGATCCTTTCATAATTCATTTAGAATTAATTCTTCATATTAAAATCAATCACAAAAACTACAAAAATAATTTCTTTTCTAGTAATTAGGACTACTAACTTAAAACATTTTTCTACTAATTTCCAAAACATTTTCACTTGATTGTCTATTTATTATTCCACATTTAAATTCTAGAAAGGTTGTATAGGTTGTAAATTCTTTATCATGTAATAGCGTAGGATTTACTTTCCGCACTTTACATTTCTACCTTTTACTTTCCGCACTCCTATATTATGTAACTGCCCCAAAGCCATGTAATAGCGTAGGACATTTACTTTTTCGCACTTTACTTTCCGCAATTTACTTTCCGCACCCTATAAATTGCTTGTAATTAGGCGTGTATGGCAAGATAAGAACGAACGTAGACCACTTCTAATTGCAAGATAATATATCTGAATTTAACACACTCTTTTCACACATTTACCCCTTAGGGTAAATCTCTCTCGTTGCCTTTCGAATAAATGGTCAAGTCCCTCGAACGTAGAGTCCCTCGAACGTAGAGGTATCCTAGCACTGTTGCCTACATACATATCATCATAGTCCCTTCGATACAAAGATCATAGACCCACAATGTCGCCTACGAATACATGATCTCGTCCCTCGATTGTTGCCTACGAAAAGTGATGATCGTCCCTTCGAATGTCCCTTCTACATTCAACGAATAGGGTTACCTATCAACTAATGATATGGATTGCACTATTCTAAAGGAAAGTAAAATAACACGAAAACGACCATTATGAGTAGGTAATAAGACTTTTAGTTGCTTGCTCAATCAAATACTTTTCACACCTCACACTTTGTCAAAACGACCATTCTGAGTAGGTAATAAGACTTTTAGTTGCTTGCTCAATCAAATACTTTTCACATCTCACACTTTGTCAAAGTTCAAACTCTTTTCAAAAACAAAACATTTTCGAACACTTTGTATACATTCCTACATGAATCATTATAAATTCAAAGCGAAATTCCTTTTCAAAACATTTTTGTCAAACACACAGAAAGCAATTTTAAAAATGAGCTAGAAGCAACTAAGAGCCCGTAGATAACTACGGATGAAAGGGGTGCTAATACCTTCCTTTTTCATAACCTTCTCCCTTACTCAGAATCTAACGAATGTCTTTTCCTGTTCTTTTCACCTTCCCTTAATTGGATAAAAGAAAAGTCGGTGGCGACTCTTGCTATCCGCACATTTGCGATAAAAAGAAAAACAAATTCTCAAAGTCAGTTCACCGTATTACACATAGTAACCATAGAATGATCTACAAGAAAGTCTGCCACTATTTGCCCTTTCATTTCTTTTAAAGGAAGGTATGTTAGGGAATATTCAGTTAACGCTAATGCCTATTTACTAATTCGAATGTGCAAAATTGGTTTAGACAATATATGTTTAATAATATCGAAATGGGAGGAAACATACACGTCAACTGGCTTTATATATTACTTCAGTTTGATACAAGAAAAATATAAACACAGGCATAACTTTTCTATATCACTATACCTAGTTTCAGGGCCATTTAACATAATACATGGATCTTTCGACATGAATGTCGTCTTCTTGAACTAACATACTTCCTATAGTCGATTTTGAGGCTGCTATATACAACCTCATAGGCCTATTTCTAAGTGGGGGTGTCAATATAAGAGGCTTCACTAAATATTCTTTGATTGTGTCCAAAGCCTCTTGATGCTCTTTTTGCTAGATGGACTCTTCATTCTTCAGCCGAAGCAGTGGTGAAAACGCTTTAGTTTTGCCACTTAAGTTGGATATGAATCTCCTTAGGAAGTTTATTTTGCCCAACAAAGACTGAAGTTCCTTTTTGGTCAATGGTGGTTTGATGTCCATGATAGCTTTGTTCTTGCTTTGATTGACTTTAATACCCTTTTATGTACTACAAAACCAAGGAAATCTCCTGCCTGCACACAAAAAACACACTTTAATGGATTCATTTTCAATCCATATTTTCTCATTCTTTCAAAAGATTTTTGAAGGTGTTCCAAATGTGTCGATTTACAGGTCGACTTAATTACAATATCGTCGATGTAAACCTACATAAAATCTTCAATAAAGTCATGGAACATAGAATTCATTACCCTTTGGTATGTTGCTCCGGCATTCTTCAAGCCGAATGGCATGACCATCCATTCATAGGTGCCGAATGCCCCTGGGCAACGAAACGCCGTCTTCGGCACATCATCATCTGCAATAAAAATTTGGTTATAACCAGCATAACCATCAAGCATACTTATATATTCAAAACCATCGACCACATCGACTAGCATTTCAGCCACTGGCATGTCATATTCATCTTTAGGAGTGGCAGCATTTAAGTCTCTAAAGTTAATGCACACTCTTAATTTTCTGTTTTTCTTGATGATTGGCAC
This sequence comes from Vicia sativa, assembly GCA_021764765.1. Taxonomy (NCBI): domain Eukaryota; kingdom Viridiplantae; phylum Streptophyta; class Magnoliopsida; order Fabales; family Fabaceae; genus Vicia; species Vicia sativa. The sequence continues at coordinate 24,946,262 of CM038793.1, read as the reverse complement.
AATATTGGCCAACCATTCAACATACCTTGCAGTTCTGATGAACTTGCTTTTGAGGAGTCTTTCTATTTCCACCTTGATCTTCGACATAATTGTTGGTGAAAAACGTCGAGGTGTTTGTTTCACTGGCTTTCTCCCAGCTTTTATTGGTAACCTCAACTTAATCAATTCCCTGTTCAAACCTGGCATCTCATTATAGTCCCAAGCAAAACAATCTTTAAACTCTTTTAGTAAAGATATTACCACAGATCTGAGTTTTTGGTCGATGTTGGCGCTAATATAAGTTGGTCTTTTATCATCCTCTGCGCCAAGGTCGATTTCTTCTAAAGGATCCTCTGGCTGCATCTTTTCTGGTGCCATGGGGTCCTTTTCGAAACCTAAAGGTTCATCGTCGTATATGCAATCCAAACACTGCTCATCGACGTCTTCTTTGACCAACTTGTTTTTGTTTAGTGGTTTTGGCTCCACAGCCAAAATGACTTCTTCTAGAACAACCAAAATGGCTTCTCCTAAAAATGGAAGTTTATTGGCTTCTATAGCCATGTTTTTTTTCAGATTCTAAGGCTGAATTCATCTTGTTTTCAGTGATGTACACCGAAATCCTTTTCAGAGCTTCTAGATCAGACATCCCACTCATGGTTGTTTCCCCAGCCTGTCGGCATGGGTTCCTCTGCGTATGGATCCTTCAGAGGCTCCACATCCCATACAAAACCATGGGTTTCGTGTAGTTTTAAGGAAACAAATGCCTCGTTCAAGTTAGCATACATTTCCTCAACTGGCTGACAAGGGGGAATATTCGCCAATTTCCTATCAAACTGATTTTGCACGACATTATTAATATCTTCCATGAAGTAACCTTGGTTGGCTTCGATATTCTCCACTATGTCGTCCTCTCGCCAGATTATTAGGCATTGATGCATGGAAGATGGCACAACGCTAATTCCATGTAGTCATTCTCTGCCTACCAGCAGATTGTAACTTGGCTTTCCTTGGATAACCATGAATATTATCGGTCTAGTGACTGAGCCGACCGTGGTATCTACCTAGATCACTCCCATGGTTGTTTTGGTTCTGCCTTCGTAGTCTGACAAGACCACGTTGTGAGATCTTATGTCGGTGTCGAATTTACCAATTTTCTTCAATATATGATGTGGCATTATACTGACTGTAGCGCCACAATCCACTAACAATTTGTTAATGGAAATTTCTTTGACTTTCGCCCTAATCAGTAAAGGCTTCAGATGGATCCTCATAGCCATGTCAGGTCTCTCAAAAAAGGCATTTTGGATCTCAATGGAGCCATTGTTCATTACGAAGTATCATGTTGGCTTGTGCAAAGCCATCTCAGCAGCATCGACATCATCAGTGTTTTCCACTTCTACCGAGATATTGTACTCCTCAGGGAGTATGGACACAACATTGACTAGTATGTCAAGGTTTTCTTCTGAATCGGAGGAAAAAATCGTCAGTTGCCTCATCGGAACCGTTGTCAACTGGTTTGTTGACAAGCCCTTTAATCTGTTGCTTGTCAGCTGAGTCGACCTTTTCCTTGTACTTTCGTTGATTCTTCTCTTTGCCGACAAAAATTTGCTTAGCAGCAGCAGTAGCTTACCTTTCAGCCTGCTTCTTCCTCTAGAATCGCCTCCATTGAGTTCGACTCATAGGATTTTTGCCCATGTAGTTTTCAAATACATGGCTTTTCTTTTCAGAGCGTACTTCTAGTCGATAGCTCATATGTGATTTTCCTTTCACATCCCTCACAACATCAGCAACATTCGATGGCCCCGTGGCCATTTGGAGCTTAATCCAAGTCCCTTTTGGTGCAGCAGCCGACGGAATGAAGGTCTTTGGCCTGGTCTGAGATGTTTGCCTAAGATCCCTTTTGTTCCACTGGACCCTTACTCTCTCCAGCTGCAACTTCTAGAAATTCTCAACAACAACTCTATCAGTTAAAGCGTTGCATCTAGGGCACAAGACGACTTGGCCCCCTTACACTTGCAACGATAAAGAAATCCCAGCAGATCTTCATCGTCTCTTGGATAGACATCAACTAGCTTGACGTTTGGACTTTTGTCGGTGCTTTCCTCAAGCATGATATTGTCAGACACTTCAGTGATATCTACCATGTTGATGTCGATAGGCTCAGCAAACAGAGCCTCTTCTTGTCTTAAAGGGTCGGTGTCGATCTTCTGCCTCCTCGCAGCAAACTTCAGGCGACCCTCTTGGAGTGATTTTTGAACCAAATCCCTGAAAAGAAAACATTGAGAGGTTGTGTGACCAAGATAATTATGATATTTGAAAAAACTTCATTCCTGTCTTTGTTCTAATGGTGATAATTTAGCATTTGGGGGTACTAGGATTTGACCATCTTTAAATAATAAATCAAAAATCTCCTCGCATTTACTAACGTCAAAAGTATAATTTTTTGCAAGGATTTTCAAACTAGTTTCGACAGCAAGGCTTTTTCCTTGGGCGAAAACAATGATTTATATGCAGGTCCTGATTTTAACTCAGCCACATCCACATCTGCCTCAGTCGGTGAAATGTAATCGACTTCATATATGGGATATGTGTTATCATAGTCGACATAGGCTACTTTCTCTTTCTTAGCCTTAGCTTTAATATGTCTAACCTTTTCTAGTCGAAGGCGCTCAAGGTGTCGAACCCTGTCAGCCAGTCGTGACATACTTTTGACAAAGGTTGGATCTATTTTCTTCCTAATGGAGTAGTCTATACCTCCAATAGCCATTTGAACAAGTTCATGTTCAAGTACTTGGGTAAAGCACCGGGATTTTAACGATCTAAACCTGTTCAGATAGTCGTCTATGGTTTTAGCAAATTTTCTCTTAATGTTTGATAACTCGACCAAAATAATTTTTGAATGTCCCTCATAAAACTGTTCATGAAAAAGTTTTTCTAACTTCGACCATGAATCGATAGAATTAGGGGGCAAGGTAGTAAACCATGTGAAGGCAGCTTTAGTAAGGGATGAAGGGAAATGATTTACCCTTAGGCCTTCATTATTCTCCATGTCTCCCGACTCAGTCAGGTATCTAGCAATGTGCTCGACCGTCGATTCACCCGTTTCTCCCTAAAACTTAGTATACTTAGGAATTTTCTATCCTCTAGGATTTTCAGTTTGCAAAATATACTCTGATAATGGGGAGGAATACATTGGCCTTTGCAATGTGGTATTCATACCATTTATGGCCATAATTCTCTCGACAATATTGGTTAAGTTGTTTTCGACAACTAATTCCTCTTGTCGAATTTGGTCGAGGATTTGGTCAGCCTCTTGTTGTCTATGAACCAATACCTTAGGTGGATCGACAACAACATTTCTTTGACGCGTTGTAGCTTGACCCTGGTATACAGTCTCTTCTTCTATTGCCCCCATGTCCCTATGAACAGGTATGGCTTGTCGAACCGGTGGCCCCTGTCGGGCAGTCGCTTGGGGAGCACCTAAGAAGTTACACAAACGTGTTAGTTGTGCAATTACCTGTCGGTTTATTTCAAAAGACTGTCTATTAGTCTCAACCGATTCTTGTACTATAGGGTTAAACACATTACCAATTTGGTTAGTTAACATGTTAACCAACTCATGGTTGTTATCATCCATTTGTTGCCTTAACACTGCCCAGACGTACTATTTAGGTGTTGCACAGGCATTGCCCTATTTCCCCCCGTTGCAGACCATTTTTAAAGGGCATTTGTGTTTTCTACATTATCAGACATCATCGTTGCACTCGAGGTCGACTGATATCCCGTCATTAAGGAATACAGAATTCCATAAGGGGGATTCATAGCAGCATCAAATCGAGGTATCGCTGTGTTCGGAATGGCGCTCGTGGCCACCACAGGTCCTAGACTCACCGATGTGGTCTGGGGAATAGGGATTGATACTGACGTAGTAGGTCATGAGATAGTTGTGCTGTTTAATGGGGAAATGATGCAAGTTACGAAACAACTGGGTCGGAAGTACCCAGAGTTCGTGTTGGAACCTCATCCATGTTCAACGCGGAAGTAGTGTTTGTTATTTTAGGTGTACGTTTTCTAGTCGGTGGTTTCTTATTGGCTGAATTCCCACTTTTAAGTTTCATACACCTATGACATCTACTAATAAACTTCAAAACTTAGCACTTGGTCCCATCAGGTGTGCCAATTTGTTTACTGTGGAAAATGGTAAACAAGTGTTGGTCCTCCATATGTCCTAAAATTAAGGGTTACTTGCAAGATCAACCGGTTGATCTTAAGACGTGTGCTAAGATTTAGTATGTTAAATTGACTTTGTCGAAATATACCTTGGTCAAGAAACGACTTTCGAAGACCAATGAAAGCAGTACAACGGCTTTCCAAACAGAAGTTTTGACCACCTACCTAATCGACAGTAGGCTCTGGACAAAAACAAGACTCGGACTAAATACTAATTGGTGACTCGTGACCAACAAGTGATGTTGAAATGTTCATGTAAAAGTTGTTTGAAATGAAACGAAAGTAAAGACAGTAAAGAGATAAAATTTACATAAACTGATTGCATTGAAAGTATAGATGGTGATTCACGTACATCAAAAGCTTAATGACTCTTTCTTCCTTTAGCGCGGAATTGGGCAGAGTGTTGGTAAGCAATTTGAGAATACAAGTGAACACACCCAAATTTTACAATGAAGTAACTTATTTATAGTATTTTATAATATAACCGCTGGAACTAATCAACGGATGAAATGAAACTAAAATATAACCGCTACATAAGATCTCGCCAACCATTTAGCGTCTAACAGCCACAATCTTTGAGATAACTGCCCACGATCTGCATATTTTGACTCTTTTTCGCTCGTGTTTTTGAAAGAGTTAACCGCTTCTAGCTTCGATGCATCTCAGGAAAAGTAACATTTCTCTAAGTCCTACTCCTCGAAACCATTTCTTGCTTAGCCTATAATATGGCAAATCGACCAACAACAACTCGTTTGCTCCTTCAGTCGATACGGTAAATTTTCGACACACTTATCTTGTGTTTATTCCTTCTGACTGCCAATCTCGCCCTTTCCAGGTTCATTTGACACTTTGGTTGAATTGATCGACTCCCTGGTTCACCGTCTCGGTCGACACGCTTCTTTCTGATATTTCTAACTTGGTTTTATAAATTCTCCCAAAGCAATTATATTCGTTCAGGATTGACCCCTAACTTGTAGGAATGTTTGCCTTTGACAATGCCCTTAAACGTATTCAGGAATTTTCCGTTAACAATATTATATTATCAATTATTTAAATTTAATTAATCAATTTTATTTTATTATTCAAGACTATTTTTTTTGTCGGATACTCATTAACTAAATTATAATATGTATTAACTAATTTTATATATCATTAATCAGTTCTTTTTACTATTTAAAACTATTTTTGTCTAAATATTTATTAATTAAATTATTAATTGTATTCATTAATCTTTTATATATTATTAATCAAACTTAATTTAACACACGAAACTTATTTATTTATTTATATCAGAACAATCAATAATCAAACAATAGAATATACTAACTAAATTTATACGTCTAATTAATTAATTAATTAATTAATTAATTTTGTTTTACCATTTAAGATTACTTTTTAATGTTAAAATACATATTAATCATACTATAAATTGTATTAATTGATTGTTAAAATCAAACTGGATCGATGGGTTCAACTATAAACTGCACATAGACCTGACTTGTTTGCTCATATAAACCGGCCTTTGAAAAAACCAGAATAAAAGGCATAAAACCAGATTGAAGAACAATAAAACCGTAAGCCTAGTGGTTTAGCAAGTTCACATTGTTGGAATGCTTTTCAAAAGTATATTCCTTCAGTGTCATTTTTTAGAAAAATTTATTCCCTTCTAAATATAATTTAAAAATTCAAAGTAGTATTAATTGTAAATTACTATTAATAATTTATTGCAGATAAAAAAAAGAGTTAAGCAAATTACTGAAAAGTTAAGAATATTATAGTAATAAATAACCATTATTTAAAAAATTATAATAATTATTAATATACCTAAAAATTAAAAAAATAAAATAACCCATAAAAATAACAACATCAATGAGCAATAAATTATGACTTTAACATAATTTAAAGGTATGCAGAATACTCTTCTGCCACCAACATTCAACTTTATTACTTTTATTTAACTAGTATTTTCACCTAAGGGATAAATTATAGATAGATATTGTATATGTGCGATGCACGAGACAAATTATAGATAAATATTGTACATAAAAAAATTAAATTTTATTTTATTAAATAGTTGAAATATATAAAAATTAGTGGTGAATTAATGATATGAAGTAATCAATATGAATTAATATATTAAATAATATTTGTTAAAAAAAAGAAGAAAATTATGTGATTCAAAATTTTTTAAACAGAATTTTACTTTAAATTTGACACCTAAATGTATATTTTATTTTAATATATTAAAGATTTCACGATACAAAGTTGTTTTTATAACCAAGTATTTAGATTCTTTGATAATGTGGGGCTGGGTATCAAAGTGGGGCTGGGTCACGTACAAACAGGGATTCAATTGAAACAACAAAATTTATCTCGTAATAATATTATTTATGACATTCAACAACCTTGTGTTAAGTTGGAACCAAGGCAACTTGAGTGTAGCTCAAAATCTTAAATATCTCATCCAAAGACATAAGTTGGATGTTTTATTTTTATTTAAAATTATAAGTTTTTTTTTTTTTTTGTGTAAGCAATATATATTAATGAGAGAACTAAGAGTTCTCCAACCTGAATACACAAGGAACGTGGACAAAATCAATCCAACAAAAAGAAGAAATTATCTATCAATTACAGTTTTGAAAGAAAATGATAAGGATCTTTACAAAAGTCATAGAAACTATAATTGAAATGAACAATATCTCCAATGAACGAGCATTTTCAAACTAACATTTTTATCTTCTAAATCATGTTGTCCACACTCCACTTTTCTTCTCTAAAACAAAAGCCATTTGTCACAAGCCAAATGGACCACAAAGTAGTTATCCAACCCAAACCCAACTTACTATCTTTCACTTTTTCTCTTTACAAAAGAAATGTCAATCCCAAAAAATTGAGGCACCTTCACCATTAGTATCTACCGGTTTGATTAACCAAAAAGCTATATCATCCCATGTATTTTTCACCACTCTACACCCATAAAAAAAATGATTACGGGACTCCAAAAAAGTACCACAAAAAGAACAAGTTAACGAATCTATATGCAAATTAACACCCATAGCTACCAAAAGATCCTTTGTTGGAAGACGATTTAAGAGAAATCTCCAACCAAACTTAGTTCTCGTCTAATGATTCACCCTTCAAGGCCGAATTATTTTTGGTACATTTCGAATAGTCCATGCATGCCTGCATTCATAAATCATCTTCATGCATTAGTCACGTCGCTTCACCCAGACATATCATACAATATATTCATGCATAAACCCCAGCCAGGACTTGGGATCTTTTCAGAATGAAGTCAAGTGCAAGCTTCGAAGGCTATTTCTCAAATGGAAACTTAGTTCTTCTCCCCATTACAAGTTGAATGCTTGTTCAAAAAAAAATCAATTGACAGTGGTGTCAACTCTCAACCTAAATTTCTTCCCCACAGAAGTGATTGATTATCTCCAATGAACTCTTGTGTCAACGAAATTTTCTACTTGGATTTCCCCAGTGATGTTCCCAACAGAGTTATCATTAGAAGTTTTCTCCATCGAAGCTTCATCTTCTCCCCAAGTAAGCCTTCTCCATCAAGGATTACCATTGCGGTATCCCTAGTGTTGTTATTCTCAACCAAGATCTGTTCATACTCTTGCATGTAACAATCTCTCAGTAAGTCTTTAGGTGGCAATAATCCTCTATGAATCCAATTTTCTGAGGTGTCCTCAATTAATCCCCTGTGAATCTCTGGTGTGTTTATTTCCCTAGTGTATTCCTTGCTTATTCAAGCAGAAGTATGCATCCACCACGTGGGATGGTTAAAGATTTCAGAAGATTTGTTGCAACATCAAGTTGTTTGAACATGTCGGCACATGTTATCGCTATGTGTTGTCAGCACGATACCAACAGATGGAAGATGTATCTATGATGGAAGTTTTTATTCCCCTCAAATGGTGTTGAACGTGATTTATTTCTCCCCAGTGGAGTTATCCCTTGCTTATTGCAATTCATTGTCAGCTTAGCAACTACAAGACAAAGTGAGGTTTTGTCAACGGTGAAGTTGTCCAACATATCTGCATATGTTTATTACCGCCTTCTGTCATCAGGATGAAAACTTGTCAACTGTTGAAACATTCATGACAGATCTGTATGCTAAATATGAATCATTTTATCCCCGCAAAGGTCCACTTTTGATCTTCGAAGTTGTCGACCATGTTCACTTTGCATCCAAATACATCAGACTTGGGGCATATTATGGATCATCATAGTGAAAGCAGTTCAGAAATTGCATCTAGCCTTTGGTTTTTCTTTGCGCAAGTACTTCTTTGTTAGGGGATTTTGGTTTGAAATTTACCCCAGGTCCCTTTGCATGTATTGCTTCATTGTTGGCTTCGACATACACGTGATTTAGTCTAGCCTCTAAGGTGGCTTCTAATTTGTTTTCGACCAAATAAGCCGAAATCTTTTCGAAGAATATGGACTCAAACATGGTCAATATCTTTGTCATCCCAGCCAGTTGGCTGTAATCTTGGAATGCCTCCCATGTCATTTTCTTTGCCCATAATTTCCCTATCACACTGGAACACATGGGTTGGGAGTAAAGTAAGGAAGTAAAATGCGTTCTTGTTGGATGAATATGCATCACCTGTAGGGTGGCATGGGCCAATGTTGGTCAAATTCCTATCGAAGTTCCTTCTATCTACATGGTTAACTTCTACCATGTAGTAACTCTTATCTGCTTCAATGTTTTCGACAATATCGTCTTCTCTCCATATTGATACTTATTGATGCATCGAAGAAGGAATTGCCCCAATACCATGGATCCATTCACGCCCTAGTAGCAAGTTGTAATTTGTTTTTGCATCAATTATCATGCACATGGTGAGCCTTGTGATTGAACCCACAGTGAGATCCAATTGCACCACACTCAAAGTGTGACTTATCTTTCCTTCATAGTTTGAAAGCACCATGTCGTAGGGCTTGGTATCAGTATCGAACATGCTAATTCTCTTCGGCATGAATTGTGGCTTTAAATTCTATTCAGCATGAATTATTTCAAAATAAATGTCATTCTCATTTTTCAATGCAAAAATGATTACCATTTTTTTAATTGTGTCATATAATTATTACACTTTACATTACTTGTAATACGTTAATAAGATTAATTTAATAAAAATACAATGTTCTATGACAATATATAAATTTTTTTAATTTATATACAAAAATCTTGAATAACATTCATTTTAAATCGGATGATGTATAATATAGAATGCAATAAAAAAACAAACAACCACTTTTCAAGTTTCTAAGCAGAATAACGTCGTCCCGCATAAATTCCACATAGACTAATAACCATCTTAGTTCTCTAGGTGGCCTCACGAGCTTAACTTCTTTCACCTTAAAGTATCTCTTAATTGTCATGAATTGCTAGGCGACTTGTCAAACTCGGCGTGAACTTGCATCTTTATTTGACTCGCATAGTGTATTGCCTTTATCGGATATTTATCTATTTCCTATTAAAAAAATCATAAAAGGGATGAAAGTAGCAATACAATAACTTTCTTTGTATGATGGGTTGAAAATATTAATAACCATTAATGAAATCATTGATTAACTTTTATGTACAAAATCAAATACAAATATATATATTACTTCATCCCTCTCAAATTATAACTCTCCAAAAATATTTGTCCCAAATTATAAGCTATATTAAAATTTTAATACATTATTAATGATTTTTTTCTAATATATCTTCTATTATCTATTTCTCTTTCTTCTTTCATTCTTTTGAATCCCCTTTCTAATATAATTTTTGAATGAGATATTTGTAATTATATACATACCTTTTTCATCTTATAAAATATTCATGTCATTATTAATACAACTTTACAAAGAATAAGTTAAAATTCCAACCTGAAAAATATCTCCAGTTATAAAAACCAACCACCAACTTAGCCCATAGTTTCATTTCATCCTCTTTAATTCCATATATGTTTGGTAGCTAACTAACCCTCAAACCAAAATATTCAGAAACATGGGCACTACTTCGACTCACATCCACAAAGATATTGATGAACCATTGCTAGCATCTAATGAACCAACACCACCACTACTACCATCGTCTTTCACTCATTCATTTGGTTCAAAACATGAATCAGATGATAAACTTGAAAGAATTCTGTCGGATACAAGTGTTCCTTTTGTTAAACGTTTTAGTCTTGCTTCATGGGTTGAGTTGAAGTTGCTTTTTTACCTTGCTGCGCCTGCTGTTATTGTCTACCTTATCAACTATGTCATGTCCATGTCCACTCAAATATTTTGTGGTCATCTTGGTACTTTGGAGCTGGCTGCTGCTTCACTTGGAAATACTGGGATACAAATCTTTGCTTATGGTCTCATGGTATTACTCTATCTCTTATCTCTTAGCATACTTTATCTTTATATTAATATACTTAATGAAACTATAGAACAATCAAAACCCACCACTTTTGCATTTCTCTTCCCTATGGCTTGTTCTAAAAAAAATTAGTATGTTTTTAAATAAACTTAGAAATAGTTTTTAAACAGTTGATTTAAATATTTTTTATAAAATATTATTTTAAGTATTTTTTTCTATGTTTTTTTATATCAAAATTTTAAAAAATCAAAACTTTAAAAATTATTTAATAACTTTTTACAAAAATTATTTTTGAGATATGTCTTTTTCAAAAACTATTCTATTTTGATTATACTACTATTTAATTATTTTTAAGAATGAAAAATTATGTATATTTAATGTATAAAAAAATTGATTTTTAGAATTTTCTAGAAGAATGGGCTGTTTTGGATTTGCATTTCATTTTGATTGGTTATTTTTGTTTTTACGTGTCACTTTCTTTTGTTTCTCTGGGTTAGGTATAACCCCCAACTTTTGAAAATTCTTTTTTGTTTACATATTAAAAATTTCCTTTTCAATGAATAAATTTTAAATGATTTTATTATTTTGAAATATTTTTTATAAAAATACATTATAAAAATTTAAAAAACAATTATTTTTTTAATCTATAACAAATAGGCCCTTAGTTTCTTAAATTATTTTTAACATAACTTCTAATTTTATATCTCAAATTTTGATAAAAATTAAACTTTATAAGGATTAGTACAAGAAAATGTACCATAGAAGTTATTGATATAATTCCAATCCTTAAAGATTAAGAACATCTATAAAAAATTTGAGGACTAAAATTGTAAATTAAAAATGGGTATAATTTCAATTGGCTTGTAGTATTAATGAAATTTTTATTTTTATTTTTATAATTGGTAATTTTGATAAACAGTTAGGCATGGGGAGTGCAGTTGAGACACTATGTGGACAAGCATTTGGTGCAAAAAAGTATGACATGTTAGGCATATATTTGCAAAGATCAACGGTTCTCCTCACATTAGCTGGATTAGTATTGACATTAATATACATATTCTCCAAACCACTTTTGATCTTTCTAGGAGAATCACCACAAATAGCATCAGCTGCATCACTTTTTGTCTATGGTCTAATCCCACAAATATTTGCCTATGCTGTAAACTTCCCAATCCAAAAATTTCTCCAAGCACAAAGCATAGTTGCACCAAGTGCATACATATCAGCAGGAACATTGGTTATTCATGTTATACTAAGTTATCTGGCTGTGTACAAAATTGGACTTGGTTTATTGGGGGCTTCATTGGTTTTGAGTTTGTCTTGGTGGATAATTGTGATAGCACAATTTGTGTATATTGTGAAGAGTGAGAAGTGTAAGGATACTTGGAGAGGGTTTAGTTTTCAAGCCTTTTCAGGGTTGCCAGAGTTTTTCAGATTATCAGCTGCTTCAGCAGTGATGCTGTGTTTGGAGACTTGGTATTTTCAAATATTGGTTTTGCTTGCTGGGTTGCTTCCTAATCCTGAATTGGCTCTTGATTCTCTTTCTATTTGGTAAGTTGTATTTTAATATTATTTATTTATTTATTGAGGCTGCTTTAAGAAATACTCTACTTGTTTATGATATAACATTCTATAGTATGCAACTTTATGAAATTAATCAAGTCATTAGTTTAAATAGTTGGTGAGTAGTCAGACAATTTTAAATAAAAATTGAAAACATCATGAAAACTTTGACTTTACCTACATAGTAGAAAAAGTAAGAAACAAACAAATATCATCGTTATTGGTGAAGTGAGAAGAAGACAACAATTAGAATACAAACTCTTTAAGGAATGTGACTCTTAATGTACACCATGCTTAGATGAGTTTAGAGCTGGTAATTTGGACTACCCAGCCCCTTCGGGCCGAAATTTAAATGAGGTAAAATTAAATTCTTCAAATCTGATCTTTTACGAGTTTCGGTTATTTGAGCCGATCTGAATTATATTTAATATTTATTTTTTAAATAAAAGAATTTTAAAATTAATATACTATATAATAAAACCTAAAATATATATAAATATTGAATAAAAAAATAACATTTCAACTATATACATAACATTTAAAATAAACCATCACATTTATATACTATTTCAATCGAATAATCAAGATCAAGTGTAAAGAATCACTCACCCTATTTAATTTAAAAATTAAATTTCAATAGAATTAATTTGTAAATTATAAATTAATAATTATAAAATATAGAAAAAATTAACATTCATGTTAATGATATTCCATATTTAAAATGAATCAAATGGATGTTGTATTTATATAAATTAATTTTTTAACTGAGATTGATGTGAAAGATTAAATATTATTATAGTGTATTTTAAAAAATAAAGACAATATTATTAAGTATGTTAGAATTTATGTATAAAAAAAAAAGTTAAATAAAATACACGGACTACCCACAATCCTATCGGACAAGTCTGGTTAGACTTCGAGCTTTTAATGGATCGACTTATAAATCTGAATAATAAATGAATAATAAATGGACTCAATTTTTTGTGTTCAAGTTCAGAATTTTTTATAGGTTTTCGGACCCACCCTGTTAGTATAAAAAAACACTTATGAGCTAGATAAACATTTTGAAGGAAATAAACTTTTTTTGTACAGATACACATTTATTTTTGAAAATAACTTTGTGTCCGAAATTGGAAGAGATAAGGGTTTTGAGGGGGTTTGTAAAAAATTAAAAATAATCTTTTATTTTAAAATTATTATTTAAAAAATTTATGTAAAACTTCAAAAACCTTAACCGGTCTAATATTTCCTATAGAAATTTAATTTTCTCTTAATATACCGTGAATGTGTTTCTATATTGTAGTGCCACAGTGTCTGGATGGACATTCATGATCTCAGTTGGATTTAACGCAGCAGCAAGGTTTGAATCTCTTTCTTTTACATTTCTCAAATTCTATTCATCATTCTTGAGGCTGAAGCTTCCAAGTTGTTGTTTTGATAATCATGCAGTGTGAGAGTGAGCAATGAATTAGGAGCTGGAAATCCAAAATCAGCCTCGTTTTCTGTTGTGGTGGTGACCGTGATTTCTTTCATAATATGTGTTGTTTTAGCACTTGTGGTGCTTGCATTAAGGGATGTTATTAGCTATGTCTTCACGGATGGCGAAGAAGTTGCTGCTGCTGTCTCGGATCTTTGTCCTCTCCTCGCTCTTGCCATTGCCCTCAATGGCGTCCAACCTGTCTTATCTGGTATGTTTTTCTTTCATTATATAATGCATTTTTATACCTTTACGACTGGCTTCCAGTTCCACTCTTTGTTCTCATCACATCTCACATCACTATTTGGTGTATATAGTTCATTGTCTTGTTGAGCATACTTAGGCTCTTGAGATTCAGGTGACTATACTTCTAGTGCCACAACCTATTCATTGTTGATTGTTTTTGTTAAGGCAAAGCATTGATGATCAATAAGATTGATACCAATCTTGAAGGTTCTGTTACTTGAAATATGAGCCTTTAAAACCAGTCTTGCATTTGCATCATAAACCTTCAATTATCTATTCATCAGCTTCCTTGAATAATTCTTCTCAAGAAATTGACCTAGACTTTTGATGTTGTTCGTCATGGAAGACACATACATCACTTCATTTATGATTGATTCTTCGTCGTTTTTCCTTCTGTACTAGTAAAAAATCCATATGCGCGTGTTCCTCCTGCAAGGGCAGGGAGAATCAGCGTCTTAGTAGGTATATTATATTATATGGTGGTTAGGGTGTACCACCGGCGACGAAAAGTCTTGTATGTTGCTGTTTTACAGTGGTTTAGAGACCATATTCACGTGAGGTGAAAGATTTTGTTATTGAGTGGTATGCTTAGGTTTAAGAGTATAAGGGTGTTATATGTATGGATGGCTCCTAGGCCTAGGGTTCTCTTGGGAAATATCACTTTTCACTCAGTCAATGATGGATCGTTGAAAACCCTATTTTCGAGGAGGATGTGGGACAATTAATGACTCTAACATCTCTCTGCCCAAGAAATGTCTTATCTCACGTTTTCCATGATGGGGCAATAGGGAATAGGGTGTTCGAAACCAAACTGGCCCAATAGAAAACCGCAAAACTGGACAGAATCAAACCGAAACCGTGAAAAACTGTATTTAGTTTGCATGTGTTTGGGTCATTTTCTAGGGGAACCGCACGGTTCGGGTTCGATTTGGTTTGGTTTGCGGTTTATATTTTGCAAACCGAAACAAACCAAACCAAACCGTATTATGTTATAAAATCTTGCTAACCAATATATATTTCTTTAATTCTATAGAGAAATCAACATGTATTATGTGTATATTTTATCATATTCTTTGTATGAGATTTATTTTAATTTACAAATCATAAAAAATAAAATATTATTCATTTTTAAATACTATTTTCACAAAATACATTTTATCGTATTCTTTGTCTAATATTTATTTAAGAATGCAATCTTATGTATATCATTCTTTAGATTTAGATAAAATTATATTACGCAATTTTATGTATCAAATTATAAACTTATTTTGGCAATTATAATTTGTTTTAGGGTAATGTATGAACGATTAAACACAAAATTATATTTTCCTCTTTATATGTATGTATGACTTAATAAATTTTTTGTAAAAAACTGAACCAACCAAACTAATTCAAACCATATTAGTTTGATTTGTTTTGGTTTGGTTTTATTTATAAAACTGAATCGAATAAAATCAAATCACATGTTTTTTTCTCTCGCGGTTCGGGTGATTTTTTACTTTAAACTCGCCTAAACTGCACTACGAACACCCGTAATAGGAAAATCTTGGGGCGCGACGATACCTCTTATGGGGAGACATGCGATACCGCCCGAGGAAACACTTAGCTTCCCAAGCGAGGTTTATGTTAGCCTGGGAATCTAAGTCACTCAGGCGAAGTTGTATTTAGCATGACTAATGAAACAATTAGTCCTTTAGGTGATACATTAGACCTCTCGGTTGGGGCTTCTATCAAGCCCTCGGGAAAAACTTGTGATCAAGTCTCTTAGGAAAGACTTAAATTGCGCCTCTAAGGCTTAATTTCTTTGTATGATCATGCATAAGAAAACACCAAGCTCCCTAGGAAAGTTTTTAATTAGCCCAGGGAATATAAGTCCCTTTGGAATATGTGATATGGCTCTTACCATTTAGGTTGTAGCTTTTTATGTTGTGAGGGTATAACCACTTCTTTTAAGACCATGTCGACCTCTTGCTTTTTTCATGGCTTTATCTTAGAATTACGTCTTCTGGCGAGCCTTGGTTTGGGTGTGAATTCTCAGATAAGGGCAAATTCTCTCAATTTGTTGATGAAATTTGTTGCACACTTTAAACCTGCCTCATTTACTTTTTCATTAAAATGGGGTCATCGCAATGAGGGTGTATTGATCTCTACATGTAGCATGATGTCTGCTTTGAAGACCATGGGAAATAGAGTTTTCTTGGTGGTGGAATATGGAGTGGTGTGGTATGACCATAATATCTCATGGAGCATTTCCGGCCATAAAACCTTGGTATCGTCAAACTTCTTCTTGAATTCCTTCAAAAATACTTTATTTTTTGACTCCGCTTGGTCGTTGACCCGAGGGTGTACAACAGACATGAACTTCTATTGTACTCCCAAGTCTTTGAGGAATTCAGTGACCATAGTACCGACAAACAACGTCTCATCGTAAGATACAATAGCTCTAAAAAGTCCATATTTGCACATAATCTTCTGCTAATAGAAATAATGAACTCTCTCAACCAATGAAGCATTGATACTTCAAAAACACTGCTGAATCGTATCTGATATGTACCGATACGCCGATACGCTCCAATACTATGTCGATACCAATGTTGTTAATAGTGGCCGGCGCGGCCGAGATCGCGGCGCGATGCGGGAATTTTGACATGGCCGTTTACGGTAGTTTGCGACGAGCAATGCGGCGTTAATGGTGCGGCCGAAATCATGGGTTCGGCTGGTGCGGTGCGCGTTTTAAAATGATTTTGGAAGATCGCAAGAAGAGAGAGAGAGCATGTTGTTTTGAGTTGTGAGAGGAAGAAAGCATGGCGGAAACGATCGCGAGAGAGCATAGCAAGGAGAGAGCATGTTGTTGTTTTCTTTACTTGAAAAAAGATGCAAACGCTTTACACAACTTCTCTCTCATCCTCATAATTTAGGGTTTGGCTAATAATGATGGGCCTAACCGGAATGATCAATGACCAAATAATTTACTCACTCTCTCATCCTCATAACTTAGGTTTTATGGCTCTTTTAGTTTTGTTTTTTGGGCCATAAGCCCAAGTAATTGTTTCATATTCTATACACCACTATTATTTGAATCCCCTTATTTTTAATTTTAATTTTTTTATTTTAATTTTGTATATAAAAAGTAAATTAATTAAAAATAAAAATAAAAATAATGAAATAAGCGTCCGCGCTCCACCTTCCACCGCTACCATTTTGGAGTTGACCGCGCCGCGCCGCTTTCCGAGATTAACAACATAGGTCGATACATATCGAAGAAGTATCCTAATTTATTTATTTAAAAAATAAATAAATAATTTATGATATGTCAACGATACACCTCAATACTCCTAAGATACGTGACTCTTCATTTTTTATCAGACTTTCATTTTAACGAAAATCTTTAGTCCTTTTTAAGTGACCCTTCTTTTTTAGTCATTCTCTTTAATGTTCATTCTTTATAGATAATTACCATTTTTTAAAATTAGTTTGATTTCCCAAACTTCTTATCCATATTGATATTTAAAATTTGATTCATATTAATTACAAATTAGTATTATTTACTTTCTCCGTTTTTTATTATAAGTCGTTTTGGATTTTTAACACGTATTAAGAAAAATAATAATTGTTGTATGAAAATGAAAAATTATAAAGGTAATTACAACATTATTCTTTATTCGTGGCATGAGGAAGATACACTTACATAATTGAAAGGAGAGAGAATAATAAACATTTGAGGATATAATAGAAAAAATAACATTAATTATTCTTTGGTATTGTAAAGTGACTTATATTGCGGTACAATTTTTTTTCTAAAACGACTTATAATAAAAACGGAGGGAGTATAATATAATACTTTTATTACAACATTACTTTATTCCTTTGCAGAGTTTCCTTCGTTTTCTTCGACCTTATAAACTAGATTTGGAAGTTGTTTTATTTTCCAACAACTTACTAATGTTAAAATTGTATTATGAATTTGTTTTGTTAAACTTTGATTTAAGAAAATATTTAATTATGATTTTTATAAATGCATGGTATCCATTATTTTTCAACTAGTGATGTATCCCCGTTTCGGAGTATCGTATCTGATACTTGTATCATGTTCGCGCTTTATTGCTCCCAGCAATGATTTTTGTAACACTTATACTTCTATCCATTTGGTGAAATAATAGACTCCCACTATCAAGAACTTCAAATAACCATGTTCCAAGGGGAACAAGTCAAAAATGTCCATGCTACACCGGTAGAAAGGCTGGGGCAAAGTCATCGACTGGAGAAGTTTGGTCCGAGCGTGGAGAATTTAACAGCCCTAGCCTTCTGCGTTCCTAGAACTATTACCTCACGATCTTCTCTGCCTCCCTCACTAGTAAAGTTTTTGCCTTCCAGAGGAATCGAACCATGTACCTTGGGGTTCAAGTATATTTTTAATGCACTCCCACTACCAATTGAGCTACTAGCTCAATTGGTAGTGAAAATACATTGAGCATGTAATTGAACCCCGAGGCACAGGGTTCGATTCCCACAGAAGGAAAAAACTCTACTAGTGAAGGGGTAGAGAAGATCGTGAAGTGACAGTGCCGGGAACGCTGAAGGCTTCTTGCTTCTATCTCGTCCCGTGAAAGTTCATATGACTGTAGATAATGTAGTGTGGACGACGTCCAACTAAAATTCGGGGATAATTTCTAGCGAGTACACCTCATCCACCTCAATGATGAGGGAGGCGAGAGTCTAGTGGATGAATGTTCAGTTAAACCTTGATGCATCCGATGTGGCGAGCTTGAATAAAAGATCCTATATGAATTTTTTCTCACGACGGACGTGTTCTATTTCAAAAGAAGTAAAATGAGAGTATATATTTTATACCTTATAGAGATATTTTATCATTTGTGGCTCCTTTTCTTTGTACTTCACATAGATGGTTAGCGACAAGTTGGGGGTAAATTTTGACCTAAAGTCTAGATGCTCTCATCTATAAGGCAATGATTATGCCAACAATGAGTGCCCCGTACTCTACTTGGTTGTTAATAGTGGTGAATGAAATTTTGGTGCAGTAGACTTAGATGTCTTATAAGGATGTCGAGACATCTGATCTGACATTAACATACAAGCAAGTTAAATTAATGCAGGAAACATAAATAACACTAGTAAATTGTTTACCTAGTTCAGTGAAACACACTTACATCTGGAGGCTTCCAAGTCAAGGATGAAATCCACTATCAGCAGTATCAATTTAGAGCTAAACTCACCCGTTTACAACTCCTCACTTAACCACTACCAAATGTAATTTCTACCTAAGAACATCTTAGATATGAGAAACCCCTGTCACTCCCCCTTAATCACTCATCGTGATAAAATAATAACAAAATATAGAAGACACACTTCTAATACATCCTAACTAAGTTTTAAAACAATTTTCTTCTAACTTAGGACACACCTTGGAGTTGCTTCACAACTTCCTCCAAGAATAATACATGTTGCCTCTCACCTACGGGTTTTGAGGAGCATGATGATCATCCTACGAACCAGGTGGTTCACTACATCTAGCCCTAATGATTATATCTTTTCTAAATTCGGTTATCTACTAAAACTATGTTACAAATCCTTATTTTATAACCTATATCCAACTGAATTTGGGCCTTCAAACAACAACATGTCAGCTGTAACAATTGTAGAAAACTTCTGCTACAAGTAAGGTCAAACTTCTGCTACAAGTAAGGTCTTCAATCTTCAGATCCTGATTAGTCTTCTTGATTTCTGATTGAATCTTCTGGACCTTTAAAAGTGCGCCATATAGGTTGCATAATATTCCATGAGTATTCTGCATCCTTTAAAACAGAACTGAACCTCATTTATTAGTTCAGTGGGCGCGATGTCGACTGCCTCATGTTAGGACATCTTCTTCGACATGTTATTCTAGTTGCTGAATAAGTTCAACACAACTGTTCTGACATTTCAATAGGACTTCTTGTTGTACCTATTCTTCTTATTCAAGTTATACATCCTATTGTACATTACGTTATTGTTGCTATTGTTTGTTTTACTAAAATTAAGCCAATCCTTACAATTCAAAAACTTACAGTGAACTCTAGCTTTAGTTCATGCTTTATGAGTATGCCGCCAGGTCATTCCAGGAATATCCCAATGTTACTTCTTTTCACGTTGAAGGCGTCATCTATAGATAAAACCCACTTTAAGGGAACCTCCTCGTGTACAGGAGAGCTGAATTATTCCATGAAATCTCCTAGAGCTTGTGATTTGATGCTTTCTCTTGGTACATATTGGATGTCGAATTCTGAGAGTTCCATTTTCCAATATACCATCCTCCTTGCTAAATCAGACCTTTTTTGAAGACTTGTCAAACATGATAATTAGTTTTCACCAGGATCTTGAGACCTTCAAATTTTGTAGTCAATGTTCTCAAAAACTTCTCAACCTTCATTATCTCACTCATATTTACACCACATGCTTTTATTTGATTAGCCACCACCATCAAATTTGTGTGAAGTTCATCCAATGATTATTGTTCATTCATTTTGAGCATTTCATTTTGACTTCTTAATGCTTGAACATTAACCTTCTTGAGCTTATCATCACTACCGTAAACTGTCTTAAGTGTGTCCCATACACCATGAATTATCTTTTCAAAGATATTTGAATTTCACACATTAATGAATCTAGAACAACCCATTTACATATTTCTTTCTTTGCTCACGATGTTGCACCTTATATGCCTCTATTACATTCTCCTTTAATGATGCAAGTCCATCATTCACATCTGAAAATCACCTTCATTTGTGCACATCATGGATTGTTATGGGTCGTATGCAAGGTGAACTTCCATCCCTATCGAGAACATGCAATCACACGCTTCATGACATTCTCATTGTTAAATCTAATTGAACTGCAATTCACACAAGGACGATTTTAACTGCTCATTCTTTTATAAAGACAAAATGGTGTTGTTTCAAATATTCAATTTATTCTCACTCGCAAAATACTTTTCACAAAATCATTGACTTGTGCGTTAGAGTGTTAATCTTTGCGAATCACTTCCCCTCTCTCGTATTAGAAACATTGCTCCACCGCACCAAAGCCTTATTCCATCATTTCTCCACACTTGTCTGGTTCCTTGATTCCTGAAACACTAATTAATTAACACTTAACAGACAAACTAACTGCTAGATATTTGTTAACAAACAGTTAGTTACGAAGTTTAGAACAAAGTTACAACTAAGTTTGTTACAAGCTTTCCAAATAAAATAACACTACAACACTCTTTCCTCTCACTACTTGTATTTTTTGCCATGATATGTACTTGAAAATATTTTTATTTATAAAAGGTAAATCATTCATTGTGTTTAGAGAAAAACAAAATACTAACTTCTATATTATATATGCATGCAAGGTGTGGCTGTTGGATGTGGATGGCAAACATTTGTTGCGTATGTAAACGTAGGTTGTTACTATGGACTTGGCATACCGTTGGGTTCGATTCTTGGATTCTATTTCGAATTCGGTGCCAAGGTATCATTTTCCATTTTCCAACAAAACCCTTTTCTTGTTCCCTTTCTTTTAGCTCTTATTTATTGCTTATTCAATTTCATTTTTCCTCTATAGGGAATATGGTTGGGAATGCTAGCTGGCACAGTTCTACAAACAGTCATTTTATTGTACGTCACATTTCGAACGGATTGGAACAAAGAGGTTCAAATTTCTCAAACACTCTCTCCTACCAATATCAATTTTTTTCTTAATATATAGTATAGTGAATGAATATATCATGTGATTTCAGGTTGTAGAATCCAATAAGAGACTCAATAAGTGGGAGGACAAGACTCAACCACTAACTAGTTAAGAACTAACTAACAACCTCGTAACTCTCGTTTCGATAGTTATTAATCGATGATAATACGTTTAAATGAATCAACAACTGTGTATTAAGATGAATGGTCTCCTGAAAAATTCTTGTATTATACATTTTTATGATATTTATAAATCAACAATTATGTATTGAGATATCATGAAAAATTCATATATCACTTTTTAATGATTTTTATAATTCAACAATTATGTATTGAGATCTCGTGAGAAATTCTTATATTACACATTTTTGTGATATTTATAAATCAACAATTATGTATAGAGATTTGAAATGAATGAGCTATCGAAATATCGTTGTGTTAAATTTCTTTTATGATATTACTACAAGTGGATATAATATTTTTCCACCTATTTATTTTTTATTTTTCCTAAACAAACACGAATGTTAACTAAAATTACAATGATAATAATTATTGAAAACAATAATCACACCTTGATTCTGGTTAAGCAGTTCGAATTTGTATGCAACGAGCTTATGTTAAAGAAGATATCACAAAAGATATCAACCTTAGCCTTCATCTTAAAAATCTTGATCAAATGCACTTTTCCATGAAGTGTTGCCTTTGCTGTCAAATTGAAAGAACTATCTTCAATATCATCTAAAAAGGTATCATCAGAAACCAGTTTTCCCATCATAAGACCAACAGTCGTGGTCACATTAGTTGTTCTCCGAGCCGGGAGAAGCTTTGGTTCTAAAGGAACACTGGCTATTACAATGTCTTGATAGTTAAGGTAACCAGTGGCATTTTTGGTCTTGAAGCTTCCATAGTTTGGGTTCACTATTGTGATTAACATTTTTAGAGGTACACTTGTTGAGTTTGGTTGGAAAAACTGAAGGTCTTTAAGTCCTAGTGGATAGAGATTTACAACTGGGTTCTTGGGTTTGAAGATTGTGAAAACTAATGCTAATATGACTGAAGCAACAATGATGAAGACAATTATGGACACCAATAAGCATATTTTGAGGCTTTTTGTGGTCATGGTTTTTGGTTCTGTGGGGTTTTTGGGGTAAGCCATGTAGTTAATATCAAAGGATGCTATTTGGTGAAAAAAATAGAATGAAGATGGACACAACACAAGAAGTTTGTGATTCTCTTGTTGGATTCTATTTTTCTTGAAGTTTGTGAAGATAAGGATGTTGCTATTTGCTAGTATATATTGTGTTTTAGTTTGGTTTGATAACTAGATTTTGAAGGGTTGGTTGGCAAATATCAAAATCAAAAGTTGGATGTGGCCTAAAGTTTTGGCCACTCGATTCTTAATTAATCAAAAGAGACCAAAGAATTAAAACAAAAATGAGTGTCTTAGTCGATGTAATGGATTATCAAGAGTTTTATGAATAAAAGAAATAGATGTGTATACGCCTTTACAAAATAATTGTTTGGGTTGATAATATCTAATTAACTTTTTGTTATAATTAAATTAGTGATATTTTAATCTATTTATATTTTGTTATATATTTTTTTTAATTTTTTAATTTTTATAAGTTATTTATTCACATTATTAGAATTTTTGTCTCTTTCCCTTTGATTAGTAAGTGGGGGTGAAGATTTATGACTGATAGGGATGCGGTGTAGGCGTATTTATTGCAGTTTAGATATGAAATGGATTGGAGGCTTTGGTAGGGTCGGTGTCCAACAGGATTCAGAGTTCTTTTTCACTATGGTGGAGATATGTGTGCGTCGTCTGTAGGCTGGTAATTCATAATTAGATGCGGTTCTCGAATAGTATATCTTGTAGATTGGGTGAAGGTGAAGATTTTAGCTTTTGAGAAGTAGTTTGGTTGAGACCTACGCTTTTAAAGGTACCTTTTCCATTTTTGTTTGGTGTTTGTTCCATATCTTCTTCCACTTCTTCTATAGCAGAGTCGGGTTCTTGGATTCATAATAAATAGGTTTGGTGGGGGTGTGTTGTTGGGTGATATTGCAATGGAGTAGGAGATGTTTGATTTTTTGTTGACGGATGTTAAGTTGGTAGAGAGAGAGAGAGAGTTGTTGATAGGGTGGTGTGATAGAAGAATGTGGATGGTTTTTCTGTCAATAATATCTATAGAAGGATTTCGACTTTGTTCTTTTCAGGGGAGAGATTGTTGGATGACGAGAAGCTTTTTGAATTGGAGAGATTACGGAAGTCTCTGGTGCCTTATAAGGTAAAAGTGTTTGGTTAGAGGTTGTTGTATAATGCTTTTCCTATTAGGATTGGATTGCGTAGGAGAGGTATCCATGTTGTGACAAATTTATATTGTCCTCTTTGTGGTTTGGTTGAGGAACCGTTGGATCATCTTTTTGTTGGTTGTTGTAAGGTTATTCGTGTGTGGTCGGATGTTCTTCGTGGTTGGTTATGGATAAAGTTGATAGGGCTTTGAGGTTCTCTACCGTTGATGATATGTTGAGTTCTTTAACTGTTATTCTTGATTCTTCTTTTGCTTCTTTTGATTTGTTCTAACAACCAAAAGCAAACATGATTTTGGGAACACTTTTATGAATCAGATATGGAATTTATGAATCGATTCATTTGAATCGGATTAAAGCCACATTTGAATCAAATACCAAATAAAAGCTAAAAACAAGTTTTGAAAAGTTTGAGTAATTTATTCATCAATAACTTCCATCGATTATATTAGGAAATTTACTTGAATCGAGTCACCATTACCTTTGTATTGGATCATTAAGAGTTGACTTTAATCATCATTTAATTTTATGCATGTAAACCATACTTGCATGAATAAAGTAAAATGAGAGTCTTGATGTACTCTTTTTGTAACGAGCATCGTCAAGAAAAACTAAAAATTGAAGGTTGAAAAACACAAGATAAGGGGGGGTTTGAATTGGGATTTTAAAATTAAAACAATTTGACAAAGTTATTTTTATCCTGGTTCGTTTGAACTCAAACTACTCCAGTCCACCCGTCAAGGTGATTTGCCTCTCTCAACGAGGTCTTAATCCACTAATCAAATCTTTGATTACAACCACGATGACAACTGCCAACGTCTTCTTGAAATCTAACCACAACTTGGTTACTCAAGGTTCAAACAGTTTACAACAAGAATATGTGTTAATAATGCTTCTTACAAGCTATATCACAACTGTGATGTATACACTATTTAGACACAGAAAATAATAAAACAACTTTGAGGAAAATACGAAGTGAGCTTTTGAGTTGTTTTCAGAGAGTGAGATTCTGTGCATGAAGCTTGAAGGTGATGCTCCTTTATATAGGCAATTAATTTGATCCGTTGGGAGTCACCAGAGTTTACAAAAGGAATGTTGATGATTTGCATTAAGTGCTCCTTTCCATAAATACAGATCTTGTCTGCAGCCAACTATTACTTTTAATATTTCCATTTGTGAATTTTGTAACGCATCAGAACTAAGTATGAAATGCAGCCAGAAGGATAGATATCAGAGTTTAAGATGCAGCTTGGTGCTTTCAGAAGTTTGACTTGAACTAAGCATAACTTCTTCTAATGAGCGTGAGAATTTGAAGGCTGCTTTTAGCGTATCTTTCTTATCATCAGAACTTCTTCTTACAAACAGAATCACAACTTATTCTTCTTGTTCTTTTAGAACCAGAACTTTATCTGTGCACATTAACACTAGAAGATAACAATATAAAATATTTATCTATCATAGTCAGAACATAATTGTCATCAATAGAATTTGTTATCATCAAAACCTCTTTAGAAGATGTAGAACCAAACTATGTTCTAACAATCTCCCCCTTTTTGATGATGACAAAACTTAAATATTTTGTAACAAGAGATCTCCCCCTGAGTTTAATATTCACATGAATATAGTGATAGTGTACTTCCCTAAGAATATTCGTTCCGAATATGATGAAGATTCTGATAGATCCACGTGGCATAAGTTGCTTTCTAGCATAGATATTCCCTGTTTTATAATTAGACAAAATAGAATCAAGGGTGATATCATAATGTTTGAGACTTAGTCTACCAGCAACTATGATGTTCAAAATATCTTACGTTCTCCCCCCTTTTATCATAAATCAAGAAGAAAATGTAGCAAAATTCCATGCTTAGATGTCTCAGAATAAAATTAAAGCTATCTTCAGAAAGGGGTTTTGTGAGAACATCAGCCCATTGATGGTCTGTGTCAATAAATTTTAATAAAAGAATTTCCTTCTAAATATAGTCCCTAATGAAGTGATGTTTAATTTCTATATGTTTAGCTCTAGAGTGTAAAATAGGGTTTTAGATAAGCAAATGGCAGAAGTGTTATCACAGAGGATAGGAATGTTACTCTCGAATATCTTAAAGTCCTCAAGCTGACTTTTCACCCAGAGCATCTGAGTGCTACATCCAACTGCAGCTATATATTCTGCTTCTGCAGTTGATAGTGCAATAATGAATTGTCTTTTGCTGGACCAAGATATCATATTTTCTCCCAGAAACTGGCAGCTTCCAGAAGTTCTTTTTCTTTCTATTTTGTCTCCAACAAAGTCAGCGTCACAGTATCCTAGAAGTTTGTATTCTCTGGATTTTCTGTAATAGAGACCAAGATTAGTAGTACCTTTTAGATACTTGAGAATTTGCTTAACAACAATTAAGTGAGTTTCTCTAGGATCTGATTGAAATATATCACAGAGACACACACTGTATAGAATATCAGGTCTTGACGCAGTTAAATATAGGAGAGAGCCAATCATACCTCTGTAGATCTTTTGATCTACTTTCTTGCTTACCTCTTCCTTTTCCAAGATACATGTGGGATGCATAGGAGTTTTAGCAGGTTTTCTATCTGACATGTCAAATTTCTTCAGAAGTTCTTTAACATACTTACTCTGATGTATGTAAGTTGCTTTTGAGGTGTGATTTATTTGAATTCGCAGAAAGAATTTGAGTTCGCCCATGAGACTCATTTCAAACTCTGTCTGCATAGACTTAGAAAATTCTCTCCCAAGGGAGGCTTTAGTAGAACCAAAAATTATGCCATCAACATAGATTTGACATATCAGAATATCATTTTTAAATTTCTTACAGAATAAAGTTGTGTCCACTTTCCCTTTGGTAAAATCTTTTTCTAATAGAAAATTACTTAGTCTTTCATACTAAGCTCTGGGAGCTTGTTTTAGACCGTATAAAGATTTTTTGAGCTTATAAACAAAATCTGGATGTTTTGAGTTTTCAAAACCAGGGGGTTGATGCACATATACTTCTTCATCAATGTAACCATTTAGAAATTTACATTTTACATCCATCTGATAAAGTGTGATATTGTGATTAACAACATATGAAATTAAAAGTCTGATAGATTCTAACCTGGCGACTGGAGCAAAGGTTTCTATGTAGTCGATCCCTTCTTGCTGACTATAACCTTGTGCTACCAGTCGAGCTTTATTTCTGACTACTTCTACTTGTTCGCTAAGCTTGTTTTTGAAGACCCACTTAGTTCCAATAATGTTGAAACCTTTTAGTTTGGGTACAAGATCCCATACGTCATTTCTGGTGAATTGATTTAGCTCTTCTTGCATTGCCATGATCCAGTCATTGTCTTGAAGAGCTTCAACTACAGAAGTTGGTTCAATCAAGGACACCAGTCACATGAGAGATTCTTCAGAATTTCTGAATGGTGATCTGGTTTTGATTGGATCATCTTTCTTTCCCAGAATCATTTCTTCAAGATGAGCTATGCTGCTTCTAGACGATTTCTTCTGATTGGGTCCTTCAGATGTTTCTTTGATGGTTTCTTCATAATCTGTTTGTTTGTCAGGACTATCTTCTGATCCTGAAATATGAACTTATATATATGCAAGAGAATCTTTTTGCTTTGACTTTTGAGGGCCAAGCTTATCATCAAATCTGACATTAATAGATTCTTCCACAATTCGTGTTTCAGTGTTATATACTCTATAGCCTTTTGAGAGTTCAGAATATCCTAACATTAAACACTTTTATGCCTTAGAATCAAATTTATTCAGATAAAGTTTTGTATTTAGAATGAAACATGTACATCCAAATGGATGAAAATAAGAAATGTTGGGCTTTTTGTTCTTCCACAATTCATAAGGAGTCGTCTCCATAATAGGTCTTATAGAGATTCTATTCTGAATGTAACACGCTGTGTTCACTTCTTCTGCCTAGAAATGTTTAGCAATGTTAGTCTCATTGGTCATGGTTCGAGCCATTTCTTGTAACGTTCTATTTTTACGTTCTACAACTCCATTTTGTTGTGGAGTTTTAGGACAAGAAAAATCATGAGAAATACCGTTTTCATTAAAAAAATTTCAAAATATTTATTTTCAAATTCTCCACCATGATCACTTCTGACTTTTACAATTCTAAATTTTTTTTCATTCTGGACTGCATTACAGAAGTTAGCAAACACAGAATGTGACTCATCATTGTGTCTTAATAACTTTACCCATGTCCATCTGCTATAGTCATCTATGATCACCAATCCATACTTCTTGCCACTGATGGATGAAGTTTTCACTAGTCCAAACAGATCAATATACAGAAGTTCTAATGGCCTAGAGGTAGAAACAACATTTTTTTGATTTAAAAGGAGGTTTTGCAAATTTGCCTTTTTGACATGCTTCACACGAAGCATCTGAGCTGAACTTCAAATTTGGAAGTCCTCTTACTAGATTGAGCTTGTTAATCTGAGATATTCTTCTCATACTAACATGTCCCAATCGTTTGTGCTAGGCCCATTGCTCATTGTCCACAGACATAAGGCATTTCACATTTTGACTCTTAAGTTCAAAAAGTTTGATTTTATAAATGTTGTTTTTCCTTTTACCATTAAAGAGGATTGTTCCATCTTTCTGACTAACAGCTTTACAACACTTTTGATTAAAGATTATATCATAACCGTTATCACTTAGTTGACTTATGGATAAATTATTATGCATCAATCCATCTACTAACAAAACATTAGTAATAGAGGGTAAAGAACCTTTACCGATAGTTCCAGACCCAATGATTTTACCCTTGTGGTTGCCTCAGAAACCTACGTAACCACCAACTTTAAGTTCCAGACTTTGGAACATATGCTTACTTCTCTTCATGTGTCGAGAGCATCCAGAGTCCAGGTACCAAGATTGGTGTTTCAACTTTGCTGTCAAAGACATCTGCAACATATACTATTTTGTCCTTAGGTACCCATATCATTTTGGGTCCTCTTTGGTTAGAGTTTCTAAAGTTATGTTTGAACTTTGGTTTAATATAAGATCTTGCATAATATGAATAACTAGTATGTTTTCTGTCATGAGGGTGACTATAAGTGAAGGGTGATTTCAGAGGAGTGTATTTTATGACCAAGTCATCTACTTCAGAATAAGTTTTTTTTGTTTTTAGAAGTCACATATCCGAAACCTTTTCTCTTGTTTCTGCTAACTTTATAGATCATTGAAGCAATCTTGCTTCTGTCTATGTTATTACCAAGAAATCCTTGAAAACCAATGTCATATTCTATTCTAATATTATCAGTATTACTTAGAACTTTTGAACCAAATTTTTCTTGAGCGTTTTGTAGATTTTCTTTAAAAACAGAGTTTTCAATTTTTAGTTATGAAATGATTTCCTTAAGCTCAAAATTTTCTGTTTCAAGTTTCTTAGTACCTTCCGAATCAGATACAAGATTTCGTTTCAAATTCTTGTATTTGATTTGAAGCTTCTGATAGTTTTTAAGTATTTCAGATAAGCTTTCTGCTAACCCAACTTTAGAGAAATTAACAGCAAAATTTGGAAATACCTCTTCAGTATCAGAATCAGAATCAGAGGAATCTGAGTTGTCATCTATGTTGGCCATTAAAGCTAAATTGACTCTTTCATATTCTGATTCTGACGACGCTTTAGAGGAATCTGAATTGTCCCATGTTTCCATAAGACTTTTCTTCTTTTCTTTGTCAAACCTCTTCCTCGGCTTCTCTTTCTAAAGCTTAGGACAGTCTCTTTTGTAGTGACCAGGTTCCTTACATTCGTAGTAGATAACTTTTTTGCTTCTATAATTTTTGTGTCCAGAGGATTAATCAAAAAAGTTGCTAGATCTTCTGGGATTTCTAAACTTCCGCTGTCTATTCTTACAGAGTTGTTGAACTTTTCTGGAGGGCATAGATAACTCATCTTCTTTTGATGATGATCCTCCAGAGTTTTCTTCTTCAGCTAAAAAAGCTTTGGAATCATATTTTTTGTTATATTTAAGAGCAATAGACTTACCTTTCTTATGGGGCTCATCTTCTTCTAATTCTATCTCGTGAGTTCTTAAAGAGCTGATGAGTTCTTCTAGAGAAATCTTATTCAGATCTTTCGCAAGCTTAAGAGCTGTCACCATGGGTCTCCATTTCTTGGGTAGACTTCTGATGACTTTATTTACATGATCTTCAATAGAACATCCTTTGTCTAAAACCTTTAGACCAGATACCAGAATTTGAAACCTCGAGAACATTGCTTTAATAGTTTCATCTTCCTCCATTTTGAATGCTTCGTACTTCTGAATGAGAGCAAGGGCTTTTGTTTCTTTGACCTGCGTGTTTCCTTCATGTGTCATTCTTAAGGAGTCGAAGATGTTCTTAGTTGAGTCTCTGTTTGTGATCTTCTCGTACTCTGTGTACGAGATAACACTTAGGAGGATAGTTCTGGCTTTGTGGTTATTTTTGAATTCCTTCTTCTACTGATCTGACATTTTCTTCCTTTCAATCTTCTGACCAAGGAGTCCATTGTTGGTTGGTTCAGAGGTATCTGGTTCTAAACTTGGTAGAGTGTGCTACGGCTCGATCCCCCACAACCTCCAATTTGGATAATATGTGTAGGGTTGCCACATTCGTGTACCAGACCCCGTGCTAAAAAGGATCAAAGTCACTAACCAGTTACTCCACTACGTGCGTGCTAAGACAAACGGCTTAATGTGATTGCGCTAGAACAAAACCGGGGTGAAATAGGTACAAGAGACTCTTGGTAGAATTATAACAGAATTATTGGACAGTTTGTTTAAAATGGAAGTCCAAGACTTAGCTTGTTGCTTGTGTCATTAGTGTATCGTTAGTGTTTTACTTAAGTATCGGTCGAACTAACGATTGATTTCCCGTAATTGTTTTGAAAACCAAAGGTATGTTATGCATGTGCGTCTGATAAAACTTGTCCGATTTTTCTAAATGATTATTTGCTTGAGGACAAGCAAAGGTTTAAGTATGGAGGAGTTTGATAACGAGAAATCGTATCGTATAATTGCTACTTTTTTAGTCTGTTTTCATACTGCATTAATCCATTTAACTCCTGATTGTTCCAAGTTTTTATGTCTTTTCACAGGTACAACATGTCTCAAGTCAAATTAGTGGAAAAAGATCATATAAAGAAAGTTAACATGAAAACCAGAAGAAAGAAACAATTCTGCAAAGTTCTGCAGTTTTTGTTGCTGTGACGGTCGTCACACATCACTTACGATCGTAACGCTGCTTGGCGTCTTACGCCCGTCACCTTGGTGTTACGACCGTAAAGCACTAATTACATGAAGAATGCCTGTAACACACATGTGACGACCGTTACACACTTAATCCAATTTTATGAAGAACGTGAAGTGAAGACGTGGGCAACGAAAGGAAAGGAGTCTTCAGAGACTCCTACAATCTCTCAACCTTAACAACGCCCAGTCTCCCCTGGTTTTTCTCAACAACTGAAGTGCAAAGCCCACGTTCTTATTCTGAACTGTCAATTTCTCCTCTATAAATATGAGACTTGATGAAGAAGTTACAAAGTTTTATTTTACAAATTTCTTGCGGAAGCTCTGCCGAATTTACGAACCATTTCCCAGCTTTTGTTTTCTTGTTGTTCTTTGCTTTTATTTTTGTTTTACCATTTAATATCAATTTCCAACATTAGGAAATTGCTATCTTAGTCAAAAATCAGGGGCATCAGAATCTTCATAGTTTCAGAATGAGGTTCTCCTTCTGACTCCATCTCTTTGACACATTCGTCTATGATGTATAAAAGATAGCATGTATCATCTATAGTTGGGGCTTGTAGGAATTGTGTTAGGATAAATTCTACTTTCTCTTCTCCAACTTCAAAAGTTAACTTCCCTCTTTTAACATCTATAATAGCTCTAGCAGTTGCTAAAAATGGTATTCCTAGTATTATAGGGGTAACGTTGTCTTCTTTAATGTGCATTATGATGAAATTTTTAGGGATATAGAATTGACCTATGTGTACCGGAACGTTTTCAAGAATTCCTACGGGGTATTTGACTGAACGATCCACAAGTTGTACTGACATCTTAGTTGGTCTCAATTCTCCCATATCCAACTTTTTGGATGTGGATAAGGGCATAACACTTATGCTAACGCCTAAGTCGCATAGATCTTTTTCTATGACATACTTACCTATATTATAGGGTATAGAGAAGCTTCCGGCATCCTTCAGTTTCTTAGGAATTTTGTTCTGAATGATTGTGCTACACTTAGCAGTGAGTGTAACTGTCTCGTTATCCTCTATCTTTTTCTTGTTAGACAAGATTTCTTTGAGAAACTTAGCATACAAGGGCATCTGAGTGATAACTTATGTGAATGGTATTGTGATATTTAGTTGCTTCAGAAGTTCAACAAATTTCTTGAATTGCCATGCACTTTTAGATTGAGTGAGCCTTTGAGGATAAGGGATTGGTAGTTTGTAAGGTGGCAGAGGCACATAGAGTTTTTCTTTTTCTACTGTCTCTCCATCACCTACCTTATCCTTCTCTTTTGGTTCATTTTCCTTCTTAGTTGTTTTTCTATAGTTTGGGACATGGATGGATTCTTAAGTCTGGGATCAGTTGGTTCGCCGTATTCAGACCCACTTCGCAATATAATAGCATGAGCATGTCCTTTCGGATTCGGATGAGGTTAACCTAGAAACGTACCAGCAGGTGCAACAATAGGTGCTTGTTGTTGGGCCACTTGTGAAATTTGGGTTTCTAATATTTTGTTATGGGTGGCTAGAGAATCTACTTTGTTCACTAATTGTTTGATTTGCTCACTAGTGTGAATATTTTTGTTTAGGAAATCCTTGTTGGTTTGAGTTTGGGTAGCTATAACATTTTCCACCATTAGTTCGAGGTTAGACTTCCTAGGAATATTAGGAGCGGTTGCAAGTGCTTTTTGATATCCAGGTGGTACAGTAGGTGCTTGGCCAGGCGCATACAACACATTGTTGTTCTTATATGAGAAATTGGGATGATTCTTCCATCATGGGTTATATGTGTTCGAATAATGGTTTCCTTGAGCAGAATGCACTTGGTCGGTGAAAGTTCCTACTAAGAGCTGACATTTAGCAACAGCGTGTCTAGATACTCCGCATATCTCGCAATTTGGAGTTATGGAAGCCACGGTGGCTGGAGGTATTGCGGTTAAACTTTCTATCTTCTGAGCCTGAGCGTCTACCTTAGCATGGACGCTATCAAGACTGATGATCTCGTACATACCGCCTTTCGTCGATGCTTTCTCTCAAGAGCTTTGTCTACTTGACCTTTTTCACTCTGTCATACCCCAAAATTTGCCCTCCTACTTCTCAAGACATTTCATACATCCATACTCAAGGGTTCCTCAAGGGTTGATCAGACAAACCCTCTCCTAGACAATCAACCCAAACTAGGGTTTGGTATTTCTCAGATCAAGATGGACTTCCAACATCTCCAATGGTCTTCATCACTCCTCATATGCTTCAAAGATTCTCCATGTCAAGTTTCAAGCCTCACAAGTCAAGTTTCCTCAGACAATTGCTCAGATGGTTGAAAATCAGTTGTATTGGACAAAAAAGTCAACTGTGGTCAACATACAGTCAAACTTCCTGATTTTTGGTCAACATCCTCATTTTGAAGTCACATTCATCATTTGATCAAGGGTTGATCATGATTCATCAAGATAACTCAAGATTTGCTCAAAAGTCAAACTTTCCAAATTAGGGTTTCTTGGGGAAAAGTCAACCAAACTTTGACTGAGCATAACTTCTTCATACTTTCTCAGAAAGTTTTCCACCACCTCTCATTTTGAAGGAAATTCAATTCTCTACAACTTCATGTCTCACAAGAATGTTCAAAAAAATGCTTCATTTGGAAGGTATGGATCAAAACATTACAGGTCCTTTTCAAAGTCAACAAAAGTCAACTTTTTGTTTTGAAGATTTATTGAGCATGGAAACTCCAATTGAGATGAAACCAAATAGGTTGTTTAGAGGACACTTAAAGCTTTCTAAAAAGTCCAATAACACTCAAAAATGTGGAAAATTGAGCAAAATACACCATTCAAAAGTTGGGCATTTTTGAACAATTGCACAAAAGGAGATATTTGTCAAAATCCAATTTTTTCCAAATGGGCCTATAATTTTATGATCCAAACTTGATCATAATATTATTTGTGACCTATTGATGCCTTTCCATGACAACTTTCTATTTTATTGATTTATTTTTGAATTTAAAAACCATTTAATTCAAATTTAAATTATATAAAATATGAAAATAAGATATATTTTCAAAAGGAGTGGATTTTTATCAAACTTGAGGTCCAAGATAGCCCACAAAACTTGCCAATTTCGTGATTGCTTGCACATGGAAGAGAAAATCAAATTTTCTCCAAAATTTGATTTTATTTGAAAGGAATTTATTGCACATTCAATATCCAATCTTTTTTCCTTCTTTTTGCTCCAGCATTGCACTCTATAAATACGTAGTACATTGCCAAGAACAAGGGACGAAACCCTAGCCCCAACAACAACCCTTATTTTGCCAAATTTTTTCTCAAAGTTGTCAAAATCGTGTTTCAAGTTCCAGCCACTTTCAGCCTCTCTCAATCACTCCATTGCATTCCTAGGGTAAGTTTGAGTAAGTATACATCATTACCAATGATTGAAATAGCCTGAATTGATGCATACATGGTCATACATATTCAAAATTTTCTTGAAATTGCATTTTTATTACCTGCTTGTTTTAATCAATTCTAACCGTTCCAATGTGTTCATGAGGTTCCATACGAGTTATCTGGGCCATCGTTTCATAGCTTGCATGTAAAAATCACAGGTTGCCATGTTTAGGGTTTTTCGAGCTGTCTTCTTTGAACCGGCTTGTACAGGACGATTCAACCGAAACTAATGGCACCATCGTGTTTGCAGCCCTCGATTTAGGGGGGGTAGGGTACCTTAGAACTTTTTATTTCGCGTATTTTGCAAGTTTTGATTTCAGGTTGGCCTGAGAAGACGACCGGAGCTAGGGCTCCAACGTCGTTGACTTGCTCTGACCGGTGAAGGCTGGCATGGCGCGAGGGAGATCTCTGATTCGTCCATTCGTATTGACTGGGGTCCACGCGCGCTGACTGGGTTTGGAACATATCCATGACACGCGTATGCTTATAAACCATTGGTTTCAAAATTCAAACACCAAAGACACAATGGCGCAGTGGTTAAGGCGTTGGCATGTGGAAGATGCTCTCCAAGGTCTCCAGTTCGATCCCTGGCAAGACCAAACTTTTTTCCTTTTGCAAACTTAACATATTTTTCTATTTTCTTATTTTCTTTAATATTTTCATACTATTTAATTTATCTTCAATAGTTTTTATCATGCATTTAAAAAACACCAAAAATATTTATTTTTTGCATAATCATCAGAAAAATGTTTATTTAATTTTTAAAATTAAAATTATTATTTTTGCATGCATATTTAATTTAATTAATAATTAATTGTTTAAATGACTTTTAATTGTTTTTAAATTATCAAATTAACTCCAAAAATTCCCAAAAATTTATTTTATCATGTTAATGTCATTATTAACACAAAAACTTTTTCTCATTCAAAAATACATATTTTTACTAACATTTTCCTCTTATGCGATTTTCTTCCGTTTTCCGATTTTGCATCTTTTCACAGGTTATACTGTTTCGGACAATTTTTATCGCCTTTATTTTTCAATTATGTAATTGCCTATGGGATGTAATAGTTTAATTAGGACTTTTATTTTCCGCACTTTCAATTATGTATCTGCCCCAAAGCCATGTAATAGCGTAGGATTTATCTTTCCGCACTTTACTTTCCGCAATTTAATTTCCGCACCCTATAAACTGCTAGTAATTAGGCGTGTATGGCAAGATAAAATTGGACATAGATCACTCTAAATTCCAAGATAAAATACCTGAAATCAACACACTCTTTTTCACACATGCACCCCCTAGGGTAATTCTCTCTCGTTGCCTTTACGAATTCAAATGGTCAAGTCCCTTGAACGTAGAGGTATCCTAGCACCATTGCCTTCAAAACAAATCATCATAGTCCCTTCGATACAAAGATCATAGACCCACGATGTCGCCTACGAATACATGATCTTGACCCTCGATTGTCGCCTACGAAAAATGATGATAGTCCCTTCGAATGTGCTAGGATACTCCTACAAGTTGCCTTCTATGACCATCCGATGTCCCTTCGAATGTCCCGCTTACATCCAACGAATAGGGTTACCTACCAACTAATGGTATGGATAGCACTATTCTAAAGGAAAGTAAAATAACAAGAAAACGATCAATTCTGAGTAGGTAATAAGACTTTTAGTTGCTTGCTCTATCAAAGTACTTTTTCACACCACACACTTTTTTTTCAAAGTTCAAAACTCTTTTAAAAAAAAACATTTCCGAACACTTTGTATACATTCCTACATGAATCATTACAAAGTCAAAGCGAAATGCCTTTTTCAAAACATTTTTATCAAACACACAGAAAGCACAATTTTTTAAAGTGATCTAAGAGCAACTAAGAGCCCGTAGATAACTACGGATGGAAAGGGGTGCTAATATCTTCCCTTTTCATAACCTTCTCCTTACTCAATCTAACGAAGGTCTTTTTCGTACTTTTACCTTCCCTTAATTGGATAAAAGAAAAGTCGGTGGCGACTCTTGCTATCCGCACATTTGCGATACAAAAATCTCAAAGTCAGTTCACCGTATTACACACTCCCCCACTGATAGTGGTTTTGAGCCATACTTTCGATAAGTGCATAGGCTGCAGCATAGGATTTATCCATAAGTGCGCCACCTGCGGCGACGTCTATCGTTAATCTCGTGTTATACAGGAGACCATTGTAGAAGGTATGGATAATTAACCATTCTTTTAGGCCATGATGTGGACAAAGCCTCAACATGTCTTTGTATCTTTCCCAAAGGTTGAAAAGAGACTCGTTGTCTTTTTGTTTAAAATTGCTTTTTTGGGATCTTGGTATAGCTGTCTTACTTGGTAGGAAATATCGTGCAAGAAAGACTTTCTTTAACTCGTTCCAAGAGGTAAATGAGTTAGCAAGTAGAGATTGGAGCCATGCTCGGGCTCTATCTCTTAATGAAAAAGGGAAAAGACGAAGTCTTATCGCCTCTTGACTGACCCCATTAGCTTTAACTGTATCTGCGTATTGCAGAAACATTGATAGATGTAGATTAGGATCATCCATTGAACCACTAGAAAACTGGTTCTGTTGTACAAAAGACAACAGATAAGGTTTTATTTTGAAGTTATTTGCCTCGATGGTAGGAGCAACAATGCTATTATGTGATTCTTCTTACGAAGGAATGACATATGATTTGAGCGGACGTGGTTAATCACCGATGTCTGGTTCTTCAATTGTTTCGACAGAAATAGAAGATTGAGAAAGGAATTGATTTGTATGAGATACTCGTACATGGCTTCTTCTAATAATAGAGCGCTCAGGTTCGGGAATTGGTAGCACTAAGTCTTCGCCTCTAGAGTGAGTATTTGGCATACAATTGGGAATGGTGCCTTAGTCTCTACAACATAGCTAAAAGAGTTACGATATCGACTTGTTAGTCCCTGGAAAAGGCGCCAAAAACTTGATCTCTACTTTGTGTGTCTTAAAGAATCTAGACCACAAGTATACAGTCCTTTCACGTGTAGCTTTAAAAATTATCAAATCCCAAGGGACCAAATGTCGACCTATCGCTATCTTAGGTTACTACGTAAATCTAAGGCTAATAATGTAATTGATTTGGGGTTAGGGAACCTAACTGATTATAATCTAGTTTAGATTCAAGAAGGAATATCGATATATAATGGTAGGACTTCGGGGATTTAGCAACTCATTGACTCAACTCGGATTATTAAAATAGGTTTCAGTAGAAAATATTTGTTTGAAAACCCTCTTCTCACACTCTCGTGTTTATTAATTTAGATCCTACAATCAAACCTAAGTGAGCGCTCTCGCTGTATCAATTAGAGTTTAAAAATAGTTTTTGAAAAGAAATAAGACCTAATCAACTAAAAAATGCTCCCGCTGTATTTTAAGTTGATGCACAATTACTACTTTCCAGTTATTATCTCAAACACTCATTTTATTGATCCTAACTTCTATTTGTATTTTACTCTCGTAACAAAACAGTTGATATTTAAAACTAATAATTGAAACCAAAAGATTATTCTTTTAAAAGGAACAGATTAAATGGCATTGCTAAACCCCGTCGGCTATATGACCTTACATACCGATAAATAAATTTAGCCTAGCATGTTATGCGACACAATAATAGTGCAATAGAAATAAATAACATCAGAAAATTTAAATAACCCAAGCATTTCAGACAATTTTGGCATTAATAAATAAAAACAATTAAATTAAACCTGAAAATAATATTGTGTAATATTTTGCTAACTTCAGGTGTCTTCCACAGGTCGGTGAGATCTGCCCTTTGTTGCTCCAAAAAATAAATGCGATGAAGAAAAATAAAAAGCACGATTCTAACATAAGGTTATAATCAGTAAAGGTTCGCAGAAATCCCCGCTGTGGAAATTGCTACGATAAAATAGAAGCAAAAACTACTAAATAACCTAAACCGAAATCGGTAAAATAAAACTGAAAATCAATGGTACTGAGAAAATTCGAAAGAGTAATAGTAAGGTAAGTGAAAAAGAAAGCGTGTGAAAAAATGAGGATTGAGGCCCTATTTATAGACTTGGAGGTCGCTTGAAATAAATAGGACGTTGAGGATTTTTCTCCTCCGGATTCACCTCCGTAGCGATCGCTATGGACAGTTGGTTGAGTGTGACGGTCGTCACAAGGCTTGGAGAGGAAGCTTCACTTCCTAAGTCATCGCTGTAACGCCCCAATTTATTAAATATTATATTTATATAATTATTTTCTAAATTATTGATTAATATTCATTTCGTGATAAATTATATTTTTAACCGGTATATTTATTAATATATTCGGTGATTTATTATTCGGTCTGGTAGTTATTTATTCGGACCGGTATTTATTTATTTGGGCTTATTTAGTTTATTTGAGTTTTTATTATATTAAAATGCAAGACTAGATTTAAGAGTATAGTGTTATTTAGGGTATATTAGTAATTACGCCATGTCTTGAATCAAAACAAAACCAAGGCACATATGTAGTAGTAGTAGTTAGTATGTGGTAGTTGTTAGTGTGTTGGTTTGTTATAAGAAAAGGAAAATAGAAACAAAGGGAAATAGAGAGTAAGAAGAAAAGGAGAGAGATAGAAACCTAGAGTGAAAGAGAGGAAAAAGGGGTTTTGGAGAAAAGGAAGAAGAACAAGAACAAGAACAAGAATAAGCTAGGTTGTGGTTTGAAGAGGTGATTCAAGAAGAAATCTCAAAGCCTGCTAGAATCAAGAGATAGAGGTAAGGGGTTTGGTAATTTATATCCTATAAATAGATTGATGATGGATTGTGTATGAGTTAGGGTTGTGAAAGTTTGGGTGTTTTCTTGAAATTTCTTGGTTTGATTTTGTTTTTGGGTTGTGATAATGATAGTATATTAGTTGGTATTGTGAAACCCTTTGTGTGTACCTCTCCCATGGGCGTTGTTCCTAACACTTGGAAAGTAGCAGAAAAATGAGAAAAATCGTCCATGAGCCAACTCATGCAAGGAATCTAGAAGGCGTGCGCCTTCCCGAGCGTGTGAGGAGAGAATTTCTTCAGGCATGAGCCAACGCATGACCTGATGAGCCGATGCATGTCTTTTTAAAAAAAGGGTATGAGCCGACGCATAGCTTTTATGAGTCGACTCATGATTTCCCAGAACTATAATTAGACGGCGTTGCCAGACCATAATTTTCCACTCATGATCCGACCTAAGGACCCATGAGTCGGTTAATGCTGGCTGTTTTGAGAATTTTGCCTATTTTTGGATGTTCCTCACTTTCACCGGTTTGAAGCATAGAATGTTTGTACAGATATGGTTTGGATAAGAATTAAAACACTGTACTTTTACCTTTGCTCTCACAGTTCTACCTCCGAGGTTTAGTAAATAAAATGATGAGTATATTTAGGTGGATATTAATCCATAATCGGAATTAATTGAATAGTGAATACTGTCGATTAATGCTTCCAATTTGCGAATGCATGATATTTGTTGATGATGATTTGCATGATGCAAAATATGATGATGTTAATGACGATGTTTTACCTCCGATGTTTAGTAAATAAAATGACGAGTATATTTTGATGGATATTAATCCGTAACCGGAATTAATTGAATAGTGAATATTTTTGATTAATGCTTCCAATTTGTGAATGCATGATATTTGTTGATGATGATTTGCATGATACAAAATATGATGATGTTAATGACGATGTTTTATCTCCGATGTTTAGTAAATAAAATGACGAGTATATTTTGGTGGATATTAATCCATAACCGGAGTAAATTAAATTATGAATATTGTTGATATGCTTCTTTTAACTGAATGCATGCATGTTGGAGATTGATGAATTTTTGTTTGTGATTCGCATAATGCAAAATATATTGTTGTTGATCATTTTACCTTGGAGTTTGGTAAACGAAACGTTGAGGGCTTATGCCTAAATAATGAGTTGATGTTGTTATTGATTGTTGTTGTTGTTGTTGTGTATGTGAGTCGTGTCCATTGAGTCACATATGTCAGCATAAGTGATGGGGGCTGTAGCCTCAGCCTTAATGGAAACTTGTTGATAGCCATAATGGCAATGATGATAGCCTCTAATTACGGGCAATAGTGGTGGGGGTTGTAGCCTCGGGTACCACATGCATAAACATTGTCGAGTCGCATTTTGTTGTTTGTGTCGTCATCGTGGTTTATGTTGTTCAAGTTGTTGAGTTGTTTGATGATGCATTAATTGTTGTTAATTTCGTGATTTTTTATGACAATTGTGATGAATGGTGATGATTTAGGTGGTGATGATAAAAGTGAGTGAGATTGGAATATATGTTGAATATTACTTATTATCGGTATCTCTTTATAATTCTGAAACTGTATATTAATTATCATCTCTTTATTTATATGATTTGAAATATCTCACCCTTTACTTGTTTCGCCGTTCCCTTTATATTGGTAACGTGCAGGTGATCCGCGTTGATGAGGGGGATTAACTTGAGTCATTACTTTTTGAGTCGCCTTGCTCTGATAGTGTAACACTCGGGATGGGGGCTTTTGTTATTTTGATTAGGATATTATACTTGTATATCCTGATAACTTTGTGGATTATGTTTATATCATAACATGATTATTTTGTTGATGTATTATGCTTTTATATGGCATAGATGATGATATATCCGCTGCTGTGTGCATATTTATACGCTTAATTGATGTATGATGACGTGATCGGTATATCTGACTTTTGACTATCTTGATGATGCATTTTATTGCAAAGTGAAAACCATGGACATGTGATTCCTCAATTTATTTATGAAATTTTATTACTCTGATTTTTATCATTAATTCCGACAGGTAGAATTGGGGTGTTACAATCGGGACCGTTAGGGCATGCGTGGCAAGGTGTAACGATCGTTACCCTTGCGTGGACTCCTGGTTTTGGCTTGTTGTGCGCATTGGAAATGAGCTGGGCTTGCTCTTCTTAATTCTTTATTTTCTAAAGCATTTTACTTGTAATTCACCCTATTTTTCCATACACCCCACAATTGCATAATTGCTCTTCTTTTGTGGATTTTAAGTACGATTTGCTTGACTTTTCTCGACTTTCTTCGCACATGCCTTGTAAACATCAAATTCTTGAAAACATAGAAAATACAAGAATAATACGAATAAAGAGTAATTTAATTAATTAAGATGCAGATAAAATTCATGTAAATTGATCCAAATATTTGATACATTTTCGGGTTATCACATGTGACGACACCTTTTATGTTTCAATTTTTCATATCTCACCTAATATACAAGGAAAATAAAATGGTCTAACGGGACATTGTCACTAAGCTGAAGGTTATGTTAGACAAGTTCAATGTTCACGCAAGGGCTTTTAGGATGGCAAGGGATCTCTTGAAGGCTGATACATTCTTAGACTTAAAGATGAGACTCATTAGTGGTAGACCCAAGGATGGTCGGGTATACAATAGACCCACGGTGTCAGAAGTTGTTGTTGTGATTATTGGAGATATTTATTCAACTTCTAAAAGAGACATCATCGTTCAAGCACATGTGGTCACTTGCAACGCATTGATGAATTCCATGTTGCATACTTAACATATCAATACCCTCTCATATTCGTGTATGGTGAATATGGATACATGAAAAATATATTGAAGAAATTTGAGCATGAAACTGAAGTTAACAGGAAAAACCGCCAGTCCATCAAAGATTGGCTATCATTTCGATTGCAGCAACGCCATAACGAGGCAAAAACCTTACTTCAGTCAAGACGATTATTTAAACAGTTCTTAGTCGACGGTTATGCAATGATGGAGTCTGGACGACTTAATTTGTTGAGGGATAATCAATCAAAGTTAAGAGTCGATAAGTATAACAAATTGAATGATCAATGCGACCATGGTCAGCCAAATCAACCACTGAAGCGAGGCAAGCGTGTAGTATTACCATCTACTTTTGTTGGTAGCAAGAGATACATGGATCAACTATATTTTGATGGAATGGCCATTTCAAGTAGGTTGCGATTCCCTGATTTTTTTGTTACGTTTACTTGTAATCCCACTTGGCCAGAAATCACTCGTGCATTGTCTGGAACTGGGTTAAATTTGCAAGATCGACCGAATATTATTACCAAAGTTTTCAAAATCAAGTTTGATGAACTCATAAATGATATTACAAAACACCATATTCTCGGCAAAGTCTTGGCATGTAAGTGGTGTTTTTCATTTAATAATGCAATTTTTCAATCATTTTTCTTCCAAGGACAGGAAGCCCTTACTAACTATTGTGTTTATAGTTATGTACACCATTGAATTTCAAAAGCGGGGATTGCCGCATGCGCACATTTTGATCTTCTTGCACCCCCAGAGCAAATATCCAACACCTTCCTATGTAGATAACATCATTTGTGCTGAAATTCTAGACCCTAATCTTCATCCAACTTTATACAATTTAGTTAAGGCACACATGATACATGAACCTAGTGGACTGTCACGGATGAACTCACCATGTATGAAAAATAGAAAGTGCTCAAAATACTTTCCGAAGAAGTTCATTGAAGACACAGTTGTTGATGCCGAAGGTTATCCCCTTTACATAAGAGGTCAAACTCCCATGTTATTAAAAAAATGGGATCGCATTGGACAATCGAGATGTTGTACCTTACAATACGAGACTACTTTTGAAATACCATGCCCATATAAACATTGAATGGTGTAACCAAAGTACATCCATCAAATATCTTTTCAAATATATACACAAAATATTTGATAGAATCACAACAACAGTTTCAAGGAATGACGAAGAGTCGATTGATGAAATCAAACAATATCTGGATTGCAGGTATGTCTCCCCGAGTGAGGCATCTTGGCAAATTTACTCTTACAATATTCATGGCAGAAAAAATGTGGTCAAACGTCTGTTCTATCATTTAATAGGTGAGAAAGCGATTTACTACACCGATCACGACCGTATGGAAAATATATTGGAAAATGCAAGGGTCACTGAATCCATGTTTAGTGCTTAGCTGGTTGCAAATGGGAAATACGAAGAAGCCCGATCACTTATGTACGACCAATTTGTATCAAAATTTGTTTATGAAAAGAGAAAAAGAATGTGGAAGCCTCGCAAAAAGGGGTTCACAATCGGTCGTTTGATATGGGTTCCACCAACCAGTGGAGAACTGTTTTACCTGCGGATGATGTTAACGGTAGTCAAGGGACCGACGACTTATGAGGAAATTCGCAAAATTGGTGACAACCAGTTTGATATGTTTAGGGATGCATGCTTTGCAATGGGATTTCTTGAAGATTATGGAGAATACATTGGAGCTATCAAAGAGGCGAGTCAATGGGGTTCAGGGCATTTTCTTTGCAAACTTTTTGTCGTCATGCTTCTGTCAGACGCTGTTAATCGCCTTGCTCATGTTTGGAAAGAATCATGTGTGCTATTAGCGGATGGTGTGTTGCATGCCCAAAGACAATTGGCTGAAAATCCAAATTTAACACATCTCCATATCATAGATTTTGTTTCGCATTATTTTTTTACACACTACCTTATATATTTCTAACAAGTTTATCAATTATGTTTCTGTAACTTACCATTCGTATTGTATGGGACTTAATGATATACCTTTTTATACTTGCTTCCAATAACATATATAATCTTCACCTATAAAGTTTGTAACTTCGTATAGACTCAGTATTAATATTGTGTGGCTGTATATTAGAATCTTTGAACTTTTAAAATAACCAGTGTACATGCTATTTTTTAAAGTATAAAGTATGCCCAAGAAAATGGCATGTTGGTGGTAGAAAGATCCTGCCAGACTCATTATAGATTTTTAAAAGTCTCTACTTTGCATAAGTAAGAGGCTGATTCCACAAACATGTAATTTCTTAGTCACGTGACAAAAGTACCAACCGATGCATCACAACTCTGTTTCTATAACTACACAGAATAAAATTAAACTAAGTTGAGGTAAAATTTAAACTTACCAATAACAAAGGAAGTCTGAAACTTATGCTATAATGATTTCATAAGCTTGCTTTTAGTTTTTGACTTGAAATCTTCTTCAACTTAGCTTCGTAACACACTGAACTTAAAGGTCATCACTACAACCTTTACTATTTATAAAAGAAGAAAAAAAAAACGAAGAATGTAAAAATAGAGAAAATACATATATAGTTGAGTAGCTCATATTGGTACAATACATATGGTACAATACACATTGAATGAGAAAAAATTGGAGCCCAATGTCGAGGAGCTCATATGGATAAAAAGTACAACAATTCAAGTTCCTAACCATAACATGCCTTTTTCTTGGGCAT
Organism: Vicia sativa; assembly: GCA_021764765.1. Taxonomy (NCBI): domain Eukaryota; kingdom Viridiplantae; phylum Streptophyta; class Magnoliopsida; order Fabales; family Fabaceae; genus Vicia; species Vicia sativa. The sequence continues at coordinate 24,901,347 of CM038793.1, read as the reverse complement.
ACTCTATACATTAAACATACAGATTAATGCATGCTTTCGACTTATTAATCCGAAATATGTATATGTTTTTTACTTAAATAACAAGTATTCTAACTACGTTGAAACCTTGTTTTTTCATATCAATGCATCCAGAATTGCCATTGACGGAAGCCGAATTATAGAATTTGACGTTGGTAGAAATTGAGAAACTCCTTCAAGCAAATCAAAGGAGTCTCGCATATTTTAAGCCAATTCCATATCCGGATGAATATATTCTGCAATAGTTAGGCAATAGACTCATATATGACGAATGTAATTACGATGCATCGACCATGAGATTCAAATTCACAAATTCTTCAATGCTCTTACAGGTTTGTATTCATGATTGTCATGCCCCAAAATTTTCCCTCCTGCTTCTCAAGACAATTCACAACTTCATACTCAAGAATTTCATAAGGGTTGACCAAACAAACCATCTCCTAAGCAATCAATCCAAACTAGGGTTTTGCTACTCTCAAGTCAAAATGGATTTTCAATGCTTCAAGTGGTCATCATACCTCATCATATGCTTCAAGGGATCAAAATGTCAAGTTTCAAGCCTTACAAGTCAAATTTGCTCATCCAATTGCTCAGATGGTTGAAAATCAACTATATTGGACAAAAAGCCAACTGTGGTCAACATACGGTCAAACTTCATAATTTTTGGTCAACATCAATATTTTGAAGTAACATTCATCATTTGATCAAGGGTTGACCATGATTCCTCAAAAAATCAAGATCTGATCAAAAGTCAAAGTTTCTAAACTAGGATTTTTCAGACAAAAGTCAACAGAACTTTGACCAAGCATAACTTTCACATACTTTATCAGAAAGTTTTCCACCAAAGCTCATTTTGGAGGGAATTCAATTCTCTACAAATTCATGTCTCACAAGCTTTGGCCAAAAATGCTTCATTTGAAAGTTATGGATCAAAACATTACAGGTCCTTTTAAAAAAAGTCAACAAAAGTCATATTTTTCAAAGAAGTGTTCATGAACATGGAAACTTCAATGAAGATGAAACCAAAAGGAGTGTTTAGAGGACATATTGAGCTTTGTAAAAAGTCCAGGAACACTAAAAAATATAGAAAATTGAGCAAGATAAAAAGTGTACAAGTTGAGCATTTTTGAGGAGGTGCATAAAGAGAAATACTTAGCAAATGCAAATATTTTTCAAATGCGCCTAAGATTTTTTGATTCAAACTTAATCTTGACAATATTCATGGCCTGAAAAATCAAATGCACGCCCATCTTTCATTTATTTAATTTATTTTTGAATTTAATTATTTGAATTCAATTTTAATTAAATAAAATACAAAGGCAAGAGTTAAGATGAGTTGGGCTTGATTTGTACATGTCTTGAGGACCAAGGAAGCCCATGAGCATTTCCAAATTCGTGCAAGAAGCTACAAGGCAAGAAAAAGCCATTTTTGGAAAGATTTGATAGATATTTACAAGAGAATATTTTTGCATTCAAGGCAATATATTTTCTCATTATTGTTGATCAAATCTCTTGCTCTCTATATATATGACAAGATCAGAAGCACAAACCACGAAACCCTAGCCTCAAGAACCAACCCTAAAACTCACAAAAATCTCCAAAAAATTGCAAATTCGGTTTCAAAGTTCCAGCCATTTTCAATCACCTACAAGCAACGATTCTTACTCCTGAGGTATAGTAGGGTAAGAATGGATCATTATCCATGGCCTAAGCACCCTAAATCTTATATATCATGAGCTCTGATTGCACCATACTTGTGAATTTTGTGTTTTTATTTTTATTGTGTTTTAATTCAAACTAACATCACTAACGTCTTCTTGAGATCCAATAGAACAGGTTACATACATCGCATGAGGTTTGCAACGTTAGAATCAAGAATTGCAATGATTAGGACAGTTCGACCTATCTTCTTCGAAACTCATCATACGGGCGTTTTCAGGCCAAAAAGATGGCACCATTAAACTCGCATGGGTCGAATTAGGGGATCTAGGCACTTTTCCTTTTTGTTTTGATTTGATTTCGCAGGTTCAGGAGTTTGGCTCGTCGGAGAAGACGACCGGAGTTTGACTCCGGCATCGTGGACTTCCTTTGACCTCCAGCGTCCAGGCGTGGCGTGTATGCGTGTTGTGATTGGTTCATTCAATAATACATGAGGCCCACGTTTGACTTGTTTGGAAAACCAAAACAGAACACGTTATCAGTTATAATCCTATGGTTGTAATTCCAAAACACCAAGGCAGCCTGACTCAGACGGTAACGCGCGCGTGGGTATAACCAGGGGGTCCTGGGTTCGATCCCTGGTGACCCCCTTTCTTTTTTCTCACTTTTCACTTTTCTTATTTTTCTTAATTTTCACTTAATTTTCTTTTCAAATTAATTTAACTATTTTCAAAAATCACAAAAACACTTTAATTTCAAATTTACGTTAATTAAACATTTAATTAATTTTTGACATAAAAATAATTTGTTTTTCTCACAATTTAAATTATTTTTCATAATTAATTAATAATTAACTTAAAATTAGGATTTTCTACATTAAAATCAATCCAAAAAAATATTAAAAAATATTTTTTCGTTGCAATTAGGGTTTAAACTTTTCCTTTTACTATTAGACTTTTTTTTTGCAATTTATTTATTTTATTTCGCATTTAAATATTTGAAATCGATGTATAGGTCGCAAGGTTATTTTTGTATAACGTAGGATTTACTTTCCACACTTTACATTTCCGCACTTTACTTTCCGCACTTTACATTTCCGCAGTTTATTTTCCGTACATATTTAACTATTAGTAACTAGGCGTGTATGGCAAGATTAAATTAAACAACTTAGATCAATGCTAACATCAAGATAAAATATCTGAATACAACACACTCTTCACACATCCACCCACCTTAGAGTATCCTCTCTTGTTGCCTTTCGAATACATGGTCATGTCCCTCGAACGTAGGAATATCTTAGCTAAGACGCTCACGAATAATATCATCACAGTCCCTTTAATTCAAAGATCATAGTCCATCGATGACCCTCAATTATTTCTTACAAATACATGATCTCGTCCCTCGATTATTGCCTACGAAAAGTGATGATCGCCCCTACAAATATGCTAAGGTATCCTTACATGTTGCCTTCTATGACCATACGATGACCCTTCGAATGTCCCTTTACATCCAACAAATAAGATTACCTACCAATTAATGGCATGGATAGCCTTATTCTAAAGGAAGCAAAATAACATGTAAACGACCATTTTGAGTAGGTAATAAGACTCTTTTGCTTGCTCCAATCAATTCAAAAAATACTTTTCACACCTCACACTATTTTCAAAAAAAACATTTCAAACACTTTGTATACATTCCAGCGTGAATCATTACAAAGTTAAACATTTTCCAAACCAAACATTTCCAAACACTTCGTATACATTCCAGCGAGAATCATTACGAAGTCAAAGAGAAATTCCTTTTCTAAACATCTTTTCAAACACAAACATAAAAAGAAATTTATAAAGTGAGCTAAGCAATTAAGAGCCCGTAGATAACTACGGATGGAAATGGTGCTAACACCTTCCCTTTTCATAACTGCCTCCCTTACTCAGAATCTAACGAAAGTTTTTTCCTATTCTTTTCGCCTTCCCTTAATTTGATAATAGAAAAGTCGGTGGCGACTCTTGCTATCCGCAACATTTGCGATAAAACGCAAAACAAACAAGTCGGTTCTCCCACCATATCACAATGATTATTACCTTATTTTCTACATTTCCATTGTCACTGTTAATTTTTATTTCGTGACCTCCTTATCATTATTAATGGGAGATTTTGTATGATATAAACTCTTTATTAGATAAACAGAGAGATATCTATGAAAGAATTATGGAGTCTGTCCAGGCACAAAAGGGTGGGGTGTTCTTTCTACATGGTTATGGCGGTACCGGTAAAACCTACATGTGGAGGACTCTTACAGGCAAATTAAGGTCCAAACATGATATTTGTTTAACTGTTGCAACCAATGGAATATCTTCTCTTTTATTTCCTGGAGGTAGAACCACACACTCTAAGTTCAAGATACCTGTACCCACTTTGGACAATTCTACTTGCAATGTAGAATACAACGATGACGTTGCAGAGCTTCTTAGGCAAACAAAACTTATTATATGGGATGAAGCACCAATGGAACACAAGAATGCTTTAGAAGCACTTGACAGAACTTTGAAGGGTGTAATGTGTACCTACAGTAAGTCCGAGGATGTATTTGGTGGAAAGGTTGTTATATTTAATGGTGATTTTAGACAGATTTTTCCCGTTGTTCAAGAGGGAGTCGTTCTGATATCGTACACTCTACGATAAATGCTTCTTATATATGGCATTCGGTTTAGGTCTTAACTTTAACACAGAAAATGAGGCTGCATTCTGGGACAACTGAAAAAGATAAAAGAAAGATAGTAGACTTTTCTAATTGGCTTTTGAGAATGGGTGAAGGCAAAGTTTCAGAACCGAACGACAGTGTTGCTGAAATTGAAATACCCCCTGAACTTTTAATAACGGACTTCGACGACCCTACTTTTGGCATTGTTAGTAGTACATAACCTGATTTGATTCCTAATTACAAATCTAGTGATTACCTCAAAAGTCGAGCGATACTCGTTGTTACATTAGAAGTTGTCGATGAGATAAACGACCACCTTCTTGCCTTGATGCTAGGTTTTTTCCTAATCCCCTTCCAAGTTCATATTTTATATGCTTACTTATTTTTTCTGATATGTTTATGATTAATATATAGGAGAGATGCACGATTACTACAGTTGTAATTCAGTTGATAAATCTGAAATTCATGACCCGACCGTAGTTGACATCCTCGCGCCGGCTATCAAGGCTAATTATAACAAAGATGGAAACCCATGTCGTTGAAGCTAAAATAATGGCTAGAAAGGGTTTTGGAAATTTAGTTTACATCCCTCGGATGAATATGTCACCCTCACAATCCCCTTGGCCATTCAAACTAAATAGACGAAAATTCCCAATAATAGTCTCATATGCAATGAGTATTAACAAATCTCAGGGCCAATCTTTGGATAGAGTAGGACTTTACTTGCCAAGAGATGTATTCACCCATGGTCAAATATATGTCTCACTATCAAGGGTCACAACCAAATAAGGAATCAAAATATTGGTTCATGATGATAAGGGCAAGTTCAAAGAAACCACTACAAACGTCGTTTACAAAGAGATTTTCAACAATATATGAGATAAACTTAATTACGGTAAATATTTTCAAAAATATTTTTTCTATTATGTAAATATTTTTATGTGACTTTTTTGGTATTTTTGTCACAACTAAATGATAATAAATGTTTTGAAACAGGGTGCATTTTCATCCGTCTTAGAAGAGTTGTTGCTCCTGTTATCATACTGTACATAACTGGCCATATATGAAGTTAGTATGACTCTCACATAATGTGTGTTACTATGTATGTAGTAAAACTTCTTATCTTTTGGTTAACTTTAAGTTCAACTATATATTGGTCCACAAATCCATTTTACGCATGAGCTATACATTTTCTCATAAGTCATTATTTCTCACAACTTTAATTTTCACGTGCACTACTTGACACAACAAAATATCCTTCAGAATTTTTATTCCAAACCACTAACAACACCTATTAACAATATCAAAGCTCAGCATAATGATTTTATTTATTTACCTTTACACCCTCTACTTGCTAAATTTAGTTGGATGAGGTGTATAAATCAATTGCTGAAAAATTAGAAATCTTGCAGCACTCTATTGTACTATTAAGTTTAACTTTATATTATTTTTGGTTATATTTATTTGATTCATACCAGTGCAAACACACGAGTATCCCGTTAGTTTTTATTACAAGAAACACTAATTCAGTTATAAGGTGTACTTATTTCATGGATTAAAAGTATAATCCTGAGAATATTATTCCCAGAAACATTATTCTTGAAAATTTTATTCTCATCTATATGTTTGGTGAAAACAATTAATTTCCTTGAAATATTTATAAAATATATTTAATTTAAAATATAAAACATAAAGTAAATGAATTAAAATATATAGGAGTGGAAAGTTATGGATGGTTACTTCTTATTCCCATGAGAATATAAGATTCTCACCCTATAACATGAGAATAAAGTGTGACAAAATTATGTGCAAAATAAATTCATGGGAATAAAAAGTTCCTAGGTATAATTTAATAAAACTTGAAACAAACATTGGAATAAAAAGTATTCCAAACTACATTCCTGGAAATAAGTTTCCAATCCATGAACCAAACGCCCCCTAAGTTTTGAAATTGGTTGTTCAAAATAAAATTCCTTTGAACTTAATTATTATTTAGAAAATGGAAGAATTATTGAATGAAAACAACATAAATCAATATTCTAAAAAACAACCAATAAGAATAGAGAAATTTTAATTTTATTTATATTTTAATTTCCTTTTTAACTGGATTCATGAGGTGATTGAGATTATGAATGAGAAAGAACATATAATATTTATTTTTTAATTAATTAAAATTTTATAATTGGTTATGTGTAAAATTATTTCTTATGATTGTGTCAGTTTAAGAATTTCTCGAGAAAATGTTACCCATGAACATTTTTTCAAGTGAATTTAATTATAGTTTTGCAAATAAAACTTTTAATTAAATAAAAAGAAAGAAGAAAAATTCACCTCAAATTATCTTGATAATGAACAATTGAAAACTGATCAATACAGAAAGAGCTTAAGGAAATTTTTTTCTTTCTATATTATCTCTTTGTAAGGAAACATAACATGTTTACAACTTCAATGAATATTGAAACAATCATATTGCTAAAGAAGCCTCCTAAGTAGTATTGAGGTGAAAAGTGGAGGCAAAACTAAGATATTGATGAAAAGACCTGCAACAAATTCAAATTCAAATTTAACACTTGTCAATGTAAAAGCATGTTTATAGGAACAAAACTTATGTGCATTTCCTTAGGTAATTTTCTCAAACCAATAATTTTCAAGGAACAAATGCTTACCATTTTGAGAAGATGTTGCTGTAGGAAGGGATGGAAGTTTTGTAGCTGCAATTCAATGCAATGGGTTCAAGGAACAAATGCATAAGTCATCATAAAGATAACAGAAAGAAAAACAAGTTGTATACGCGGATTAGAGCTTAGACATACTTCTATTGCATGTAGATTGTAGCGCGTAAGATGTCGAAGGCCATGGAGCAACAATGTTGTCATTCAGGTCGCAAATGAATCCAATCCCTGAAGTGCTATCGAATACTGCATCTGAAGGCAAACTCGGCAAAAGGCATCCCGATTCTTTGATCAAAATGATACGTTTATCAGTTAGTTCGATGAAAATCTTATGCAGTCTTCTAAAGGATGTTATATAAGCTGCATAACATACATGAACTGAATACAAGTCTTATATGGTACCTTGTGATCCAACTGAATTGTCCATGCCGCGACGTGAAAATCCAACGTCAACGAACATTAGTACTAATGGAAGTGGTAAAATACTATTTTCATGAGAAATTTAGGGAATTATATATAGCAATACCAACCTTGAAGAGAAAAATCTTTCAAGCTTATGTGACAAAGATGATAGACATTTTCGAAGACGTTTTCTTTCTGCAACTTCTTTCCAAGGGATACAGCACATTTTAAGGCTTGAAGATTGGTCACAAAGCTTTGTTCTTGCAAACGGGTCACATAACTTTTAGTGGCTTTACAGCAAGTTGTATGATTTCTTATCCCATTTCCACATTCTTTCGCGATTCTTGTGACATTCGGAAAAACCAACGGGCAGACTGAGTAAATTTATTATAATATTGAACATAAACATGTCAGATGTATTGTACTATGATCGATAATTTAGCGAAAAAGTGCAAAAATCAGATAGGATGTTCATGTTTTAGTTTTCTCTTTGCTCACCTTTGTTTAGGTTGCAATTTGAAAGTCCTCTAAAAATACTATTGGAAGTGGATGGATTGAGTTTTCCGGCCAGCCAACGAAGGATGATAGTCTTACAATCGTTGATCCGAGCTGTCTTTGGAGGCACGCTACGGTTTCCATTCGAATTAGACATATCATTCAACGCGATTTTCCTAGCAGCGTAATCTATTGCATTTTGGCAAACTTGATCGCAACACTCATTTACAGGATCGATTTTTCTACAAGCAGTTAAAAGTCTAGAAGAGTCTGCGATGCTCTCAAATTCGTCGACAGATGCAACGGGACACAAGCCTTCGGTGAGATTTGATGGATGAACTGAGCAAATGATGTTTAGGTTTTCATTTGCTCCTTGACTAACCAAAAGCTTGTGAATATCTGAGAGGCAGTGGTTAGCATGAGTTTTGTTCAATGCTAACAGTCCTGAGTATTTACTTGACTGGCCTATTAGGGTGATCAACATGGCATCAAATTGAGGACAACATACAACATTTGCCAAATAGGGAGCAAAGGAGGTCCAGCAATCGGTCGCAGTTTTGGCCATTATATCTTGTGCAGCAGAGAAATTCAATGAACATAGGCCTGGATGTAAAAACAAAATCTAGTGTTACATCATTACACAATACAAAGTTGTGTCTAAATACTGTAGTTTAAATTACAAGTTACTATATTATGTGTGTTGCACTTTCAAGTCCAACCGCTCCACCAGAGTCTTCTTAAATTTTTAGAAGCTCTATGTAAATTAGTCACGGTTCAATTGTGAAAAAATAAATAGAGGCTCTATTTATCCATAGTTTAATTGCGATAAGTATTTTTGAGACCCTATTTAATAACAGTTGACTGTGATAACTTTTAGACCTTCTGCATTGTGTCAATATCCAACATTGACACAGTATGGTTATATATTCCGTTATTTTGTTTTCTCGAATTCTCATTGATGACAATGTGTCATTGTCATGTCTGTTCATGTTTTTGTCAAGGCTTCTAGGTTCTGGGACTAAACATCCTCGGACTTAAATCCTAGCTCCGCCCCTACTGTGTCCATTCTCTAATAGCTATAATGTGGCGAAGTGTAACAAATGAGCACATTTGCTCTTCAAAGTCAAATAAAGATGGGGCGGACGGAGAAGGTATACTTGAGAGTGGGGCCCTAAATACTTAATCTGGACAACCGTGCCCGCAAAAGTTCGAAAAAAACAGGGCGGAACGGATATATTAGAGGATTTCCGACTTAAAATTTTGGTCTGGCCAATGCGGGCAAATGGGCGACCGGAGGCCTTTGGTTTGCCACCTCTATACAATATTTTCCAAAAAAACAAGAAATCAACAAACAAAAACATTGCAATGTCACACTGAAAATCTTAAATGGAAAAGCAAACAATACCTGATAACTTAGGCAAAGAATTATTTGTGAAATGTATTGTCAATGGTGAAGGAGCTAAAAGAGGAATAAAGGGTTGTGGCTGTGTGCTTGGGGAGATATCAGTTGTCAGAGAAAAGGAGTATTTTGCAGCACTGATAGGAGAGCTTTGAGAGATGTTGATAACTACATACATAGAAGCAAAAATTTAGCTTAACAAGTTAAAATCTCCATAGGAAATTGAAGTATATATCTGCAGTAACAAGACATACATAGAAAAAGAAGAAGCAGAATTATCACAGTAATCTGAAGAAGAAAGTGAGAGAGCACTCCCTTCATTACTTCATTCACTGAAACTGTCTCAATTCATAGAGAGAGAACTGGTAGTAGGAAGTCGGAAGCAATGACAGGTATGTTATCAGGAATGATCATGTGCAAAACACGTGATAGATTTGAATGCAAAGTTGAGAGGTAGATTGGTTAGTTGATCTGGTGTTACCTCTTATCCCAACATGGATTGACATCTTGACTTTTTGAGCCGTTAGATGGTAACATGAGGACCTAGGAACCGTTTGATTTAAGGAACCAAAATAACAATAAATTTGGAAATAATTTAATGGAAGGACAAGTTGTATAATGTTTTCATATATCTAAGATGCTGATCTTTGTGCACGGGTGCACAGCTCCTATTAATCTAGTTGGTGTTGCACTTATTAGAATATATATGAGAAGTAAACAAAAGAAAGATTTCAAAATACATCACATAAGTAAGAAAATATATCATGAATATCATTACTTTCAAAGAATTTGAAAAAAACCCGTAAAAGATATTTCAAGAGTATATGTTTCCGACCGATTACAATGATCATCGACCGACGACTTAAAGGGAGAAACGATTCACTCGAATTGCTCAAAGTAAACGAAAACTACCACACAGTAGATTATATGAGATTCAGTGTCATGATACATCCAACAGTTCTCTGCATCACACGCTTAGAGAATAGAAGATTGTTATAACTGCTCCATTATATAAAGGAGACCCACACTAATTTTAACTAGGCAATTTTAAATTTAAATTTCATTCATTATTATCCTTCACATGCTAACTTGAGTGTTGAAGTGTTAACCTTGCAAGTCAGCTCTTCCTCCACCGCATCTGGGGATCAGGTCCATCGCAACTATCGATTCTCCTGCAATTCTAGTTTGATAACAAATGAGTGACGTTGTCTGTCGAAATCGACTACTGATTTCCGCGTTTTCCATATTCTATTTTCGATCCATTGATAAGAGTCCTCCTCGACTTATCAAATCATAATTCTCAAAATTAAATTTACATATCCTTTGTTCTCGATATATTCTAGTAACAAACCAACTTTATGTTAGCCTGAAAGTTCTAGCTTGAATGATTCAACAAAGGATAATAGCAACCTTTTGCGAAAATGACTATTTTAAAACACTCAATCTTCGACACACTACTTACACTGACCAAGAGGATTCGACTAGCGTAGTAAGCATGGTTTGGAATAATCTCAAGAATAGATCCACAAGATTTAGGATCACCATCTCTTCAAAACATATCCAAAATCTCGAAAAGAGTTACACAAAGTAAACTTTCGACAAAGTGTCAAGTTAGACACATCAACTAGATGTTACAGATGAAATTCTGGTACAACAAACTCAAATGTCCTATAAGGATGACGAGACATTTGATCTGACATAAACACGGGAAAAGTAAAACAGTACTGAAAAGATAAATAAATAACACACTAGATTTTTTTACCCAGTTCGGTGCAAACACACCTACTCTGGAGGATACCAAGCCAGGGATGAAGTCCACTATCAGCAATATCAATTCATAGACCCTACTACCAACACACCCGTTGACGATCTATTCACTTATTCACTACCCAATGACCCTTCTACCTAGATCTTCCCTAGATATGAGAAACCCCTCTTACATTCTGATGACACAGATAAATAGTTTGGAAGACACAATTCCATCACAGCCTAGCTAAGTCTCAAAGCCAAACTCCACCGTTTGTTACCTTTGCTCCTAACTAAGGACACACATTGTAGTTGCTTCAAAGTTTCCTCTAAGAATAATACATATTTCCTCTTACCTACAGGTTTCGAGGGGTATGGTGACCATCCTACAAACTGGGTGGTTCACTTCACCTAGACCTAATGATTACATCTTTCATACTCATGGCTAGCCCTTAAACTAGGTTACAAACCCTTCTATTTATAACCTATACCCAACTGGTTTTGGGCCTTCAATCACAACTTTATTAGTTGTAACAAACTGCAGAAACTTCTTCCTGAAGAAAGATCTTCAATCTTAAGTTTCCTAAATAAGCTCCTTATTTAGAATGTCTTCATTCTACTTGATTTCTGATTGAATCTACTAGACCTTTAAACATGCCTTTAAATATGTGCCATATAGGATGCATAATATTCTCTGAAAATTCTGCATATTTCAAATCAGAACTAAATCTCATTAATCCAGCTCAGCAAGTGTGATGTCCAATGCTCGTTCAAGGACTTGTTCTTCGACATGTTGTTCTAGTTGTTGAATAACTTCAACACAACATGCTCTGACATTTCAATAGGACTTCTTCTTGCTATACATGTTTAAGAAAGTTTTATATATATCCTATTATGCATTGCATTATTGCTGCCATTATTTGTTTTACATAAATTAAGCCAATCCTAAAACAAGAGAACTAACAATTTCCCCCTCTGGAAAATTTTGGCTAAAACAAATACTCTAAAAACAATTAAAATCCATGAGATTACAGCAAAAAAATAACCATCAACAATAATGTTCAGGGGCTACTGCATAGATCAACAAATCTTCAGTTGAAAATAATGTCTCAACATCTTGTTCGGCATCTTCTTTGCTACACTCTGAAGAAACTCCATTGAATCAACACCAAACATGCAACCTCAGGATAAAAGGAAGGAAAGTCCTGAAGTTTGATTGATTCACATGAGGAAGAAGATGGCAGAAGACATCTTGTACTCCCCCTCAAACTAAGAATCACCAATGGTGGAATATGAGACCTTTATCGGTTGTTGAATTAACAACCAAGTGTCCAGCCAAGTCAACCAACACCTTTGGTAACTCAAAACACAGGTCACAACTATGTTCATAACCCAAATCACACGACACAAAGAGAAAAGAGAAATCCAAAAAAAATATGATAGAACATCTTGATACGATATATGAAGGAAAATCGATATACAAAACACAGAGGAAATTCAAATTTTCCTTTAGCGATCCTTACGAATGGTCATGGTCAGTGATAGAATATGTTACCTCTTGTGGCGATTTCGATTTCTAATATTGTGATCACGAACTTTGATGAAGAACAACGTCTCTACTCAGTCCACACGAATAGATCGCTCCTGATCACAATGCTAGTTGATCACGAACGGAAGCTTTGAGTGAGAGAGTGAGCGAAATCTTGGCTAGGGTTTCAGAACCTAATTTTCATCAAGTGAAATGCTTCAGCACAATGGTCCTATTTATAGAACCACAAGTGTGGGCTGCAAGCTAAAAGCCCAATAAAGGCTGTAAGCTAAAAGCCCAATAAAGCATATGAATATCATACCTTATGATGTATCACACATCACTTAAGCGTGTGGTATCTTACCACATTCCATATTAAACTTAGGTCCACCTTTCCTTACGGTGTTCCTCATTTACTCTATCTTTTATTAATTCGTCCTTATGTGTGTGACCCTGTAGGTTTTCGCGGCATTGACAATTATATTAAATCACATTTAACATAATAAACAGTGAGTGGTATATAGCAACACATCACTGCTACCCAATTCACGAAAATGTCATGTGATTTGACAAAACCTTTCCGTGATAATACTTGCGTGTATAATTACCCTTTTGTCCTTGTGTCTATATGGAACACAAGGCATAGACCGTTTCACCCTTGTCCAGTTTAATATTAGGCCCTTAAACATTTATCTTGTAACGTAGGATGGGAAAATTCCATCTAGGTCACTCATGTCCCTTAACATGCTTTGTAAAGTACCCATCAACTATCTTTATTGTCATCCAGTTACAGATAACACTTAACTCTACATCTAGGGTCCATAGTGGTTTCAGGTCGAAGGGTGGCATACACCATTTATCACCATAAGAATAACTTATGAGACTTTGCATAACATTCTATGTAATATTCTCATAGCGGGTAAATCCAATATAAATATTACCCTAATATTCATACCTATGTCAAGACTTGATAACTCCTTATCCATGATCCTTGAGATGTGATCATCAGTCTATCTTCATAATAATCTTAATGCTTTAATGTTATCCCACTTCACAATAAAGCTCGATTATGGATACTTTAAGAATAATGTCTTTACGTTTAATGGGATCTGATGATTAAGTCACACTTAACTTTTCATTAAACAGACTAACTATTCTAGGGACTTTATTATTTTGGAAAAGCAAACATAATAAAGAAATGCCATTTATTATTAATAAATAATTCAATACAAGTACCAAAAATTTTGGCCTCTAGGGCTTACACCATCAATTTCCCACTAGCACTAGAGCCAATCAAGCATTCCCCTAATACCCATAGATATAGTATGGCCATCATGCTTCTGGTGTGCAAGAGGCTTTGTTAGTGGGTCAGCGACAATGTCAAGTGTTGGTACTCTGCATATCTTCACATGTCCCCAACCGATTATCTCTCGAACACTTCGTATACATTCCAACGAGAATCATTACAAAGTCAAAGTGAAATGTCTTTCAAAATACTTTTCCAAAGCACACACACAAAACAAATTAAAGTGAGCTAAGCAATTAAGATCCCGTACATAACTACAGATGGAAAGGGTGCTAACACCTTCCCTTTCATAACTACCTCCCTTAATCAGAATATAACGAAGGTCTTTTCCTGTTCTTTTCACTTTCCCTTTATTTGATAAAAGAAAATTCGGTGGCAACTCTTGCTATTCGCAATATTTGCGATAAAATGCAAAACAAACAAGTCAGTTCTCCCACCGTGTTACATTACAACTGGAGAAAAGGTTTTATCATAGTGTTATACCCCAAAATTTACCCTCCCACTTCTCAAGACAACTCACATATCAATACTCAAGGATTTCACAAGGGTTGACCAGACAAACCCTCTCCTAAGCAATCAACCCAAACTAGGGTTTTTACTATTCTCAAGTCAAGATGGACTTCCAATGCTACAAGAGGTCATCATACCTCATCATATGCTTCAAAGAATCACCATGTCAAGTTTCAAGCCTTAGAAGTCAAGATTGTTCATCTAACTACTCAGATAGTTGAAAATCAACTATATTGGACAAAAAGTCAACTGTGGTCAATATACAGTCAAACTTCATAATTTTTTGTCAACACCAACATTTTGAAGTAATATTCATCATTTGATCAAGGGTTGATCATGATTCCTCAAGAAAAGTCAAGATTTGATCAAAAGTCAAAGTTTCTAAATTAGGGTTTTTTAGACAAAAGTCAACAGAACTTTGACCAGGCATAACTTTCACATACTTTATTAGAAATTTTTTCACCACAGCTCATTTTGAAGAGAATTCAATTCTCTACAACTTCATGTCTCACAAGCTTGGGCTAGAAATGCTTCATTTGGAAGTTATGGATCAAAATGTTACAGGTCTTTTTAAAAGTCATCTTTTTGCAAAGAAGTCCAAGAACACCCAAAAATGGGCTGTTTAGAAGACATCTTTAATGAAGATGAAACCAAATGGGCTGTTTAGAAGACATCTTTAACTTTCTAAAAAGTCCAAGAACACCCAAAAATGTTAAAAATTGAACAAGATACACATTGTGCAAGTTAAGCATTTTTGAGGAAGTGCACAAAGAGAAATACTTGAGAAAATCAAAAATTCTCCAAATAGGCCTAACTTTTCTTGATTCAAACTTGTTCCTTATCTAAATTGGAACCTCCAAGCCCAAGGCCACATTTTTATCTTTTATTTTTTATTTATTTTGGATTTTTATTCATTTAAAACCAATTTAATTAAAATAAAAGATATAAAATCAAAAATTTAGTGAATAATTGATTTTCTCTCATCCTTGAGGTCCAAGCAAGCCAATTAATCTGATTATTTTGAAATAATGAAGATTGGCAAGTGATTTGATTGAAATTGGCTCAAAAAGGCAATATTTGGTTTGATTCCAAATCAAATATTTTTTTCATTGATTGGCATGATAGTTCTTCACAATTCTTGACCTAATTCACTCTATTATATATACACACTGATTCCAAATGCCACAAGGATGAATTTCTTGCATCCAAGAACCCTAAAAAAGCTTCAAAAAACCGTGTTATACAAGGAAGTAGCAGCCAAGGATTTGCATCGATTCAAGCCAAACAAAGGTTGCCAATCAATTCCTTGCTGTTTTCTGTAACGCCCGTTTTTATTTAAATATTATATTATATTAATATTTTTGAATTATTGTTTGACGATTGTTTTGGAGAAGAAAATAATTATATTAATCGGTATATCTATTAATATATTTGGCGACATTCCGTTCGGTTCGGTAAAATATTCTTCGGACCGATATTTAATTCCCCGGTATTTTATTAATAAATTGAGTTAAAAATATGATTAGATGATATATTTAGTATATTAAGAATAGAAGAGGGGTATGTGAGCAATTTACCAAAGTTTGGCTAGTAAAAATATATTACATATAAAATCATTTCCTCCACCCATTTTCCTAACACAACACCAAAAACACAAAGTTGAGAAGTTTGGAGAAAAAGCTAGGGTTTTGGTTGAGGAAGAAGAAGAGAGCAAGAAGAAGAGCAAGGCTTGGTTGCTTGGTTGAAGAATCATCAAGAACACTCAAAGCTTGCTAGGTAAGGGGTTTGATTTCCATTTCTTATAGTTGGGGTTTGGTGGATTTAGTTTGGTTTTGAGAAAAATTGATAGTTGGTTTATAGGGTTTTGTTGAGTGATTGTTGAAATGTTTAGAAGAGTTGGATTTTTTGTAAAGATTATGGGTATTGTTATTAGTGTTGTAGTGTTTGGAAAATAGAAATGAAAATATAAATGAAAATAGAAATGAAAATAGGAATGAAAATGGAAATGAAAAGCTATCAGTAAAATAAGAAAAACAGAAAAAAAAATAGAAACTGTATGAAACACAAAACACAGGGAAAGTTGGAAGAAGATGATGGAAGGAACAAAGGGGGGAGGCGCCCACCTCCATTGTGGGGCGACCACCCCCAATGTTGAGGCCCCCGCCTCCTGCTCACATATACATATGGGACGTGCATCGCTTTTAGATGAGGGAGAAACGGAAATTTGGCAATTGCTGTTTTGCTGTAACTTAGTTCTTTTTCTATTTTCTGTCAAATAAACCACCTGCATAATTCCTTTGGAAATAGCTTCTGTTTTATTCTAAATTCCCAATTCCACCTAGTAATATTTGGTATCCATAAAATATAATTAGGGGATAAGATAGCCGATTAAATTTAGAACCCGATTATGTTCCGATTTTCCGATTTCGATAAATTCGATGACGGAGCAAGTTGCTCCGAATTCAACGAAAATTGACGTGCTAGCTAAGTTTGACGTGTAGAACGTAGTGGTGAAGTTAGTTTTTCGAAATTGTGAGTTTTTACGGAACGACCCGAAATAGGCCAATTTACGGTAAATTGACCCGGATTGTGTTTTAGTCAATTTAAGACATATATGAACTATCTGATTTTGAAGTTGATGTTTATAAATTATGCCGGTAATCAAGAATGGCTTTCGCAACGGTTATTGGTGTTTTTTATCTATTTTCCGTTTTTGGAATTAGTGGATTAATTGATAATGATGTTTGTGACGGTGTATTTAATTATGAATACTTGTTGTTTATACGATGCAATGACAAGTTTATTCGATATGAATAAATATGGCGATGTGGACATTATGTCAATTGTGATGAGCGATGATGATGTGTTGGTTGTGTGGTCTTTATTTATTGAGTCACATACATTGCATAAGCGACGAGGGCTTTTATGCCAAGCGACGATGGCTTTTATGCCAAGCGACGATGAGCTTTATGCCAAGTGTTCCTATTTATGGACAAAGCGACGGGTACCCCATGCATAACATAGTCGTGTCTCATGGAGTCGGTTATGTTTATGTTCGAGTTATTTATCATTGAGTCTTTAATTGATGAATGATGATTAAATTGCGACGGTACATGATGTTTTGTGTTGATGTGAATATAATGATTATGTGATGGAGTTAAAGTGCTAATTTATACACTAATGCTAATTTGAAGTATGTAAACTTTTAATACATGTCGGCATACTTTATTTAATTTATATAAATTGTAATTCCAAAACTATCTATATATGCTATCATGCTTCTAATTATATGTTTTGGAGTATCTCACCCCTTTACTTGTTTCGTCGTTGCCTATATATTGGTAATGTGCAGGTGATCCCCGAGGATGTGGAGGATTAGCTTGAGTTACTTTATTTTGTGTCGTTCTTCTCTGGTTGTAGTAACACTCGGGATTTGGGCGACGTCATTATTTTGATAGGATAGTTTGTGTATACTATCTTATTATTTTATAACCTTATGTATTGATGACAACATGATGTTTTGTATATTTTGTAAACATATCCGATGTGTTGTGATTATTCATATGTGTATATGATGAATTATGAATGAATCGGTATATCCGACTTTTGATGTGTATTATAATGCTAATTGTTGGAAATGCGAAGATGTGATACCTCAATTTTATTAAATGAAATTTTGAAATTCTGATTTTATTATTAATTACGCGGGGTAGAATTGGGGTGTTACATTAGTGGTATCAAAGCAGGTCGGTCTGTCCGGCCAAGTTGTTGAGTATGTTGTTGTCTAACAATCAAGTATTGTTATTTGTTGATTCTAATCCTTGTTTTGTTGTGAGTAGAAGTTGTTATGGCTGGAAGGAATGCTGGTAGAAACGTTGGTAGGAATGACGAAGCTCTTGCTGCTGCTATGCATGCAATGGCTCAGGCTTTCCAACACCCGCCGAATGCTGACGAGAACGCTGGGTCTCGTAGTTTGGCGACCTTCCAGAGAGAGAATCCCCCTACTTTCCAAGGAAAGTATGATCCTGAAGGTGCTCTAACCTGGTTGAAGGAGATTGAAAGAATCTTCCGTGTGATGGATTGCACTCTTGCGCAGAAAGTCCGTTATGGTACTCATAAGTTAAGTGAGGAGGATGATGATTGGTGGGTTGACACCCGTCAGAGGCTGAATGTTGTTGGTGAGGAAGTAACATAGGAAGTTTTTTGTAGGGAGTTCTTGAGGAAGTATTACCCGGAGGATGTTCGGGGAAAGAAGGAGATTGAGTTCCTTTCATTGAGACAAGGGAACATGTCTATCACTGATTATGCTGCGAAGTTTATCGAGCTGGCTAAGTTCTATCCTCACTTTGATGGTGAGGGTGCTGAATTTTCTAAGTGCATTAAATTTGAGAATGGCTTGCGTCCTGAGATTAAGAAAGCGATTGGTTATCAGAAAATCCATGTCTTTGCGAATTTGATTGATAGTTGTAGAATCTTCGAGGAAGATAGTAATGCACATTATAAGATCATGTCTGATAAGAGGAGTAAGGGCCAACAGTGTCGTGGGAAACCTTATGATGTTCCAGTTGGGAAGGGGAAACATAAAGCGTTTCAAGGGAGGAGGACTAGTGGGGGAGATGCTCCTGCTAGTATTATTTGTTACAAGTGTGGGAAACCTGGCCAGAAAAGTAACGTTTGTAGGAGTGATGTGAAGGCTAAAGAGAATGAGGTGCGATGTTTCTGATGTGGTGAAGTGGGTCATGTGACTCGTGATTGCAAGCATAAGGCTGTAGTCTGTTTTAATTGTGGCGAGGGAGGCCACATTAGTCCTCAATGTAAGAAGCCTAAGAAGACTCAAGGAGCGGGGAAGGTGTTTGCTTTGTCGGGTGCTCCGACGGCAAACGAAGACGGTCTTGTTCGAGGTACTAGTTTCATTAATAGCATTCCCCTTATTACTATTATTGATACTGGTGCTACTCATTGTTCTATTGCCGCTGATTGTGTAAAGAGATTGGGTCTCACTTTGTCATCTCTAGATAGAGATATGGTGGTGGAAGTTCCGGCTAAAGGAACGGTTACTACTTCTTTTGTGTGTGCAAATTGCCCTTTATCAATCTTTGATAGAGACTTCGTGGTGGATCTTATTTGTTTACCGCTTGTTGGGTTGGATGTGGTTCTGGGTATGAATTGGTTGAAAGTTAAATATGTCCATATCAATTGCTATGACAACACGGTGAGGTTTTCTTCCTTAGTGGAAGAAGATCAAACTATGTTGGTGTCGACGAAACAATTGAAGGAGTTCAGGAAAGATGAAGCATCGGTTTTCTTGTTGATGGCGACTCTTTCTGTGGAGAGTCAATCTGTTATTGCAAACTTTTCGGTGGTGTGCGACTTTCTCGGAGTGTTTCCTGACAAGATTCCTAGTGCACCTCCAGAAAGAGATGTTGAATTTTCTGTGGATCTTGTTCCTAGCACCAGACCTATCTCTATGGCGCCATACAGGACGTCCGCATCGAAGTTAGCAGAATTGAAGAGCCAATTAGAAGATTTGCTCGAGAAGAAGTTTGTTAGGCCAAGTGTGTCACCGTGGGGAGCTCCTGTGTTATTGGTAAAGAAGAAAGATGGTAGTATGAGACTTTGTATTGATTATCGTCAGTTGAATAAAGTAACTATCAAGAATAGGTATCCACTTCCTAGGATTGATGATTTGATGGACCGGTTGGTTGGTGCTCGCATGTTTAGCAAGATTGATTTGAGATCGAGTTACCATCAAATAAGGGTGAAAGAAGAAGATGTTCAGAAAACTGCTTTCAGGACGAGGTATGGACATTATGAGTATTCGGTGATGCCTTTCGGTGTCACTAATGCACCGGGAGTATTCATGGAGTACATGAACCGTATTTTCCATCCTTACTTGGATAGTTTCGTGGTTGTTTTTATTGATGATATTCTGGTTTATTCTAAATCGGAGCAAGAGCACGTAGAGCATTTGCGCATTGTGTTAGAAGTTCTGAAGGAGAAGAAGCTTTATGCTAAGTTGTCAAAGTGCGAGTTTTGGTTAGGTGAAGTAAGCTTTTTAGGGCATGTCATTTCTGGTGATGGCATTGCGGTTGATCCTTCTAAAGTTGATGTTGTGTTAAGATGGGAAACTCCGAAGTCTGTTACTGAGATTAGAAGTTTCTTGGGTTTGGCTGGTTACTATAGGAGGTTCATTGAAGGTTTTTCTAAGTTGGCACTTCATTTGACAAAGTTAACTTGTAAAGGAGCTGCTTTTGTGTGGGATGTCAAGTGTGAAGAAAGTTTTGTCGAATTGAAGAAGAGGTTAACAACGGCGCCGATCTTGATTCTACCTAATCCTGAAGAACCGTTTGTTGTTTATTGTGATGCTTCGAAGATGGGTTTAGGTGGTGTGCTTATGCAAAATTGCAAGGTGGTTGCTTATGCTTCGAGACAATTGAAGATTCATGAGAAGAACTATCCTACCCACGATTTGGAACTTGCGGCGGTTGTTTTTGTGCTTAAGATTTGGAGGCATTATCTTTATGGTTCTAGATTTGAAGTATTTAGTGACCATAAAAGCTTGAAATATTTGTTTGATCAAAAAGAGCTTAATATGAGGCAAAGGCGGTGGCTTGAATTGTTGAAAGATTATGATTTCAGATTGAATTACCATCCCGGTAAAGCGAATGTGGTGGCCGATGTTTTAAGTCGAAAGACTTTGCATATGTCACTTTTGATGGTGAAGGAGTTGGAAATGATTGAACAATTTAGAGATATGAGTCTTGTGATAGAAGACGCCGAAGAGTGTTATATTGGGAATGTTAAATATCAATAATGATTTCCTTGATAGCATTAGAGAGGCTCAAAAGCTTGTTGTGAAACTTGTGGATTTGTTGGTTAGTATTGGACAAACTGAAAGTGAAGATTTCAAGTTGGATGCTCAGGGTGTTTTGAGATTCCGAGATAGGATTTGTATTCCCAATGATGTTGATTTAAAGAGAATGATCTTGGAAGAAAGTCATAGGAGTAATTTGAGTATTCACCCCGAAGCGACCAAAATGTATCAAGATTTGAGGAAACTATTTTGGTGGTCGGGCATGAAAAGAGTGGTGGCTCAGTTTGTTTATGCTTGTTTGACTTGTCAGAAGTCTAAAGTGGAGCATCAGAAACCTGCAGGGTTGATGCAACCGTTAGAGATTCCGGAATGGAAATGGGATAGCATTTCTATGGATTTTGTAACGGGGTTACCGAATACACCAAGAGGACACAATGCGATTTGGGTGATTGTTGATAGGCTTACAAAGTCGACTCAATTTATTACTATTAACATCACTTATCCCGTATCAAAGTTGGCGGAGATTTATACGCATGTGATTGTTAGATTACATGGTATTCCTTTGTGTATTGTTTCGGATAGAGATCCGAGGTTCACTTCTGAATTTTGGAAAAGCTGGCAAGAGGCTTTGGGTTCTAAGTTGAGGTTGAGTTCGGCTTGTCATCCTCAGACTGATGGTCAGACGGAAAGGACGATTCAATCGTTGGAAGACTTGTTATGAGCTTGTATTCTTGAGCACGGTGGTTCATGGGATACATATCTTCCTTTGATTGAGTTTACTTACAATAACAATTTTCATGCTAGTATTGGAATGGCATCGTTTGAGGCGTTGTATGGTAGGAGATGTAGAACTCCTTTGTGTTGGCACGAGTCGGGTGAAAGTGTGGTGCTTGGACCCGAATTGGTTAGAGAAACTACTGAGGCGGTGAAGCTGATTAGAGAAAAGATGAGAATTTCCCAAAGTCGACAAAATAGTTATCATGATAAAAGGAGGAAAGACTTGGAATTCCAAGAGGGTGATCATGTGTTTTTGAGAGTTACTCCTACAACCGGCGTTGGGCGAGCATTGAAGTCGAAGAAATTAACTCCTCGCTTTATTGGTCCTTATCAAATTACTAGTAAAGTGGGAAAAGTGGCTTATCGGGTGGCGTTACTGTAATACGGTGAACTGACTTTGTAGATTTTTGTATCGCAAATGTGAGGATAGCAAGAGTCGCCACCGACTTTTCTTTTATCCAATTAAGGGAAGGTGAAGAGAACAGGAAAAGACCTTCGTTAGATTTTGAGTAAGGGAGAAGGTTATGAAAAGGGAAGGTATTAGCACCCCTTTTCATCCGTAGTTATCTACGGGCTCTTAGTTGCTCTTAGATCATTTTCAAAAAGGTGCTTTCTGTGTGTTTGACAAAAATGTTATGAAAAGGCATTTCGCTTTGACTTTGTAATGATTCATGTAGGAATGTATACAAAGTGTTCGGAAACGTTTTGTTTTGAAAAGAGTTTGAACTTTGAAAAAAGTGTGAGGTGTGAAAAGTATTTTGATAGAGCAAGCAACTAAAAGTCTTATTACCTACTCAGAATTGGTCGTTTTCGTGTTATTTTACGTTCCTTTAGAATAGCGCTATCCATACCATTAGTTGGTAGGTAACTCCATTCGTTGGATGTAAGCGGGACATTCGAAGGGACATCATATGGTCATAGAAAGCAACTTGTAGGAAGTATCCTAGCA
Source organism: Vicia sativa (assembly GCA_021764765.1). Taxonomy (NCBI): domain Eukaryota; kingdom Viridiplantae; phylum Streptophyta; class Magnoliopsida; order Fabales; family Fabaceae; genus Vicia; species Vicia sativa. The sequence goes on along the minus strand of CM038793.1, from coordinate 24,878,371 downwards.
CATTCGAAGGGACTATCATCATTTTTCGTAGGCAACAATCGAGGGTCAAGATCATGTATTCGTAGGCGACATCGTGGGTCTTATGATCTTTGTATCGAAGGGACTATGATGATTTGTTTTGAAGGCAACGGTGCTAGAATACCTCTACGTTCGAGGGACATGACCATTTGTATTCGTAAAGGCAACGAGAGAGAATTACCCTAAGGGGTGCATGTGTGAAAGAGTGTGTCAATTCAGGTATTTTATCTTGAAGTTAAGAATGAGCTATGTCCAATTTTATCTTGCCATACACGCCTAATTACTAGCAGTTTATATGGTGCGGAAATTAAAATGCAAAAAGGTAAAGTGCGGAAAGATAAATCCTACGCTATTACATGGCTTTGGGGCAGATACATAATTTAAAATACGGAAAGTAAAAACCCTAATTAAACTATTACATCCCATAAGCAATTACATAATTGGAAAAACAAAGCAATAAAAAGAAAACGTCCGAAACGGGATAACCTGTGAAAAGATGACAAATCGGAAAATACGAGGAAATCGAATAAGAGGAAAATGTTAGTAAAAATAGTAATTTTTGAATGAGAAAAATATTTCATGCAAGAAACAACATTAATATGCTAAAATAATTTTTGGGGATTTTTGGAGTTAATCTAATAATTAAAAAAATCAATTAAAAGTGATTTAAATGATAAATTAACAATTAAATTAAATATGCATGCAAAAATAATATTTTTAATTTTATAAATTAAATAAACATTTTCTGGAAATAATGCAAAAAAGAAAAATATTTTTGGTGTTTTCAAATGCATGATAAAAATATTTAAAGTTAAATTAAAATGGATGCAAAATATTAAAAGAAATAGAAAATAGAAAAATAGAAAAAATGTTAAGTTTGTGAAAAAGAAAGGAAAACCGGTCCTGGTGTGGCTCGAACTCATGACCTCTTGGTGTATCTTTTCAAAACAAAGCCTTAACCGCTGCGCCACTTGACACTTGGTGTTTGAAACATTGAAATCATTTGAATATATGTGATTACGTGTCCTGGGAATGTTTGAAACACAGTCAGCCACGCGTGGACCCCATTGACTTATGAATGGACGAATCAGAGATCACCGGTCTTCAGTCCGGAGCCTATCTCCGGTCGTCTTCTCCGACGAGCAACAACCTGAAACTTGAAAAATATGCAAAATAAAAAACTCTAAGGTACCCTACCCCCCTAAATCGAGGGCTGCGAACACGATGGTGCCATTGGTTTGCCCTAAAAATGCCTGTATCAACCGGTTCGATTCAAACAGTTCGAAATAACCTAACCATGGCAAAACGCGATTCCTACGTGTATGCTTGCATGAGATGCATCATTCATGACCTATTGGATGTCCTGAGTTCAAAAATGCAAACAAAAACAGTTAAATACGCATGAATCAAAGAAACCAAAATTGAGAAAAATACCAAATCGGAGCAATGTATAGGGCACGATTCTGGGTGGTTTTGCTTCGAGTAAGAGTTGATCTTGCTTGCTGGGATGTCAAGGAACACGTTTTGATCCTTAAAACCCCTTGAAACTGGCTGGAGAATGGAATTCGATTTTCAAAAGTTTATGAAAAATTTGAGCAAAGTGAGGGTTGTTGTAAGGGCTAGGGTTTCGTCCTCTTTGTTGTGTGTAATGCTGGGTATTTATAGAGTGTTTTGGGATGGCAAAGAGAGTGAAAAAAGATTTGGTTTTGAATGTGCATTTATTTCTTTTCAAATAAAATCAAATTTTGGAAAAAATTTGATTTTCTCTTCAATGTGAGAGCTAGCACGAATTTGGCATGTTCCATGGGCTATCTTGGACCTCAAGTTTGATATAAATTCACTCCTTTTGGAAAAATATCTTATTTTCATATTTTATATAATTTAATTTTGAATTAAATGGTTTTAAATTCAAAAATAAATTAATAAAATAGAAAATTGGCATGGCCAAGCATCAATGGGTCACAAATAATATCATGAACAAGTTTGTATCATAAAATTGTAGGCCCATTTAGAAAAAATTGCATTTTGACCAATATCTCCTTTTGTGCAATTGTTCAAAAATGCCCAACTTGTGAATGGTGTATCTTGCTCAATTTTCCACATTTTTGAGTGTTCATGGACTTTTTGGAAAGCTCTAAGAGTCCTCTAACCAACCTCTTTGGTTTCATCTCAATTGGAGTTTCTATGCTCAATATATCTTCAAAACAAAATGTTGACTTTTTGTTGACTTTGAAAAGGACCTGTAATATTTTGATCCATACCTTCCAAATGAGGCATTTTTTGAACATTCTTGTGAGACATGAAGTTGTAGAGAATTAATTTCCTTCAAAACAAGAGGTGGTGGAAATATTTCTGAGAAAGTATGAAGAAGTTATGCTCAGTCAAAGTTTGGTTGACTTTTCACTGAGAAACCCTAATTTAGAAAGTTTGACTTTTGAGCAAATCTTGAATTTTCTTGATGAATCATGATCAACCCTTGATCAAATGATGAATGTAACTTCAAAATGAGGATGTTGACCAAAAATCATGAAGTTTGACTATATGTTGACCACAGTTGACTTTTTGTCCAATACAACTGATTTTCAACCATCTGAGCAATTGTCTGAGGAAATTTGACTTGTGAGGCTTGAAACTTGACATGGAGAATCTTTGAAGCATATGAGGAGGCACGAAGACCATTGGAGATGTTGGAGGTCCATTTTGATCTGAGAAATACCAAACCCTAGTTTGGGTTGATTGTCTAGGAAAGGGTTTGTCTGATCAACCCTTGAGGAATCCTTGAGCATGGATGTATGAAATATCTTGAGAAGATGGAGGGCAAATTTTGGGGTATGGCTGCCCCTGTTCAATCTTCTTGTACTGGAAGGGTTAGATTGGCATGTTCGCCTTTCGTGACCTGGAGGTAGAAGATGATTGAACACTCGAATTCACCTGAAAATTTGCACTCGCTGTTAGTCGATGATGCGGGAATGGGCTTATAGATGCCATTTGGAGAAGCTGGGGAATGAGTCGCACGCTAGACTCGAGATTATTGATAGGAGAGCTGACGGGGATGGGCTTAAGAAGCCATCTGGAGAGATCGGTGCTGAGGAGGGAGCCATACGCTAGGCTCGGTAGACGTTCTGGAAGTGGAAGGAGCAGGGAGATGGGCTTAAGATGCCATCCGGAGGGAGTCGTACGTTAGACTTCGTGCTCATCTTTGAATGAAGTTATTGGTTTGTATTGGTTTTTTAACCAAATATGCAGCATTCTGAAGGTGGAGAATTGTTGACAAGTAGTCGGAGATGGGCTTAAGATGCCATCCAAGGCAACTGAGTCGTACGCTAGACTCTGCAGTTGCTGTTGATAATAAGAGAGAGTCAGAATACATCTTCGTGCTGATTACTCTTAGGGGATAGTAGTTGGAAAAATGTGGATATCTTCCCTGTTGTGCATCGGGTGTTGGTCCACTGCCTGTTATCGGAGGATAACTTGTGATCGTTCAGATAGTTTTCCCGTCTAGCTTCGAGTATTAATCCTGGATCCGTTGTCGGAGGACAACGAGGGCGGTCTTTCAGATAGTTTTCCCGTCTGGATTCGAGTACTAATCCTGGACCATTTGTCGGAGGACAACTAGGGCTGTCTTTCAGATAGTTTTCCCGTCTGGATTCGGGTATTAATCTTGGACCTGTTTGCGTCAGAAGTGATTTTCACCTGTTTTGGAGAAAACAAGAGAAACTTTGATAGAATATTGTTAGTCTTATGCAAAGTATGATGCATGACGATGTGTATGAATGACATATGCATATATTATGAAATGTATGAATGATAGATGTTGTGGTATTTCAAAACATATCCATCTTGAAGAAGATGCGGATGTTCTGCTTGGAGATTTCTGACTTCTGTTTGGGGACGGAACGGATGGAGACCCTGAGAAGAAAGAAAACTTTGATTCCTCCGATGCACTATCTGACCAAGTCTTGGGCCTAGATATTATTGAGGATGGTAGAGATCGAGAAACACGTTGTTGAGGATCTCATACACAGACCCTGTTGGGGAGAGTCTGGGAGGTACTCTACCGGGGATTTTGTGTGTAAATCTTGCTGGAGAGTATTTGGTGGTTGCTGGGAGACCGGGTTAGAAGAATCTGGAGCCCGTTGTAATCTCTGATTGGGGCATAAAAGATGTAGGTTTCCTCTGGTGCACTATCTGACCAAGTTTCGGGTCTGGACACTGCTGTTGGAGAAAAGGGGAATTGTTGCGAGATATCTTGTTGGGGATAAATACCTCGGCTGGGGATGAGATGTTACTGCTCGAAGACGGGTGTAATCCAGTTAAGTTGAGTGGAATTATTGCTCGGGGACTGACATATACTCCACTGGGGAAGGTTTGTGGTGAGTGACACCTCTGTGGGGATCACGCTCTGCGGGGAGAATGTTTTGGTGACTTTTGTCATCGTCTCAATTCCGGGAGACTGTAGCAATTGCTTTGTTATGTTTACTTTTTGCATGTTTGTGACTAGATTTTTATTGTCAAATGCATATAATCATTCAAAGCAAACGTTGGACTTTATGCAAACAACAATAGTGTGAATTTGTAAAGAGAAAGACACTTGTATTTATTTGAAATGTGGCGTATGGCCAAGCAGTTTGTACACAAGAAAAGTAAAAAGCTATGCGGAAACAATCTCGTTAAGTTCCAACTATGCTAGTACTCATATATTTCAACTATCTCATCTCCTTGTTGTCAGTAGAAAGTGAGTGAATTGATTTTTGCCATTTGAATCTTGAATGCTGATAGTAGTATGTAGATAAGTGATCTGGACGAGACATAGTCGTACGCTTAAATCCCTAACTTTTGCCTAGATCGCCCTTTCGGGTTTTCGATCTGCCGGGATACCCTTTTTTGCCCAAGCCGCCTTTTCAGGTTTTCGACTTGTCGGGTGTACATGTTTTGTATATATCCTTAACTTTTGCCCGAACCCTTTTGGTTCGCCAGGATGCCCTTATTTTTGTCTAGGTAAGTCGACCTAGCGGGTCTTTTTTATACGTAGTATTTTTTGACTATGTCTGTGTTCACAGGGTGTGGGAAGTCTTCACCATCCATGGTGCTAAGTATCATAGCTCCGCCGGAAAATACTGTTTTGACTACAAATGGTCCCTCATAGGTGGGAGTCCATTTGCCCCTGGGATCACCTTGTGGAAGAATGATGCGCTTAACTACTAAATCACCGACTTGGTAGACTCGGTGCTTGACCTTCTTGTTAAATGCTCTGATCATTTGCTTCTGATAAATCTGTCCATGGCAGATAGATGCGAGTCGTTTCTCATCAATCAAGTTAATCTGATCAAGGCGAGTCTGGATCTAATCGTCTTCGCCTAACTCTGCGTCCTGGAGGACTCTGGTTGAGGGTATCTGAACCTCGATGGGTAGGACTGCTTCCATACCGTATACAAGAGAGAAGGGGGTTGCCCCTGTTGATGTCCGTACTGTAGTGCGATAACCATGAAGAGCAAATGGTAACATCTCATGCCAATCTTTATAAGTTACTGTCATCTTCTGTATAATGTTCTTAATGATCTTGTTGGCGGCTTCCACTGCGCCATTCATCTTAGGCCGATACGGAAAAGAGTTGTGATGCTTGATCTTGAACTGCGCGCAGAATTCGGTGATCATGTTGTTGTGGAGATTGGAGCCATTATCTGTGATAATCCTTTTGGGAGTGCCATACCGACAGATAAGATTATGCTTGATGAATCGAGCCACAACGTTCTTGGTAACGGATGCGAACGAGGCTGCCTCCACCCACTTGGTGAAATAGTCAATTGCCACAAGGATGAAACGACGTCCGTTGGAAGCTGTGGGCTTGATTTCTCCGATCATGTCAATGCCCCACATTGCGAAAGGCCAAGGAGCTGTTAGAACATTTGAGGTCTGGAGGTACGTGCACTTTGTCGGCATAAATCTGGCATTTGTGACAAGATCGAGCGTAGCGGTGACAATCAGCTTCCATGGTGGACCAATAGTAACCTGTTCTGAAAATTTCCTTAGTCATCGTATGTCCACTGGAGTGGGTACCGAATGCGCCTTCATGTAACTCTTCCATGTCGTTCATTGTTTTCCGGTCTACACAGTAAGTAAGTCGTGATTGCGCTTGTATAAGTTGAGGAAGAATTTGGATGCGAACCTTCTCAAAACTTCTTATCGTTGTGATTCCCTGGGATATTCACGAGTCTCAAGATACCTCTTCACGTCGTAGTACCATGGTTTCTCTTCTGTGTCAAGCTCATAACAATATGGTTCGTCAAACTTCTCAATGATGATCTGGGGAGCCTCGTTGTCCCATCCGACCTTGAACATAGATGACATAGTAGCCAACGCGTCGCAATGATTCTCTTCTCGTGGAATGTGGTTGAAAGTGATCTCTTAGTAGGGATCAAACTCAAAACATGCTCTCGATACGGAATGAGATTCGGATGTTTTATCACTTGAGTCTTATACTTAATTCACTAAAGCGACTTTAATACCCATAATGCACGCCAGATTCGGCCATGTTGTTGGTACAATTGAAACATAATCTGGCGGTGAAAGGCGTATGTCCAGGGGATGTAATGATGGCGCCAATGCCATTGCCAAGTGCGTTTGAGGCTCCATCAAAGACCATGGTCCATCGGGATCCTTGTTCGGGTCCTTCGCGGGCACGGTTCTTCATAATCTGTAACTAGTAGAACATCTTCATCGGAAATGCGAACGCATGCCGATAGTCATCTACGGCTTGATGATCCAAATGATCGGCTACTATACTTCCTTTGATCACTTTAAAGTGTCTTGGATGTCGATTCGGTCAGGATCATTTTCCATCTTGCTATTCTTACGGAGAGAGTTGGTTTCTCAAATATGTATTTTATCGGATCCATCTTGGAGATCAACAAGGTAGTGTGAGTCAACATATACTGTCTTAGTCGGCGAGCAAAGCGTTGCAAGTTTTCTGTGAGTATCTTATTTCACAGTCGGTAAACTTTTTGCTAAGGTAGTATATTGCATGCTCTTTTCGACCTGACTCGTCATGTTGCCCCAACACACACCCCATTGAGTTCTCTAACACTGTCAAGTACATGATAAGAGGTCTTCCTTCGACGGGCGGCATTAGGATAGGAGGATTCTGTAGGTACTCCTTGATTTTGTCAAACATGATCTGGCAATCGTCATTCCATTCTACCACTTGATCTCTCTTCAGTAACTTGAAGATTGGCTCACAAGTAGCAGTTAAGTGCGCAATGAATCTGACAATGTAATTCAATCGGCCTAAGAAACCTCTGACTTCCTTCTCGGTGCGGGGAGCTGGCATCTCTTGAATCGCTTTAACCTTCGCAGGGTCAACCTCAATACCTTTACCATTGACTATAAACCCTAGGAGTTTTCCGGATCTGACTCCAAAGGTGCACTTGTTAGGATTAAGTCTCGATCTTCTTCAATCATCAATTAACGCAAATGATCGAGATGTTCTTCTTCCGTCTGTGATCGAGCTATCATGTCGTCGAAGTAGACCTCTATCTCGTGATGAATCATGTCATGAAATAATGTCACCATGGCACGCTGATAAGTGGCAACTGCGTTCTTCAGTCCGAACAGCATAACCTTGTAAAAAAGTGCCCCATGTAACGAAGTAGTCTTCTCCATGTCTTGAGAGCCATTTTGATCCGATTGTAAGGAGAAACCATCCATGAAGGAGAAAACCTTATGCTAAGCGGTGTTGTCAACGAACATCAATATGAGGAAGTGGAAAATCGTCTTTCGGACTCGCGTTCGGATCTCGTAATCTACACACATTCGTACCTTGCCATCCTTCTTGGGCACGCACCACGTTAGCAACCCATTGTGGATAAGTGACAGCTAAGAAACCGGCGTTGAACTTCATAACTTCTTTGATTTTCTCGACATCTCGGGACTCATGCGACGAACCTTTTTCACCGAGAAAACCTTCTTTTGTCGTCGGTGTACCACAATATCAATGTCCAAACTGGCATGTCTTGCGACCAAGCAAAAACCTCAATATAGTCTCGTAGCATCGAACCAATCTTTCTTTAACATTGTTCTCAAGACCCGCTCTATCTTGATCTCTTTTCGTCTTCATCGCACCAAATTCACAACCTTAACTTGCTCTTTGTGTGGTTGATAACTCTCTTCTTGCAGTCGACAAGTTCTCCCGGCACTTCACAATCTTCCTCACTTTCGTCTTCGGCTTGGTAGACCGGATTATCGAAGTCATATTTAGCAATAGCATAGTTGTTATCAACGAGATTCGGAGTGATTCTGCAGTGTATCACGTGGGTGTGTGTAAGAAACACATAGCTTTTTGAAGGGGTGATAAAGTAAAAGAAAGAAGACAACAATTAAATGCAAAAGTCCAACGATTTTATTGAATGAAAATATGCAAATGACAGATAATAACCCTCACAAACGAGCCATGATGCCCCGGGTAAGGCACTAGGCTTTAGAGTTTATTGTTCAAAATATAGAAAATACGAAAAGCAAAACAAAACAAGAGCAATTACTCCTGTCTAAAGGATATTGGTATGACGTCTTCAGTCTTCCAATTGCTGAGTCCGTTGTCGGGAGTTGGGAAGATCCACTTGCTGATGTCGAAGTCGTTGTCATTGTCTTTTATAGCATGGATTCCACTCTGGCTGATGCAGAAAGGAAGTTGGCCGGCACGTTTGCGGCGTATCACCTTCTGACCCTTGATGGTGAAGCCTAAACCTGTCTTGTCAAATTTGAAAGGAAGATCAGGGAGCTGTCCCTAAATAGTACTGTTTCCTTCTTGACGGACTTGAGCATCTCTCGTGAGGCCATCCTAGGCGGAACTTGTGTAACCAGAGGAGGAGAGTCAACAGCATGACTGGGATTGTTTCAAAATCTTGATAGGGAGTTTCGAAGAATTCACCCTCCATCTCGAGGTATCGGAATGACTGTAGATGACTGACCATATATTCTTCTTCACCACATACCGTAACAACCTTCCCTTTCACTGGGTATTTCACCGATGGGTAGAAATGGCCGCCCCATGTATCCAAGGGCGTCCAAGTAGGCAAGAGTAAGTGGACGGATGTCCATGACAAAGAAAGTGGAGTCAAAAGTGGGAACCGACTTTAACAGAGAATGAGCTCTCCAATCGTTGCTTAGAACCATCAAAAGCTCTCACAATTATATCACTGGACTTCATAACCAATCCTTCAACATCAAGTCGATCAGAACCAGTCTTCGGTAGGATGTTCAGAGCAGAACCGGTATCCACCAAAACATGAGACAATGTAATGCCCTTGCATTCAACAGAGATGTGCAAGGCTTTGTTGTGTTTCCTTCCGGCAAGAGTCAAATCAACATCACAGAAACCTAGACCGTTGTTGGCAGCCAGGCTAGCAATACAAACTTCAAATTGATCAGTAGTAGTGTCTTGCGGTACGTGGGCATTCTTCAGAAACTTCACCAAGGCATTAGCATGAGCCTTGGAGCACAAGAGCAGAGCAAGCATAGAGATTTTGGACGGAGTCTGTCCCAACTGTTCCACAACATTGTAGTCACTCTTCTTGATAATCTTCAAAATTTCCTCCATTTCTTGTTTGGAGGTATCTTCATCAACTTCCTTTGGTACTTCTGGCTGAGCAGGATGAGTCACTGATTCTTTCCCTCTAGCTTGGGGAATGGATTGCATAGCTGGAATGCGAGCTGGAGTCGCAGTGTCTTTTGGAGGAGAGATTTCTGGAGAGAAAACCCTTCCATTTCTGGTCACCTTACTTGATCCGGTGATGTTGTCAATGTCAGGGATAGAAGCTTCAACGGTAAGATCTTCAATGGTCAGAGGATCTTGCTTGACACCATGATAGTAAACATCAGCTCCATAATTCCAAGGGATAGCCTTGTCAGAGGAATATGGAACTGGTCCGGGAGAAGTAATGATGAGGGGTGCCACTCTAGGCACAGGATTAGCAGAGGAAATCCTTATTGTGTTAACATCAGCATAGTCTTCTGGGAAATCGTCACCCCATCCGGTTACCTTAACATCTTCAATAGGAATCTTGTAGCTCTCAGGAACAGTATATTTCACCATGTAATCATACTTTCCACTTGGCTGCCCCAAGGTATCCCACACAGATGGTGCGGCTTCATTCACATCTTCGATCTTCAGTTTCTTAGACATATCTTCACACAGACTCTCCACAGGTGGTTTCAGGAATAGTATTTCACGGTTATCCATCATGCACTGAACACGTCTTCTCAACCAAGCACAACCATCAGGCGCAGATGGGCACCAACGACAATTCTTTGGGCATCCTGGATTGACATCGGCTTGCAGTAAATTCTTCTTAACAGTCATCAGAGGAATGGTCAAGTCATCTATGTTGAAAACATAAGTATCTTCACCAACAGCATTGGAGCTCTTGTCATGGTTAGGCATAGGCGCGTTGATCGCGTTCGGAGTCTCAACAGGAGGATCAAACTCAATCTGCTTAGCTTCAATCATATCATGAATCTTGTTCTTCAGAGCCCAACAGTTGTCAGTGTCGTGCCCTGGACTATTGGAGTGGTAAGCGCACTTAGCATTAGGATTGTATCTCAGAGAGGAGGTATTGACACTCTGAGGGGGGGTCCCTCAAGGTAATCAGCTCTGCTTTCAACATGTGTTGCAAGGCTTGTGACAATGGCATGTTGATCTTCGTAAATTGTCTTCGTGGCGCGTTCTGGCTACGCGTGTTGTCTCGCTGAGGTTGTACTGATGTAGGGTTAGAGATCACAACTGCCCCCACAGATTGAGCACGGTCGGTCTTGGCTCGGCTTTTCTAATCATACACAGCATTAGCTTCTTTCTTACCACCAAAGGATCTCTTCACAGCATTTGAAGATGACTCTACATGAATCTTTCCGCTCTTGATACCAGCCTCAATATGTTCTCCTGTCAATATCAGCTCGATGAATCCGGCTGAAGAGTTTCCAATCAGATGATTGAAGAATGGGCCTGTCAGTGTTCCCATAAACATATCAACCAACTCCCTATTGGACAAGGGTGGTGATCGCGACTTTATCGTCTAAATTAATCAGGAGACTGCAAGTATACAGCCCTATCGCGTAGTTTTAAAAGATATCGAACCTAAGGGACTATAAATCGAACTAACGTAATCCAAACTTACTATGTAACGCTATAGCTATCGAATAAATAAAATGGGGAATTTTTGGGTAATAAAACTTAATTTTAATTAAAATAATAATAATGCGAATATCGGTATGTACTTCGTTAATTCTAAAGAATCCGGCTTTCCACTGGCTTATTTTCTAAAAAATGATAATAATTTCTTTTTCAGCAAAAAGTATTTATTTAAAAATCTATTCTCAAACTTTCGCTCTATTGAAGTAAACTATAATTTTAAACTCTGATGTATGCTTTCGTTATCCCATTGATTTTAAAATTACTTTTTGAAAATAAATAAAGTTTAATTGGTTTTAAAAGCTGTCAGATCTTTAAAAACAATACCTAGTATCTACTATCTGATTTTAAACCTCAAACTGTCGCTCTATTGGTTTCTAATCTTAGCCAGTTTATTAACCTCAAACTTTCGCTCTGTTGGTTTCTAAACCTTTTTTTAACAAAATAAATTAGATAACTAAATCAGAAAAAGTATTTATTTTTAAAATAACATAAGCCTGTTTGTTCCGGATCCATTCAAATTACCTCGTTACATACCGATATTTAAATAATTTAGCCAGACATATTCATAAAAGCAGACATGAATAAATTAAAGGTTTTAACATTCATAAATAAATTCATGGCAAAACAAATATATCTCATGCAAACAATTAATTAAATAAATAAAAGTAATGTAAATAGAAACCTGAATTAAATAAAATGCTGGAATTGAATCTTGGTTCTTCAACAGGAATTAAAACCACAGTGCTTGAAAAGAAACTAAGAACAATGGAAAGTAATCTTGATCGAATTACAATGGAAAATAATTCTGGAAATAAAAATCTAAAACTGGGAAAAGAATGCTCAAAACCGGTGTGTGAAAATATGATTCCTAGGTGCCCTTTTATAGTGGTAGGGTGTAACCATTTAATCCTAAATATTCGCATCACTCTCTCCTGGAATCTCTCTCCAACCGCCTTGGTCGTCCCGATTCTCTCCACAAATATAGGCACGTTGAGACGGACGCCTTCCTCTAGGTAATGGGTCCGAGGCGGCCGCCTCCTTCTTAGGAGAGGGGTTGAGACGTGCGTCTCACCCTTGAATGTGGCCTTTTAGGGTTTGCTTGCTTGGGCTTCTTGGGCTTGGTTTGTAGGCTTTAATAAATCTTTGATCCATCACTTTGCTTTTCACACCCCTTTTTCTTCATTTAATTAAATAATCCTCCTAATTTCTTCACTTTGCTCAATTTGTTTATTTAAAATAAAATACCTGAAACAATGAAAATACCAGCGTAATATGGAAATAAAATGAAATAATTAAATAAAAATACTAACATTATTTATGAAAATTAAATCAAATATACTATATAAAATCGTGTTATCAAACTCCCCTATACTTGAACCGTTGCTTGTCCTCAAGCAAAAAGTAAAAATGGAAATCACTGAAGCACAGCTAAACACAGATATAAGATCATACATCAATTCGTACCAGGTTGCAGGTTGATTTTGTTAGAAAATCTAAGTCGAACTTAAACACCAAAGTTATCGTAGGAACACTAGACAACCCCACTTAAGCAGACCAATTTAAGTCATATCACTATAGCTCAACCTATTACCATGTTCTAATTCACCCGTTTTCATTCTAGTGCAATCACATTAAGCCCTTTACCTTACACGCACATAGTGGAGTAACCGGTTAGTGAATTTGATCTTAGTAAGCCAGCTAGGAGTTCTGGTAATTAAACATTTGGTACTCCCTTTTTCCGATTAAAAATTGCGGGGGATCGAACCATAATTCGCCCTACCAAGTTCAGCACCAGGGACCACTGAACCAATTTATAATGGATTGTTTTGCATTAAATTTATAGTTTCCGCAACTGTTGGATTAAATGATCTGGTAAGGACCATCTAACTTAGTAAATGCATCATCAGATAAAAGCAATTTCTTAAAAATATTTGATCAATCACTTATATTCATCGGCTCTCCACGTAGTTTGTGTTTATGGCGGTGCCGACTGCTTAATAAACTACTCGGGGCTAATCTAGAACTAAGTTTTAAAGGTTTTGGTATAATGGGTACTTAAATCGATCCAACACATCGGGGGTTTTAAAGTGTTAAAACGATAGCAATTTTGCTAAGTTGCTCAAATTCTTAATTTATAATAAGCAACCTTAATACTAGTTGAATAATGTTTATAAATGCGTTTTAAAATTGTTTTATATATTTTTTTTTGTTATGGCTCAAGAAATAGGAGGAATTCGAGTAAGCACAAATTTTTGCATAATATAAAAGATTAAAATTTGCATAAATATGTATTTTATTGAATTGAAATTTGCATTACAAGAAAAGAAATAAAAGGAAAATACCATAAAGAGAGCAAAGGAAATAAATGATCCGACTCCCCTATACTTAAAAGGAGCAATGTCCTCAATGCGATAAAAACAAAGGAAAATCGGATGGAGATCAAAGTTGCTTACAATTTAAGAATCAAGTATTTGGAAAGTAAAACATAATAATAAAAAGAACATAACGAAAACATTGCAATTCCTAATAAAATCAAACTAAACTAAACTAAATAAAACGAACTACTTAAGAATTCTAGCCACTAGATGGTCCTGCCTTAGGAGCAGAGGAAGAATGAAAATAAGAGAGAACTTCTTGAAACTGCGCAGAAACTGTATCCATAAAACCAAAGAAGTCAGCTCGCAGATTAGTGAACTCGTCTCTCAAAGCCTGATGTTCCACCTGGAGAGCGTGTAAGGCAGTGGCATAATCAACAGGAGGAATCTCATGCATCACGGTGTCAGGGGCAGCAGAGGGACCGGTGGAAGCGTGCGCTGAGCAGAGGGATCTTCCTCAGCGTCCTCTAAAACCTCAAAGTCTTGTGGAATCTCAGGAGTGCTTGGCGGAGAAGGGTGCTGATCAAGACCATAAAGCCAATTGGCTTTGTTATGCACACTCGTAGCAGGGTTAGGCAAGGTAAACAGCTGCATAACATGACCATTAATCAACAAGGTAAACTGAGTCGGGCCAAGATCACCAATCATACCAGTGTTGAAACAGAACTCGATGGTCATGCAAGTAACACCAGTAAAAGCATTCAGATGCCTAAAGGGTCGTCGAAGTCCAACAACATTTGCAATCATAGTAACGAGACCTCCCATCCGAATGGGTGCATGATCAGTATCAATGAGATCCACAAAGGTACGGAGCAGATAAGTGATCGCATTAACCGGACGGTTTTGCGAAGCACAAAACATGATAAAAAGCTCATCCTTAGAAACAGTAGTGACATTCTGGGGTTTTCCAAAAATGGTATGGGCCAGAATCTTATGGAAATACCGGAAGGCCGGGTTATGGATATTCTCGGATACAAAGTCCTCGGGCTCAGGGTTAAGGATTCCAGAAATAGATCCCCAAAAATAGTCAAGATCTCTAAATCCAAGATACTCCTCCTGAGTTTCAGAATAAACTCCTAAGCCACTAGGAAAACCAAGAAGATCAGCCAATTCCTTATGGGTAAACTTGAAGGTGAAGCCAAAAAGTCTGAAAATAATAAGTCCACGGCGTAAAGCTATCCCATGAGTAGGAAAATAAGCTAAAGAGCTGAGGAATTCCAAAGTGAGGTTTCGATAAGTGGCATAGCAAGTCATCAGGCGTGAATTATCCCACCCGATCTGATTCAACAGAAAAAGCACACTGTCACGAATACCAAGAGCATTCATAGCACCATAATTAAGGTAGGTAGTGGGTAACATCTCACGCTCGGATAAAACTCCATATTTGGTGCGCTGATTTCTTCCTCTGAAACTAACTGGCATATCATCAACATGAGACATAGTGGACAGAGAGAAATAAGTAGCTAGAAGTATCCTGAGGAGAAGAAAATAAAAGAAGATCAGCATTGGCCAAATGCCGATAAGAAGAGAGATATAAAATAGAAAGAAAATAAGACAGAGAATAGAAATATAATAGATAAAGAAAAGAAATAGATATTAAAAATAGAATAAAGAAATAAAATAAGAAGAAAGAAATAAATACGGTGGGTTGTCTCCCACAAAGCGCTTTGTTTTATGTCGTAAGCTCGACAAATAAAACTAACGATTAGTCTTCTAATCGAGCTTGTGGCTCGTCTAGATTTATCGTTTGAGAATTTCCCTCGACTTCAGTTAGATGGTAATGTTTTAAACGCTGCCCGTTTACTATAAACGGTTCAATCGAAGGTCCCTTAATCTCTATTGCACCACTTGGATAAACTCGAGTAATTTCAAAAGGTCCGGACCACCTAGATCGTAATTTTCCAGGAAATAATTTTAATCGTGAGTTAAATAGTAAAACGAAGTCACCTATGTTAAAATTCTTCCTAGAAATACGCTTATCATGCCATTTCTTTGTGCGCTCTTTGTAAATCCTAGCGTTTTCGTACGCATCCTGTCTAAGTTCTTCCAATTCATTAATATCCAGGATTCGCTTTTCTCCAGCGGCAGTATAACTTAAGTTCAGATTCTTAATGGCCCAATAAGCCTTGTGTTCTAACTCAACTGGGAGATGGCATGACTTACCATAAATAAGCTTGAAAGGAGTAGTACCGATGGGAGTTTTATAGGCAGTTCTATATGCCCATAAAGCTTCATGAAGTTTAAAGGACCAATCCTTTATGGACGTAGCGACAGTTTTTTCAAGGATTTGTTTTATCTCGCGATTTGAAACTTCAACTTGTCCGCTAGTTTGAGGATGGTAAGGTGTAGCTATGCGATGTCGAACTCCATATTTTCCCAATAATTTTTCAAAGATTTTGGAAATGAAATGAGATCCACCGCTTATTACGAGTCGGGTACACGAACCTAGGGAAAATTATGTTCTTGAATAGCTTAAGTACCACTCGGGTGTCGTTTGTTGGAGAAGCTATAGCTTTGATCCACTTTGAAACATAATCCACAGCCACGAGTATATACTTGTTACCGGATGAAGATGGAAAGGGTCCCATGAAGTCTATCCCCCACACATCAAAGATTTCGACTTCTAAAATGCCTTTTTGTGGCATTTCGTCACGTCTAGATATATTACCGGTGCGTTGACACCTGTCGCATTTTAAGATGGTGGCATGTACGTCTTTCCATAAATTAGGCCAATAGAGACCGGATTGTAAGATCTTTGCACATGTTTTGGATGTACTAGCATGTCCTCCGTAAGGTGCAGAATGACAGTGTGTTATAATGTTTTCGATCTCTTCTTCTGGCACACATCGGCGGAAAATTCCATCGGGACCTCTCTTGAAAAGTAAAGGTTCATCCCAGTAATATTGTTTAAGATCATGGAAGAATTTCTTCTTCTGTTGGTAGGTAAGTTCAGGTGGTAGAACGCCTGCAGCAAGGTAATTTACGAAATCAGCATACCAAGGCACAGAGGAGATGGCTAAGGTGGTTTCCATGAGTTTATCTGGTTCTGTGTCTTCCAAGTGGGCAATCAGTTTATCATACTGGAATTCATCATCAATCGGCACTTGTTCATGTTTAAGATTTTCTAGTCTAGAGAGATAATCTGCTACTACATTTTCAGTTCCTTTCTTATCTTTGATTTCTAAATCAAACTCTTGCAGCAGTAATATCCATCTCAGGAGTCTAGGTTTAGCGTCCTTTTTGGTTAGGAGATATCTAATAGCAGCATGATCACTGTATATGATAATTTTGGATCCTACTAAGTAGGAACGGAACTTGTCTAACGCGAAGATCACTGCTAAGAATTCTTTCTCTGTTGTAGCATAATTCATCTGTGCTTCGTCCAGAGTTCTGCTTGCATAATATATGACGTGAAGTCTTTTATCTTTTCGCTGTCCTAAAACAGCTCCTACGGCATAGTCACTTGCGTCACACATTATTTCAAAAGGTTCATTCCAATCTGGAGTTTGCATGATAGGTGCAGAAATTAATGCTTTCTTAAGTGTTTGAAACGCTTCTAAACATTTTTCGTCGAAGATGAACTCAGCGTCTTTCATTAATAATTCAGTTAGGGGTTTAGTTATCTTAGAGAAATCTTTAATAAAACGTCGATAAAAACCGGCGTGTCCCAAAAAGCTTCGGATTTCTCTAACAGTTTTTGGAGGTTGAAGGTTCTCAATAACTTCGATTTTAGCAGAATCGACTTCAATTCCTCTTTTGGATATAATGTGTCCTAAAACAATTCCTTCTTGTACCATAAAATGGCATTTCTCCCAATTAAGCACTAGATTAACCTTCACACAACGTTCTAATACCCTTTCTAAATTTTCTAAACATTCTTCAAAGCTTTGTCCACAAACGGAAAAATCGTCCATGAAGACTTCCATAATATTGTCCAGAAAATCAGCAAATATTGCCATCATACATCTTTGAAAAGTCGCAGGAGCATTGCATAAACCAAATGGCATTCTTCTATAAGCAAAGGTTCCAAATGGGCATGTGAAAGTTGTTTTCTCTTGATCATCAGGATGAATAGGTATCTGAAAGAAACCTGAATAACCGTCCAAGAAACAGAAATGAGAGTGTCTAGCTAAACGCTCCAACATCTGATCAATAAATGGTAAAGGGAAATGATCTTTTCTGGTGGCTTTGTTAAGTTTTCGATAATCGATGCACATTCTCCATCAGTTCAACTCTTTTAGTTATTATTTCTCCTTCTCATTTTCGACTCTTGTGACACCTCCTTTCTTAGGTACAACATGCAGTAACCCATTTGCGGATATAGGATATATGATTGCTTCTAACAACTTCATAACTTCCTTTTTCACAACCTCGCTCATAATCGGGTTTAGTCTCCTCGTGTTCTCTTGAAGTCTTACAATCTTCTTCTAGCATAATGCGATGCATAGATAGAGGGACTTATTCCTTTAAGCTCGTGATATTATATCCTAAGGCTGTTGGATATTTCCTAATTTGTAAAAGTTTTTGTTCGGTTTCGCCAAGTTTCGTTGACTATCATGTCGTTCGAGTTCGGAATCTAGGAATTCATACCTTAGATTTTTAGGAAGTGTTTTGAGTTCTAGGGATGGTTTTCTTAAACTTTGTGTAGGTCGGTGCTATAGCTAAGCATTCACTTAGATTACTACTCGATTTTCATCGAGATTGTCTTTATTTTCAAGCTCGACTTCTTTTCTACATTCATCGATGATATCCATGAAGTAACAAGTATCTTCAATTGTGCTTTCGTGAATTGAGAGAGGATAAATTCGATTTTCTCTTCGCCTACTTCAAAAGTAAGTTTTCCTTTTTACATCTATAATCGCATTTGTGGCTAAAAGGCCTTCAAGAATGATTGGGGTAACGTCCTCCCTTATGTCCATAATAATGAAATCGGTAGGTATATAGAATTGGCCAATGCGTGGAACATTCTCAAGAACTCCTGCAGGATATTTAATTGACCTATCGCTAGTTGAGCGGACATTTTGGTTGGTCCGAGTTCTCCCATGTCAAGTTTCTTGCATATAGATAACGACATCACACTTATACTGGCTCCAAGATCACATAAGGCTTTATCTATGACAAATTTGCCAATTACACATGGAATAGAGAAACTTCGGGATCTTTGAGTTTAGGAGGCATTGTGTCTTGAATAATTGCACTACATTCAGAAGTAGCGGTTTCATTATCCTCTAGCTTTTCTTATTGGAAAGAATCTCTTTAAGGAATTTGGCATAGGAGGGCATTTGAGTTATAGCGGTAAAGGAATTGTAACATTAAGTTGCTTAAGATCCACGAATTTCTTGAATTGCCCCACATCCTTAGTTTTAACTAACCTTTGAGGGTATGGAATACGAGGTTTGTAAGGTGGTGGGGTACATAAGGTTTCGTTTTGTGTGGTATCTTCACTATTATCTTTCGATTTTCCTTTTCGGTTTATCTTGGGTTTGATTGTTTAACATAATTTTGTTGCATAGGGCTATTGTTTCTAGGATCTCTGGTCCATCATCTGTCCCTTCTTAAGATACACATTTGCATGTCCTTTGGGATTAGGTTGAGGCTGTCCGGAAAAGAACCAGCGGAGTGCAGCCGCTTGTTGTTGAGCTACTTGAGAAATTTGTGTTTCTAACATTTTATTGTGTGTAGCTAAAGCGTCAAGCTTGTTAGATAATTGCTTAATTTGCTCATTAATGTGTATATTCTGATTTTGGACATCCTTATTAGTCTGGGTTTGAGTATTATTGGTTTGGTTCTGAGTAGCAATGAAATGCTCTATCATGACTTCCAAATTAGACTTCCTAGGAGCATTAGACGTGTTAGGACCATTATTAGGATGATTTGGAATAGCCTTAGGATAACCAGGTGGTGTAGCAGGAGCTTGTCCAGGTGCATATAACGCGTTGTTATTCTTGTATGAAAAGTTAGGATGATTCTTCCAGCCAAGGTTATATGTGTTGCTGTAAGGATTATTCTGTACGTAATTTGCTTGTTCAACTGGAACTCTGTTAGAAGTGGGCATTCGGAGCAAGATGTGATTGAATACCACATAATAAGTTTGAGCAATTGCAGATGAGCTGCGGGAGCGGTGGTAAGATTCTCGAGCTTTTGAGTGAGAGCTTCCACCTTAGCGTTGACTTGATCCAGACTATTCACTTCAACCATGGCACCTTTCGTTTGAGATTTCTCTACGCTAACTCTCTCCGTACCCCATTGGTAATGGTTCTGAGCCATGCTTTCGATAAGTTGTTTTGCTTCAGCATATGGTTTATTCATCAGTGCGCCACCAGCTGCAGCGTCTATAGTCAATCTCGTATTGTACAAGAGACCATTGTAAAACGTGTGAATGATCAGCCATTCTTCTAAACCATGATGAGGACAAAGTCTAAGCATGTCTTTATAACGTTCCCAAGCTTCAAAGAGTGATTCATTGTCTTTTTGTCTGAAACCATTGATATTAGCTCTGAGCATAGCAGTTTTGCTTGGAGGAAAATATCTAGCCAAGAAGACTTTCTTCAACTCATCCCATGTGGTGATTGAGTTGGAAGGAAGAGATTGGAGCCATGCGCGAGCTCTGTCTCTGAGAGAAAAGGAAATAGGCGCAATCGTATCGCCTCGGGGTTTACACCATTTGCTTTTACAGTGTCTGCGTACTGCACAAACACTGACAGATGAAGATTCGGGTCGTCAGTAGGAGCTCCAGAAAACTGGTTCTGCTGAACGGCGGAAAGAAGCGAAGGTTTCAGCTCGAAATCGTTTCGAGCGATAGCAGGAGCAGCAATACTATTATGA
The DNA here is from genome assembly GCA_021764765.1 of Vicia sativa. Lineage (NCBI taxonomy): Eukaryota > Viridiplantae > Streptophyta > Magnoliopsida > Fabales > Fabaceae > Vicia > Vicia sativa. The sequence continues at coordinate 24,857,971 of CM038793.1, read as the reverse complement.
GGCTCCTCTTGAGAAGGAACAGCGTAGTCCTTAAGAGGACGAGGAGCAGGAGCAGCTATATCAGCCATCTTCTTGAGTTCTTCAACGTCAGGAAGTTTGGTCGAAGGAAGATTGTTGCGTTCTAAATACTCTTGAATTCGTCTTCTTAATCTAAGGTAACGCTCGATATCGTATATAGGTATATGCAAAGGCGCGCCTTGAGAGCGAGTATTTGGCATACACAGAGGGAAAAGAAATAGTTGCTATAGTCTATACTTCGTAATAAAATTACGATATCAACTTGAATAGTCCCCGGCAACGGCACCAAAAACTTGATCGCGACTTTATCGTCTAAATTAATCAGGAGACTGCAAGTATACAGCCCTATCGCGTAGTTTTAAAAGATATCGAACCTAAGGGACTATAAATCGAACTAACGTAATCCAAACTTACTATGTAACGCTATAGCTATCGAATAAATAAAATGGGGAATTTTTGGGTAATAAAACTTAATTTTAATTAAAATAATAATAATGCGAATATCGGTATGTACTTCGTTAATTCTAAAGAATCCGGCTTTCCACTGGCTTATTTTCTAAAAATGATAATAATTTCTTTTTCAGCAAAAAGTATTTATTTAAAAATCTATTCTCAAACTTTCGCTCTATTGAAGTAAACTATAATTTTAAACTCTGATGTATGCTTTCGTTATCCCATTGATTTTAAAATTACTTTTTGAAAATAAATAAAGTTTAATTGGTTTTAAATCATCTTTAAAAACAATACCTAGTATCTACTATCTGATTTTAAACCTCAAACTGTCGCTCTATTGGTTTCTAATCTTAGCCAGTTTATTAACCTCAAACTTTCGCTCTGTTGGTTTCTAAACCTTTTTTAACAAAATAAATTAGATAACTAAATCAGAAAAAGTATTTATTTTATAAAATAACATAAGCCTGTTTGTTCCGGATCCATTCAAATTACCTCGTTACATACCGATATTTAAATAATTTAGCCAGACATATTCATAAAAGCAGACATGAATAAATTAAAGGTTTTAACATTCATAAATAAATTCATGGCAAAACAAATATATCTCATGCAAACAATTAATTAAATAAATAAAAGCAATGTAAATAGAAACCTGAATTAAATAAAATGCTGGAATTGAATCTTGGTTCTTCAACAGGAATTAAAACCACAGTGCTTGAAAAGAAACTAAGAACAATGCTGGAAAGTAACTGCTGTATCTGAATTACAATGGAAAATAATTCTGGAAATAAAAATCTAAAACTGGGAAAAGAATGCTCAAAACCGGTGTGTGAAAATATGATTCCTAGGTGCCCTTTTATAGTGGTAGGGTGTAACCATTTAATCCTAAATATTCGCATCACTCTCTCCTGGAATCTCTCGCTCCAACTGCCTTGGTCGTCCCGGATTTCTCTCCACAAATATAGGCACGTTGAGACGGATGCCTTCCTCTAGGTAATGGGTCCGAGGCGGCCGCCTCCTTCTTAGGAGAGGGGTGACGTGCGTCTCACCCTTGAACGTGGCCTTTTAGGGTTTGCTTGCTTGGGCCAGGCTTCGTTTGGGCTTGGTTTGTAGGCTTTAATAAATCTTTGATCCATCACTTTGCTTTTCACACCCCTTTTTCTTCATTTAATTAAATAATCCTCCTAATTTCTTCACTTTGCTCAATTTGTTTATTTAAAATAAAATACCTGAAACAATGAAAATACCAGCGTAATATGGAAATAAAATAAAATAATTAAATAAAAATACTAACATTATTTATGAAAATTAAATCAAATATACTATATAAAATCGTGTTATCAGGTGGCTGAACTTTGCCTGCTAGATCTCTCCATTTCTGAGCATATTCTTTGAACTTCTCATCACGACCCATGGACATGCTCTGTAGTTGCATGCGAGTGGGTGTCAATTCAGCATTGTACTCATACTGTCTGTAGAAAGCATCGGCTAAGTCACTCCAAGTACGAATACTGTCATTCTCTAGCTGATAATACCACTCCAATTGAGTTCCGGACAAACTCTCTTGAAAATAATGCATCCACAACTTTCTGTCATTAGTGTGGGGAATGATCTTCTGAACATAGGACTTCAAATGCAGCTTTGGACAAGAAATGCCATCATACTTGGCAAAAGTGGGAACTTTGAACTTGGGAGGAATCACCACACCAGGGACAAGACTCAGATCATCAAAATTCAGCCCGGACATCTTCAGATTTTCCACAGCATTCAGACGGTCTTCAAGTTGCTTGTACTTGTCATCTTCATCAGAGTACTGGCCATGATCATATTGATCCTCTCTCTCTTTCTCCGACTCACGCTGGTCATCTTCATTACCCTTGACACTCCCCTCATTCTTGACACTTCCTTCAGAGAGATCTATTCGACAGACCACTTTAGGACCACCTTTGTAACATCTGCCCATGTTGAGAAGACCAACAACCTTCTTCTTCCTGTTGATGAGCGTTTTCAGATCTTCATGGCCTTGGACCAAGCTAGTGAACATCTGCTGAAACTGAGCATTCTGAGCCTGGAGATCTTTGACAGTCTGTTCAAGAGCCATTTCTGCTAAAATAAATAGCGACAGAATGAGAAAACCAATCTTCAATGTACCTGTGATGCAATGTTATGCTATGATATGCAATGTTTATGCGAATGCAATGCAATGTTTTCAAGGACCTTAGAGATTTAAATTTGTTAAACAAGCACGAACAAACATTTATTAGTTCTCTTTTTATTATTTTTCTTTTTAAGTACAAAAGATAGTTCAAAACAATAAAAGAAAAACATATAAAGCCTAAAGCTCTAAGTCTCCCATGGGCGCTTCCTCTTGGTGCCGAGGTAGGCGTTGATGCTTCGCTCCTCGTGAAGTAACTTTGTCAACTCTAGTACTTTCTTCTCACTTGCATCGCACTGAGCTTCGAATGTATCCCTTTCTTCTTTGATCTGAATCCAAGATCTCTTCCAGTCTTCAAAATCAGTAGGCATGTCAGGATGGTAAACAGTATAGGATTCGTCACCTATAGCAACAGGTTCCATAATTACTGGTAAAACAGGCGTGAATGGCATCATGAGGTTTTGAGCTCGAGCTCTCACCCATTTAAGGTAAGGTTCCCAAGGAATGGAGTTTTGGTGCCCCAAAGTCTTGGTATCAATCTTCTTTACCATGCCCCAAGCGTGTATGAACCTTCGTCGGTAATTCTGGAGATCGTGGTTGTAGTTGAACACAATATCTTGGAGAAGCATATCATGTGGACCATCTCTTCGAGCAAAACCAAACTGACGTAGAGCTAGAGAAGGGTTGTAAGTAATACCTCCTCTTATACCAAGGAGTGGTACATTAGGGAATTCTCCACAACGCTCAATGAAGGTGAAATCCTTTTGAGAGAAAAGATTCCAACGGATATCTGAATGAGAGAGTGACATTAGCCTTTGAGACCATTTCAACCTTTGTCCGTTCTTCAATACTGATGGAGGAAGGTGCGAAATAAACCACCTGGAAAGTAACGGTATACAACACATGAGAGTTCCTTGTCTCTTGATAGTACGAGTGTGGAGAGAATGTAGGATATCTCCAAGTAGAGTAGGCACAGGATTGCGGGTAAGAAACAACTTGATGGCGTTGACATCTATGAACTGATCCGAGTTAGGAAATAGAACCAAACCATAGATTAGTAGAGCCACAATGTCTTCGAATGCATGGAAACTCATAACTCTGAGGAATTCTCGGGCTTTCTTGATTAGGAACTTGGCAAGTAAACCCTTAACTCCGCTTCTAGTTTCCCAATTGGCTTCAATGTCTGAGCGCTTAAGATGTAAGGCTGATGCGATGTCTTCGTACCTAGGAACCTTTTCTAAACCGGTGAATGGCATTTGGTCAAGAATAGGTATCCCAAGTAGCTTAGAGAACTCTTCCAAGGTAGGAACTAACTGATAATCTGGGAATGTAAAGCAATGGTGTTTCGGATCAAAGAACTGGAATAGGACATGCATCATATCTTCTTCAAAACCGGAGATAACCAAGTCAAGCAGATAACCATGTCTCTTGATGAACTGGGCATGATCGGGAATCTCTGAAACCAATTCTTTGAGCGGAGAAGGTATACCCATGAAGTTGATTCGGATAGTCTTTCTAGAAGCCATAATCCCTACAAAACAGAGCAAAGATAAATCCCTAGGTCCTTGAAATAGTTAGAAATGATATGCAATGCAAATGATGTCATGATGTCATGTTTGGCACACACAAGAAATTCACACAATGAGCCTAGGTTTAAGGCTTGCATGAGGTATAGGTGATTACCCCACCAAAATTTTAAGTTGGTTCATCCTGTCCTATAATAGTAACCGGGTTCTAGGAATCTCATATCATTGATCTTTCTCGTAGGCGTTTATTTCAATACGACTACCAAGTGGTCGACCGAAAATATCCCAAAAGTCTGATCTTAATGAGCGTAGCATCGAGTATCAGCCAACCTTAGTCTGCACCACAGCCGGCCATCTCACTACCTTCTAATAGCCAAGATGGGTCAATTAAGGTTCTAAAAGTTTTAGTTAGTGCTTGATGACACCACGCAGAAGCCAAATACTATCCTCAACTTGGGGATGAAGAGTATCAGGACATCCAAAGTGTCACACTAACGTAGCCATCATGTAGACCATTTCGATATACGTCTAACGGTCGCGATGATTTATTGCTACTTACCTAAAAGGAAACCCGGATCCGGGTGTAGGATCCCCCAACAATATAATACCCAAGCAACCCTTAAAGATAAAGCATACAAATCAAACAGAAAGCAATAAAGGTGATCTAAAAATCCCTAACGCATTCTCTCTTTAGGATGTCTCCCCGGCAGAGTCGCCAGTTCTGTAATACGGTGAACTGACTTTGTAGATTTTTGTATCGCAAATGTGCGGATAGCAAGAGTCGCCACCGACTTTTCTTTTATCCAATTAAGGGAAGGTGAAAAGAACAGGAAAAGACCTTCGTTAGATTCTGAGTAAGGGAGAAGGTTATGAAAAGGGAAGGTATTAGCACCCCTTTTCATCCGTAGTTATCTACGGGCTCTTAGTTGCTCTTAGATCATTTTCAAAAAGGTGTTTTCTGTGTGTTTGACAAAAATGTTTTGAAAAGGCATTTCGCTTTGACTTTGTAATGATTCATGTAGGAATGTATACAAAATGTTCGGAAACGTTTTGTTTTGAAAAGAATTTGAACTTTGAAAAAAGTGTGAGGTGTGAAAAGTATTTTGATAGAGCAAGCAACTAAAAGTCTTATTACCTACTCAGAATTGGTCGTTTTCGTGTTATTTTACGTTCCTTTAGAATAGCGCTATCCATACCATTATTTGGTAGGTAACTCCATTCGTTGGATGTAAGCGGGACATTCGAAGGGACATCGTATGGTCTAGAAAGCAACTTGTAGGAAGTATCCTAGCACATTCGAAGGGACTATCATCATTTTTCGTAGGCAACAATCGAGGGTCAAGATCATGTACTCGTAGGCGACATCGTGGGTCTTATGATCTTTGTATCGAAGGGACTATGATGATTTTTTTTGAAGGCAACGGTGCTAGAATACCTCTACGTTCGAGGGACATGACCGTTTGTATTCGTAAAGGCAACGAGAGAGAATTACCCTAAGGGGTGCATGTGTGAAAGAGTGTGTCAATTCAGGTATTTTATCTTGAAGTTAAGAATGAGCTATTTCCAATTTTATCTTGCCACACACGCCTAATTACTAGCAGTTTATAGGGTGCGGAAATTAAAATGCGAAAAGGTAAACTGCGGAAAGATAAATCCTACGCTATTACATGGCTTTGGGGCAGATACATAATTTAAAATACGGAAAGTAAAAACCCTAATTAAACTATTACATCCCATAAGCAATTACATAATTGGAAAAACAAAGCAATAAAAAGAAAACGTCCGAAACGGGATAACCTGTGAAAAGATGAGAAATCGGGAAATACGAGGAAATCGAATAAGAGGAAAATGTTAGTAAAAATAGTAATTTTTGAATGAGAAAAATATTTCATGCAAGAAACAGCATTAATATGCTAAAATAATTTTTGGGGATTTTTGGAGTTAGTCTAATAATTAAAAAATCAATTAAAAGTGATTTAAATGATAAATTAACAATTAAATTAAATATGCATGCAAAAATAATATTTTTAATTTTATAAATTAAATAAACATTTTCTGGAAATAATGCAAAAAAGAAAAATATTTTTGGTGTTTTTTAAATGCATGATAAAAATATTTAAAGTTAAATTAAAATGGATGCAAAATATTAAAAGAAATAGAAAATAGAAAAATAGAAAAAATGTTAAGTTTGTGAAAAAGAAAGGAAAATCGGTCCTGGTGTGGCTCGAACTCATGACCTCTTGGAGTATCTTTTCAAAACAAAGCCTTAACCGTTGCGCCACTTGACACTTGGTGTTTGAAACATTGAAATCATTTGAATATATGTGATTACGTGTCCTGGGAATGTTTGAAACACAGTCAGCCACGCTAGACCCCATTGACTTATGAATGGACGAATCAGAGATCATCTTCGCGCCACGCCAGCCCTCACCGGTCTTCACCAGTCAACGACGTCGGAGCCCTAGCTCCGGTCGTCTTCTCCGGCGAGCAACAACCTGAAATTTGAAAAATATGCAAAATAAAAAACTCTAAGGTACCCTACCCCCTAAATCGAGGGCTGCGAACACGATGGTGCCATTGGTTTGCCCTAAAAACGCCTGTATCAACCGGTTCGATTCAAACAGTTCGAAATAACCTAACCATGGCAAAACGCGATTCCTACGTGTATGCTTGCATGAGATGCATCATTCATGACCTATTGGATGTCCTGAGTTCAAATATGCAAACAAAAACAGTTAAATATGCATGAATCAAAGAAACCAAAATTGAGAAAAATACCAAATCGGAGCAATGTATAGGGCACGATTCTGGGTGGTTTTGCTTCGAGTAAGAGTTGATCTTGCTTGCTGGGATGTCAAGGAACACTTTTTGATCCTTAAAACCCCTTGAAATTGGCTGGAGAATGGAATTCGATTTTCAAAAGTTTATGAAAAATTTGAGCAAAGTGAGGGTTGTTGTAAGGGCTAGGGTTTCGTCCTCTTTGTTGTGTGTAATGCTGGGTATTTATAGAGTGTTTTGGGATGGCAAAGAGAGTGAAAAAAGATTTGGTTTTGAATGTGCATTTATTTCTTTTCAAATAAAATCAAATTTTGGAAAAAATTTGATTTTCTCTTCAATGTGAGAGCTAGCACGAATTTGGCATGTTCCATGGGCTATCTTGGACCTCAAGTTTGATATAAATTCACTCCTTTTGGAAAAATATCTTATTTTCATATTTTATATAATTTAATTTTGAATTAAATGGTTTTAAATTCAAAAATAAATTAATAAAATAGAAAATTGGCATGGCCAAGCATCAATGGGTCACAAATAATATCATGAACAAGTTTGTATCATAAAATTGTAGGCCCATTTAGAAAAAATTGCATTTTGACCAATATCTCCTTTTGTGCAATTGTTCAAAAATGCCCAACTTGTGAATGGTGTATCTTGCTCAATTTTCCATATTTTTTAGTGTTCTTGGACTTTTTGGAAAGCTCTAAGAGTCCTCTAACCAACCTCTTTGGTTTCATCTCAATTGGAGTTTCTATGCTCAATATATCTTCAAAACAAAATGTTGACGTTTTGTTGACTTTGAAAAGGACCTGTAATGTTTTGATCCATACCTTCCAAATGAGGCATTTTTTGAACATTCTTGTGAGACATGAAGTTGTAGAGAATTAAATTTCCTTCAAAACAAGAGGTGGTGGAAATATTTCTGAGAAAGTATGAAGAAGTTATGCTCAGTCAAAGTTTGGTTGACTTTTCACTGAGAAACCCTAATTTAGAAAGTTTGACTTTTGAGCAAATCTTGAATTTTCTTGATGAATCATGATCAACCCTTGATCAAATGATGAATGTAACTTCAAAATGAGGATGTTGACCAAAAATCATGAAGTTTGACTGTATGTTGACCACAGTTGACTTATTGTCCAATACAACTGATTTTCAACCATCTGAGCAATTGTCTGAGGAAATTTGACTTGTGAGGCTTGAAACTTGACATGGAGAATCTTTGAAGCATATGAGGAGGCACGAAACCATTGGAGATGTTGGAGGTCCATTTTGATCTGAGAAATACCAAACCCTAGTTTGGGTTGATTGTCTAGGAGAGGGTTTGTCTGATCAACCCTTGAGGAATCCTTGAGCATTGATGTATGAAATATCTTGAGAAGATGGAGGGCAAATTTTGGGGTATGACAGTTACCGCCAAATCTTTAGAATTTGCACGATGTTTTTCATGTGTCACAACTTCGGAAGTATGTTCTGGATCCTTCACATGTGATTGAGATGGATGATATTCAGGTTTGGGAAAACCTTACGGTGGAAACGATGCCTTTGAGGATTGAGGATCGTGAGATGAAGTCCCTTCGTGGCAAAGAGATTTCTTTGGTCCAAGTTGTTTGGATTGGGGAAGCTGGTGAAAGCGCGACGTGGGAGTTGGAAAGTAAGATGCGGGATTCATATCCCGAGCTTTTCGAGTCAGGTAATTTCGAGGACGAAACCTTTTAAGTGGGGAGAGTTAAGTTTTATTTAAATATTATATTATATTAATATTTTGTATTATCGTTTGACGATTGTTTTGGCGAAAATAATTATATTAATCGGTATATCTATTAATATATTTGCGACGTTTCGTTCAGTTCGGTAAAATATTATTCGGACCGATATTTAATTCCCCGGTATTTTATTAATAAATTGAGTTAAAAATATGATTAGATGATATATTTAGTATATTAAGAATAGAAGAGGGGTATGTGAGCAATTTACCAAAGTTTGGCTAGTAAAAATATATTACATATAAAATCATTTTCTCCACCCATTTTCCTAACACAACACCAAAAACACAAAGTTGAGAAGTTTGGAGAAAAATCTAGGGTTTTGGTTAAGGAAGAAGAAGAGAGCAAGAAGAAGAGCAAGGCTTGGTTGCTTGGTTGAAGAATCATCAAGAACACTCAAAGCTTGCTAGGTAAGGGGTTTGATTTCCATTTCTTATAGTTGGGGTTTGGTGGATTTAGTTTGGTTTTGAGAAAAATTGATAGTTGGTTTATAGGGTTTTGTTGAGTGATTGTTGAAATGTTTAGAAGAGTTGGATTTGTTGTAAAGATTATGGGTATTGTTATTAGTGTTGTAGTGTTTGAAAAATAGAAATGAAAATAGAAATGAAAATAGGAATGAAAATGGAAATGAAAAGCTATCAGTAAAATAAGAAAAACAGAAAAGAAAAAAAAATAGAAACTGTATGAAACACAAAACACAGGGAAAGTTGGAAGAAGATGATGGAAGGAACAAAGGGGGGTGGCGCCCACCTCCATTGTGGGGCGACCACCCCCAATATAGAGGCCCCCGCCTCCTGCTCACATATACATATGGGACGTGCGTCCCTTTTAGATGAGGGAGAAACGAAAATTTGGCAATTGTTGTTTTGCTGTAACTTAGTTCTTTTTCTGTTTTCTGTCAAATAAACCACCTGCATAATTCCTTTGCAAATAGCTTCTGTTTTATTCTAAAATCCCAATTCCACCTAGTAATATTTGGTATCCATAAAATATAATTAGGGGATAAGATAGCCGATTAAATTTAGAACCCGATTATGTTCCGATTTCGGTAAATTCGACGACGGAGCAAGTTGCTCCGAATTCAACGAAAATTGACGTGCTAGCTAAGTTTGACGTGTAGAACATAGTAGTGAAGTTAGTTTTTCGAAATTGTGAGTTTTTACGGAACGACCCGAAATAGGTCAATTAACGGTAAATTGACCCGGATTGTGTTTTAGTCAATTTAAGACATATATGAACTATCCGATTTTGAAGTTGATGTTTATAAATTATGCCGGTAATCAAGAATGGCTTTCGCGACGGTTATTGGTGTTTTTATCTATTTTCCGTTTTTGGAATTAGTGGATTAATTGATAATGATGTTTGTGATGGTGTATTTAATTATGAATACTTGTTGTTTATGCGATGCAATGACAAGTTTATTCGATATGAATAAATATGGCGATGTGGACAGTATGTCAATTGTGATGAGCGATGATGATGTGTTAGTTGTGTGGTCTTTATTTATTGAGTCACATACATTGCATAAGCGACGGGGGCTTTTATGCCAAGCGACGATGGCTTTTATGCCAAGCGACGATGGGCTTTATGCCAAGTGTTCCTATTTATGGACAAAGCGACGGGTACCACATGCATAACATAGTCGTGTCTCATGGAGTCGGTTATGTTTATGTTCGAGTTATTTATCATTGAGTCTTTAATTGATGAATGATGATTAAATTGCAACGGTACATGATGTTTTGTGTTGATGTGAATATAATGATTATGTGATGGAGTTAAAGTGCTAATTTATACACTAATGCTAATTTGAAGTATGTAAACTTTTAATACATGACGGCATACATTATTTAATTTATATAAATTGTAATTCCAAAACTATCTATATATGCTATCATGCTTCTAATTATATGTTTTGGAGTATCTCACCCCTTTACTTGTTTCGTCGTTGCCTATATATTGGTAACGTGCAGGTGATCCCCGAGGATGAGGAGGATTAGCTCGAGTTACTTTATTTTGTGTCGTTCTGCTCTGGTCGTAGTAACACTCGGGATTTGGGCGACGTCATTATTTTGATAGGATAGTTTGTGTATACAATTTATTATGTTATAACCTTATGTATTGATGACAACATGATGTTTTGTATATTTTGTAAACATATCCGTTGTGCTGTGATTATTCATATGTGTATATGATGAATTATGAATGAATCGGTATATCCGACTTTTGATGTGCATTATAATGCTAATTGTTGGAAATGCGAAGATGTGATACCTCAATTTTATTAAATGAAAATTTGAAATTCTAATTTTATTATTAATTACGCGGGGTAGAATTGGGGTGTTACATTAGTGGTATCAAAGCTGGTCGGTTTGTCCCGCCAAGTTGTTGAGTATGTTGTTGTCTAACAATCAAGTATTGTTATTTGTTGATTCTAATCCTTGTTTTGTTGTGAGTAGAAGTTGTTATGGCTGGAAGGAATGCTGGTAGAAATGTTGGTAGGAATGACGAAGCTTTTGCTGCTGCTATGCAGGCAATGGCTCAGGCTTTCCAACACCGAATCTTGAGAATCTTTGGGTCTCATAGTTTGGCGACCTTCCAGAGAGAGAATCCCCCTACTTTCCAAGGAAAGTATGATCCTGAAGGTGCTCTAACCTGGTTGAAGGAGATTGAAAGAATCTTCTGTGTGATGGATTGCACTCTTGCGCAGAAAGTCCGTTATGGTACTCATAAGTTAAGTGAGGAGGCTGATGATTGGTGGGTTGACACCCGTCAGAGGCTGGATGTTATTGGTGAGGAAGTAACATAGGAAGTTTTTCGTAGGGAATTCTTGAGGAATATTTTTATTCAAAACCCTAATTTGGCTCAAGGAGCTAACACAAGCTAAATTGTTCTGAAATTGTCAGTGATGCAATAATGCATATGTGAATGATATGAGATGGTATCTTAGGTTAAAAAAATTAGGGTATGATAGTTGTTGATACTAGTGAAGCAAAAAATAGAAGTCATGCATTGTCAGAACATACTACTATCATCAGAGATCAGAATTTGTACGTTTCAATCCATATAACCAGAGATGCCTCTTCTTAAAATAAAATTGAGCCTCAGCTTTATTTTCACAATACTTGGTATCTTCAAAAACCATGATGTTACAACATCATATAGAACATCAGCTTCTCCATATCATAGAACCCATCATTTTTGGCTCTTGATTCATTATCCAACAGAATTGTTATACAAAGAAATCTTTTAAGAAGCTCAAAAGCAACACAACTAGTGCATCTCACTCAGATTATCACAAACACCTGAATACCAAGAAGACATGACCTCTCACATACTTTCTGATGGAAGGAGTTCAGTTTGTAGACTTGAACACATTCATCAAAAAATATCTAGCTCCCGTCAAGATAATTTTCCATCATTCACATGCACATCTTCATCATAGAACTATATCTTCATGCAAACACAACATATGATGCTACCACGCATCATGAACTTATAAAGATAAACTCACTCCCAATCCCTTTTTGAATCATATTATTCAGAACATAATTTTGCATGAACACATCAGAAAATTACTCAGCTCTCGGCAGAGTATTTGCAAACAATCATATGCATATTTTTATCACCAGATCCTTTTCTTCAAAGTTTCCTTTAAGAGTGACAAACAACAGTTAGAACCACCTTCTCACAATTGGTTGAGAAACACCAGCACAAGTGGATTCTTTATCATAACCGACAGATATGAAAGATATCCATACCACAGACTATACCATATTTGGTTAGTGACTCAACACTACACTCCATTTTGGCCAAAACAACATCCCTTGGCTAAAGAGACAAAGAGCTGAAATGATGTTCCAACATCATTTCAAACATCAGACTAAAATACATGTACTTACCATTTACCGTTGCTATAGAGACAATACCCATGGAAGTCTATACACAACTCTTTTAGGGGAAAAAAGAGAATACACTTGTAGTAGATCAACCTCCAAGATCAGGCCATGAATACATGCAGTAGCATGCACACTACACACCTTAATAGGCTTATTCTGATAAGCACAATAACCATACCTCTTCTATGACTTTCAGGTGTAACATGTCATCCTAATATACCTTAAGAGGATATTGTCTCTAATATGCAGAGCATAACAACCATGGTGTTTACTCATCATTATACCCTGAACAGGCTATCAAGACAAGGCCGCTTCTCTCATTTTTCAGCCTTAAATAATCCATCCCAAGAAGTTTGGATGATACTAATAAATCATAGGCTGAATCACACTGTGATTGTAGGTTAATCTTCCAGAATGCTAACTTAACTTAGGTTGATTCATCTCCATGGCACACAATCCTTTGTATGTCTCTCCTACTTTATTAGAGCAAAAATTCCATGTCCCTATAGACTTGATGAGAGATACCAAGTTTGAGTAAACAACTTCCATCCATTCTTAGTGTGCTTGGAAGCTTAACCAAGATTCAAACTCACCAACAAAAGAATTATTCCTTTGACAAAACTGCAGATTAATCACCTTCTATATAAAACCTTCAGTAGTACTTGTTGATACTTAGTTAAGTCCTCAAAATAATCCAGTAGTTATGTATTGTCTTAGCATACTACTCTAAAACAAACTCAGAATCTTCTTATTCTAAACCATAGGTAGAACTATCACTTCTGAATGTGGTGGTAAAATATCAAGATTCATATTCCCAAGTTTCCTTTCATAGACTATTATCAACAATGATGTTCCAACATCATTTGGGACATCAGCAACATTACCACATAACCTATCTGCTTTGGTTCTGGAATTTCCATTCAAGGGGCTTATCATTAAGACTTCCTTTAAAACACTTCACAATAAAACAAAAGGATCTCAATAGATCTCATCTTCAGCAGTCACCACACAACAACACACCATAAAGAGAAATTGACTCTCTACCATTTTTTGAAATCTAGTATTTAGAATTCAGATTTACATACACACGTCAGATAAACACTTATCTCCCTTCAGAGTATCTGTAATCAATACTCATGTAAAATCTTTAGATAAATACTTAGTCTCTCATCAAAGTACTTATTAGTTAGTGAGATAGGATTACCTTCTCACACTAGGTAAAATTGTAATCTTCTCCTTTACACTTGTGATTCTTGCTGAATTTTTGACATGATATCCAAACATGGAAAGAAAAACATTACATGTTAGGTTAGTGGCATGACCTTAGCTCAACTCTGGAGAACACATATACTAACATGGATGATTACAAAAAAAGCTGAGATAATGTACCAACATCTAATACGACATCATCTATTCTTACTATGGTTATAGGGGGATATCCATAGTAACTCATATACAACTCTAATGGGGGTAACACGAGGAACATAACTAATATATGCATAGGATTGCACGAGCCATATCTCAATTAGCTCTACTTCAGACCTCCTATCTTATTTTGAGATGATGGATGCCATTGTCTGTACCTATAGAGGATATTCCCTCTCATAGGTCTTTGGAACAGACTTTGATAAACAGGACACAAAAAAATATGCATACCTTTTAAAGAGGTATGTTTCCCCTGATTCTTAAAAACAAAGCCCTTCAAATTTTAACATCTTCAAAGATGTCAAGACATCCTGTCTGACATCATATCAACCCTTGACTAGGGAATCTTCTTCAACAACTTCTGAGGGTACACTAAGAGAGTCACAAGTTCTCTTCCTCAAGAGAAATCAAAACAATACTCAGGAGCATCAAACATTGTAATTGGATACAATACTCCTCTTCAAACATAATTTGTTCTTTGGCCACAAACAGAATTCCATGAATCTTGTTCCTTTGATCAGAAGGATGAACTAGATACAAACTCATCTCATAAGTATAAAGGGTCTAGTGTAGATACCTTTACGAGTTCTTCTCAAGAACATAGAGCTAAACCTCTATACTCCCATAAGCCTTGGTTAAAAATAAACTAGCACTTGGAGTAGATAATTTGTTGATCGTTTCCTGATCAACCTATAGGTGCCTACTCTTCCAGATCAAGAGTAGGTTCCAAACAAAAATATTCATAACATTTTTACTCAGCACCCAAAGCATCTGCTTCTTCAACTGGTAACTGCATATCTGCTAAAATAGTGCTATAACATCCCATAGAATATTAGTTCCTTCTTCTTAGGACATACCATCCTTGAAAGTCTTCAAGGTCTTCAAACAATATACAGATGTATATGAGGATCATTGATCAATTGATTTTCATCAACCTTAATAATAAATGTCTTTATGAGTGAACTTGAGGAAGATCTCAAGCATCTCTGACACTTTTAATACGGTTGAAAACATTTGGCATATATTCTGTTGAGGAAAAGAACCCTAGTATCCTTCCCATACTTTCAGGGTTATATTAGATAACATGCAGCGAAATAAACAAACACCTCAACAATATTCAGACGCAATGCTTGCACCACTATCCAAATATAAGCATAGAACCCTAAGATTGAAAATAAATCAACCCTGCATACAACGGTTTCCACCAAGCTACATGCCGGAAGGCAATAAACATGTTTAATACCTGTCATAGATAACCAATGATTCTTGTCACGAGATCATTCATACAATAGTATGAGTTGTTCAAGTTTATATCTCTTTTCAGTAATTATTTTCTTCCTTGCCCATGACTAGAAAGTACCTTCCCATGATCTCACCCAGAACAAAAGATGATGCATGCTCTGATACCAATTGAAATTCTGGTACAACAGACTCAGATGTCCTATAAGGATGACAAGACATTTAATCTGACATAAATACTAGAAAAGTAAAATAGTACTGAAAAGATAAATAAAACACCAGAATTGTTTACCCAGTTCGGTGCAAAGACACCTACTCTGGAGGCTACCGAGCCAAGGATGAAATCCACTATCAGCAGTATTAATTCATAGATCCTACATCCAACACACCCATTGAAGGTAAACTCACTTAATCACTATCCAATGACCCTTCTACATTTATCTTCCCTAGATATGAGAACCCCTCTTATATTCTTTATACATGAAACACTTTTCAATTTTTGGATATGTATGCATCTGGGGAGTGGTAAGACTCTTCCTGAAATGGTTCTCCTGGCATTAAATAATCATCCCCTCCATGGAACAATCCTCCAAACGTTCCAAATGTAGAAGAACAACCACCTAACTCGATGGTTGACAATGTGGAAACTTCAACAACCGTTTCAGAAATGTCAACTGCTATAAGTCAGATTTCAGTTTTGATGATATTGTCATATTTAGAGGTTACACGTTCACAAGGATCAAGTGTTCTAACTACTCACAGGGTCACACAACCAATAATAGGAGACCCTAGGCCTTCATCTCCTCTAAATTTTACGCTTCCTCCTATCAGTAGAGATTATCTTTATGGCATGCCAACAACAACGATGGAAGACTTACAATCTATTGCATCTACTTATGTAGATAATGCAATAACTATTGCATCCCCTATTAATCCATACTTGATATCACAGTCTTCCCTAAGCAAGCCAAGTCGAATGACATAGCCATAATGAGTACTAAGATACACCCATAAAGGTATGACATCCTTGAATATTTGATTGAAGTTTTGCATCAATATCTTCCAATTTTGCTCCAATCTTGTTCAATCAAGCCTTGTACGATATTGGCTAGCTATTTAGGCTTGCTTGGACCTCAAGAATGATAAATATCCAACCTTGCATTTATTAATTGGATTTTTGGCATTTTATTTTAATTAAAATTGGATTTAAATGAATAACTTCCCAAATAAATAAAATAAATTAAAGAGAGGCGTGCAAGTGGTTTAAGAAGTCATGGAATATCTTAAAAATAAGTCCAAACAATAAAACCATGTCCCATTTGGAAAAGATTTGAATTTGTTTAGTATTTCCCTTCATGCATCTCTTCAAAAATTCCAAACTTGCACCAGTTGTATCTTGCTCAATTTTTATCATTTTGAAGTGTTCTTGGACTTTTTAGAAAGCTCAAGATGTCCTCTAAGAACTCCTTTTGGTTTAATTTTCATTGAAGCTTTCATGTTCATATACACTTATTTGAAAAAAGATGACTTTTTGTTGACTTTTAGAAGGACCTATAATGTCTCGATCCATAACTCTCAAATGAAGCATTTTTTGCCAAAGCTTGGGAGACACAATGTTGTAGAGAATTGAATTCCCTTCAAAATGAGCTTTGGTGGAAAAATTTCTGATAAAGTATGTGAAAGTTATGCTTGGTCAAAGTTCTGTTGACTTTTTATCACAAAACCCTAATTTAGAAACTTTGACTTTTGATCAAATCTTGAGTTTTCTTGATGAATCATGATCAACCCTTGATCAAATGATGAATGTGACTTCAAAATCTTGATGTTGACCAAAAATGATGATGTTTGACTATATGTTGATCACAATTGACTTTTTGTCCAATTCAACTAATTTTCAACCATGTCACAGTAGATGTCCTGACATGTGAAATTGACAGAACTGGTTTAACTTCAAATTTTTTAGGAAGTCAGTTTGTTTGTTATTTTATGCTTCGATTAGCGAGTGCAAATTTTCAGGTGTACTCGAGTCTTCAATAATCTTCTACTTTCAGGTCACGAAAGGAAAGCATGTCAATCTAACCCTTCCAGTACAAGAAGATTGAACAGGGGCAACTGTTATACCCCAAAATTTTCCCTCCTACTTCTCAAGACATTTTCACATATCCATACTCAAGGATTTCACAAGGGTTGACCAGACAAACCCTCTCCTATGCAATCAACCCAAACTAGGGTTTGGTCATTCTCAAGTCAAGGTGGGCTTCCAATGCTTCAAGTGGTCATCATGCCTCATCATATGCTCCAAAGAATCACCATGTCAAGTTTCAAGCCTTACAATTCAAGTTTGCTCAGTCAATTGCTCAAATGATTGAAAATCAGTTGTATTGGACAAAAAGTCAACTGTGGTCAACATACAGTCAAACTTCATAATTTTTGGTCAACACCAATATTTTGAAGTAATATTCATCATTTCATCAAGGGTTGATCATGATTCCTCAAGAAAAGTCAAGATTTGATCAAAAGTCAAAGTTTCTACATTAGGGTTTTTTAGACAAAACTCAACAGAACTTTGACCAGGCATAACTTTCACATACTTTATTACAAATTTTTCCACCACAACTCATTTTGAATAGAATTCAATTCTCTACAACTTCATGTCTCACAAGCTTGGGCAGAAAATGCTTCATTTGAAAGTTATGGATCAAAACATTACAGGTCTTTTTAAAAGTCAACAAAAGTCATCTTTTTGCAAAGAAGTGTTCTTGAGCATGGAAACTTCAATAAAGATGAAACCAAAAGGGCTGTTTATAAGACATCTTGAGCTTTCTAAAAAGTCCAAGAACACCCAAAAATGTTAAAAATTGAGCAAGATACACATTGTGTAAGTTAAGCATTTTTGAGGAGGTGCACAAAGAGAAATACTTGAGAAAATCAAAAATTTTCCAAATGGGCCTAACTTTTCTTGATTCAAACTTGTTCCTTATCTGAATTGGAACCTTCAAGCCCAAGGCCACGTTTTTATCTTTTATTTTTTATTTATTTTGGATTTTTATTCATTAAAACCAATTTAATTAAAATAAAAGATATAAAATCAAAAATTAAGTGCAAGATTGATTTTCTCTCATCCTTGAGGTCCAAGCAAGCCAATTAATCTGATTATTTCGAAATAATTAAGATTGGCAAGTGATTTGATTGAAATTGGCTCAAAAAGGCAATATTTGGTTTTATTCCAAATCAAATTTTCTTTCATTGATTGGCATGATATTTCTTCACAATTCTTGACCTAATTCACTCTAGTATATATACACAATGATTCCAAATGACACAAGGACGAATTTCTAGCCTCAAGAACCCTAAACCAAGTGCAAAAAATCGTGGCCTTCAAGCAACAAAGCCGCCATAGTTTTGCTTCAATTCAGACAATTCCAAGCATTGCAATCGATTCCTAGAGGTCCTCTGAATCGATCCAGATACTCATAAGTCAGCCAAACATCCAGAATCACGAAAGCAAGAACACGGTTTGCCCACCTCTAACTCAAAATCTATTTCGTATTTTTATGCATAATCAATTGAATTTAACCATGTATTTGTGTTTATCATGAAGCTTCGAAGCTTTCTACATAGGTTAATTAAGTTTTCAGTGCAGGAATACCGTTTCACCATTGCTAGGGTTCGTAAGCTCCGATTGGAGTTTTCTTATTTAGGACAAATTGGAGGGAACCAAGGGCATCATCGTGTTTATAACTTGATTTCTAGTTTATCCATGGCCTTATAATTCATTTATCTTGCATATTCCTTGATGTTTTGATTTGCAGGGATTTAGCTACAGAAACGGTCTGTAGGTAAAAGTTGTTGCTACGAACAAAAACCGTAGCTATAGACCTGAAAATTCAAATGGGGAAGAAGACCCCTACGCGCGTTTTTTATTTATTTAATTTCCAGGAAATTATTTCGCTTATGTTGATTTTGTTCCATTATACTAAAACAAACTGCAGGTTGGTTCAGTGGTAAAGCAACGCACGTGTGAGAGGAAGGACCCTGGTTCGAAACCCAGCAGCCCCAATATCTTTTTTACACCTATTCAAAACTAACATATTTTCATATTTTCTTCATATTTTCTGTTTCAATTTAATTTCTTTTCAAATATTTTTCTAACACATTAAAAAATCACAAAAAATATTTTCTTTTTGCATTTAGGTCAGAAAAATGCTTATTTAATTTTTAACATAAAAAATAATATTTTTTCATTCATATTTTAATTAATTGTTAATTAATCGAAAAATTAACTTTTAATTGTTTTTCTATACTAAAATCAATCCAGAAAATTCCCAAATAAATATTTTCTCATCTAATTAAGTCTGCTAAGCCTAAAACTTTTTCCTAACTCAAAAATCTTTTTCACTAACATTATTTTCTCTTATTTTGCAATTCGATTCTTTTCCCAATTATTGTAACTACTTCCAGGTTGTAATAGTTAGGATTATTTTCTCGCATTTTCTTTTTCAATATTATGTAACTGCTCATGGGGTGTAATAGTTTAATTAGGTTTTACTTTCCACACTCCTCAATTATGTAACTGCCCAAAATCCATGTAATAGCGTAGGATTTACTTTCCGCACTTTATATTTCCGTAATTTATTTTCCGCACCTATAAATTGCTAGTAACTAGGCGTGTATGGCAAGATAAAAACAACATAGATCACTTCAAATCTCAAGATAACATATTTGAATTCAACACACTCTCTTCACACATGCACTCCCTAGGGTATTCTCTCTCGTTGCCTTTCGAATAAATGGTCGAGTCCCTCGAACGTGGGGGTATCTTAGCACGGTTGCCTACAAACATATCATCATAGTCCCTTCGAATTAAAGATCATAGTCCCTCGATGACCCTCGATGTTGCCTAAGAATACATGATCTCGTCCCTCGGTTGTTGCCTACGAAAAGTGATGATCGTCCCTACGAATGTTCTAGGATACTCCTACAAGTTGTCTTCTATGAGCATCTGATGTCCCTTCGAATGTCCCTTCACATCCAACGAATAGGGTTACCTACCAACTAATGGTATGGATAGCGTTATTCTAAAGGAAAGTAAAATAACACAGAAACGACCGTTCTGAGTAGGTAATAGACTCTTAATTGCTTGCTCTATCAAAATACTTTTCACACCTCACACTTTCTATTAATCATTTTCAAACCCTTTGTATACATTCCAACGTGAATCATTACAAAGTTCTTTTCCAAAAAACGAAACATTTCCGAACACTTCGTATACATTCCAGCGTGAATCATTACGAAGTCAAAGCGAAATGACTTTTTCAAAATCTTTTCAAACACACACAAAAAAGCAAGTCATAGAGTGAGCTAAAGCAATTAAGAGCCCGTAGATAACTACGGATGGAAAGGGTACTAATACCTTCCCTTTTCATAACCAACTCCCCTACTCAGAATCTAAACGAAGGTCTTTTCCTGTTCTTTTCACCTTCCCTTAATTGGATAAAAGAAAAGTCGGTGGCAACTCTTGCTATCTGCAACATTTGCGATCAAACGCAAAACAAAACAAGTCAGTTCTTCCACCGTGTTGCACTTACATACCCCACTGTCATGTATAAACCCTTTAAGAACCCATTACCCAATGGACATTACATTCTGTTTCAACACTAGCCTAATTGGGAACCCTGGTCCTACTGAGTTTGAACTTTTAGTGCACCATGAGGTTGTCTACTATTTCACCCTTCCTAATATTGAGAAAACTAGTGTGCACAATAAGAATAATTGGACGTACAATCTAGAAGGACAAGACGAGATTAATCCTGAAAAAGAAGAAACCGACTCGATGACACCTCCACTTTAATATTACACCCCAGCAGAAGACCCACCCATTCCTCTCGTTTCCTCTACTGTCTCTGCTCCATCATCAGTTGACCATGTTGTTTCTATTGATTCTCTTAGTACATAGCTTGCCACTCTTCGTGGAGATATTACCACTCTTTGTGGTGACATTACTACTCTTCGCCAATAATTCTTTGGATTTATGGATGTCGACCAAGCAGTTTGACAATCTTTATCAACACATTTATTCCATACGTGGCTAACTGTTTTTGAAGATCACTTTTTTCTAACTCTCACACTTTAATAGTGAGGACACTGTCGATTTTCATTATCAGAATTTTACACTACTGCATAAATCCAAAGTGAATTGGAGACTGCTCTCTCCCCACAATAGATCGTTTGATCGAACTGGTTAAACAAACTTTTATCTTTTTTCTTGCCTTATTCTATTATATTATCTGTGTAAAAATTATTATTGTTACATACCGTTTATTTTGGTTGCTATTATTCTTGACCCCCACAAATTGATATTGAATTTGTCTTTATTAATAACAAAATTCACAACAGTACGTGAACTTATTTTATGATGCAATCACAATCATGTCATTGTTTTGTATGGATTAAAAATAATTTGTAATTTGTTTGAAAAAATAAAACATAAAATAAATCATATGAAATATAATATTTTAAAAATTAATAGTATAAAAAACCCTAAGAACGATAGTGAAGATACATTAATAAATATAATATTAAAAAAAATATTTGAATTTGAAGAACCAAACCAAATTAAATCGAATCAAATCAATTAGTTTTATTTTTAAAAATATTATAAATTAAACTAAATTAAATTGATAAAAATATTATCAGTTCAGATATTTTTTAACCAAAAATCGATTCAAACAGATCTGATAACAACACTAGACAATATAATACATTTTTTAACCAAAAATCGATTCAAACAGATCTGATAACAACACTAGACAATATAATATAAATCATGCAAGTAAAATTGATGATCATGATTGTTTTAAATTTTTAAAAATTCTGTAAAGGTTAATTGCGGTTTAACTATGGATAAAATAAATTAAAAAAATATGTTATTATTATTTAAATATGATAAATATTTTGTGAGATTTAATTTTAACAATTTAATCGTATTAAATTTTAAATAATGGGAAGTAGTTTGAGTGCTCGAAATCGCCACGTATATAAACTTTATGTCTTTAAATTTTACATTCCCTAACATGAAACAATCTGAAGTTGGAAGCATAGTATTTATCTAACAAACACTGCACATCTAGCTAGAGAGGTCCAACATCTTGTTTGTAATTAATGTTGTCAAAGAAATTGCAAATGCATGAACATGTACCATGTGAAGAGATGCCCCAACTAGCTGGCATTTGCCGATATTTGTACACGTATAAGAAAAGACCCTTAAAAATAAATCAACCACCCAAATAAACAATGAGACCAGATACATTAATTGTATAGCATAAATAAATTGTGTCTTCAAGTTGAAGATGTCTTGTGTTGTGTGAAATAAATGTCCTCTTTGATGTTATCCTTAGTCTTCACGTGAGATTTTATGTAACTTTTTTAGGGCACATAAATTTACTTTGCCACTTACGTTATGGCCACATGCATTTAACTGTAACGCAAAAATACTAGACTGAAGGCTATAAATTAAAGTCAAACAAAAACAATTCAAAAGTAAAGATTTTGGGTAAAGTATTGTTTTAGAAAAGTAGAAAAGACAATATTATATCTTCATATCTTACCCGTTTTTTGTGGAAATTTGTTATGTATACGCAGGTAATGATGATAATTGATAACATGCATGTTAGACTATTTTCATATGATTTGCAACATAAGGACCCAGCCAGTTGACCAATATCAAAACTCTAGACAAAGTCATTGAATTGGAGTAATGCTGTTTGTGGTGGTAATGTAATGTGATAAAATATAAGATTATCTTACCGCTTTTTAGTAGTGATTAGTGGGTATTAACTTCGAGTTTAGTAATGCTTTATGTGAACTAAAAGTCTAAAACTATAGAGAGGTAAATATAATTGTCTTATATTATTTGGAAAAGATATGTTTACTTATAACACCGTAAATATACATAATATATACTAATTATAATTTTTTAATAATTTATTTTACTTTGACTTGTTGAAGGCTAACTCATATTCAGAAGCTGATGTTAGAATCGAAAGTTCTGATGTTGTTACTTAGAAGCAGAGTTGTTTAGAAGCAGTAAAGTTTCTGAGGTTGTTAGTTAGAAGCAGAAGCTTCTAAGGTTGCATTCAAAAGTATGCTTAATTTCTGGGATTTTGGAGTTGAGTTAGCGTAGCTGTTAAGTTTAGTTTTAAGGGTACATTAGTATTTCCTAGTTTGCTTAGTTATTAAGTTTACCTTTTGTTATGGCATATGTGACAATTTTCTCTTTGTATAAATAGAATAGTGGTAGATGCCATTTATAACAACAATCCTTATTTCTTTCCACTTTGTGTAGCCGTCATTCTCTTATTATTCTCTCATTATTCCTATCATCTTTGATTCTTGTGCACCAACAAATTGGTATCTAGAGCTCCGGTTAGAAACACAGGGAAACACGAGCGAACGTGAGTTTGTGTTGTGATTTTGTTTCTAGGTTTGTGCTGAATCTTTGAACAAAATTGTAATAGAATCACATTTTCTGATTATATGGGTTGGGAAACACTGTGTGAGTGAAGATCTGAGTGTACTGTACAATATTGAAGATGAACCGAAACGAAAATATGAGTACCAAACTTCCAGTTTTTGATGGCAACACTACAACAAAAATAATTTTTGGCAGCGCCTCTGCGAAAGCGCTTTTAAGAGAAAGCGCTTTCATAGGCCTTAAAAAAAATTTGCTTAAAAAAAGCGCTTTCATAGGGTACCCTAAGAAAGCGTTTTTCAAAAAGCGCTGCTAAAGGCCTTAGAAAGATCTAACCTAAGAAAGCGCTTTTCAAAAGCGCTGCTAAAGGTTAACCTTAGAAAGCGCTTTTCAAAAGCGCTCTTATAAGTGGCCTTAAGAAAGCGCTTTTAAAAGAGTTGCTTTAGGCCTATGATACGAAAGCGCTTTTAAAGGAAAAAACGCTCTTATATCTGGGCTTTAGAAAGCTCTTTCATAGATTATTTTATAATTAAAATTATAACCCTAAATACGATTTCATTACCTCAATCTCCTTCCTGCGTGTTCTGTTCATCTTCTACCTTTGCCTACTGCTCCTGCGTTCAACCTCCGTACCTGCATTTTGTTGTTCTTACGCACTCGCCGCCGTTCATCCTTCAGTCTTCTTCATCTGCCATCATCGTCTTCCTTGGTAAGTTTCAGATTTTGAGATTCTTCTGCCATGGTTGTGTTTTCAATTTCCAACAATGGTTGCGTTCTATTTCTCTGTTTCATTTCCAGCAATCTCTCTGTATGCATTTCTGCCATGGCTAGCTGTTTAGTTATTAATTTCTTTTTAGTACTGAGACTTTATATTGGAGCTACCAATTACAGCAGCCAATTAATTTCGTTTCCAGCAAATATCTAACATGTTTCATTCAGTATCACACACCAACATATGTGGTTAGTTCAATCATTTGTATGTACTCAAATTATTCCCATTGTTTAAGTGTTTGTGTCAATCTCATGTTCATTGTCTGTGTAAGTAGATGATTCTAGCAACTAAGAAAAATACTACTGATACAATGTAAGATGGTTGACAATTACAAATAATTTCTATTTGTTGGTTTTGAGTGGATGAAGAGTTTGGGATATTGTTAGTATGTTATCCAGAGAAGTTTCAATGAGTTTGTGCTGCTACATCTTTAAGTTGAGAATAATGAGTAAACCGGTTGTAGCATAGTTTGGGTAACTGCCGTTTGAGTTTGAGAGTGTTTGAGAAGAACTTTAATGCGCGTTACTAAGTTTGTTCATGGCTGCCCGAATTTTGTTACGTTTGATTTATAACTTGCATTGAATTTGGTTTATCATGGTAGTTTCACTTGCATTCGACTTTCAAAATTCAAATCGATTATGACATTGTTTTGTGTTTACCGTTGATATTAAGCATGATTGAAATGATATTATCAAGCTCTAGTTCATGTGCATAGTTGCTGCCCGAAATTTTGTTTGATGGTTCGAAGCCTATTTATAACTTGATTTTCATGTTGTAATACTAGTTCATGTGCATGTTTGTTCATGGCTGCCCGGATTTTGTTAAGTTTGATTTATAGCTTGCATTGAATTTGGTTTATCATGTTAGTTTCACTTACATTCATTCATGTCGTTTAGTTAAATGTTCATGTACATTCATCCTATTTTTTATAATAGAAGTTTTGTTTTCTTTGAATTAGCAGCGTTTCCCGGCCTAGTTCGACGCACGACGCTCATTCTCAGTGTTTCTTTGAGGTCGATAAATCCGAGGTAAATTTCTTCCTAAAATTACTGGTATTGTGATGAATTTGTCTTAAATTGCCTTTCGTATTTTGCGTTTTCTTGATACGGATCCATTCCGTGTATACTTTACATTTTGACAGAAACGCAGTATACTGTTTTGTGCACTAATTAGTTGATATGGATAAGACATGGATGTATTCCAATCGATTATCGAAATACTACGAGAATGGGGTATCGGAGTTTGTTAAGTTTGTTGTTGCGCATGCCAAAGACCCCAGTCGAATGACATGTCCTTGTTTGTATTGTTGTTATGGGAACCGGGTTGACGCGGTTCAGTTGGCATCGTATTTAATACGGTATGGAATTGATAGAAGTTATACATGTTGGAATATGCATGGTGAGAAAAGTAACGGGAATGTTGAATCGGGGGATAAGAGGACCTATTTAAACGAAAATTGCACAGATACATACGATTATGATCGAGTCAAAGAGATTGCAGAAACGCTTGAAGAAGATCTTAATGATTGTCCCAAAATGTTCGAGAGGTTGGTAAGCGATGCAGAGAAACCGTTGTATAATGGTTGTACAAAATTCACAAGATTGTCTGAGGTGTTAAAGTTGTACAACTTAAAGGCGGGAAATGGATGGTCGGATAAAAGTTTCATAGAGTTATTAGCCCTTATGAAAGATATGCTACCAGAGGACAATGTTCTTCCCAATCGAACGTATGAGGCCAAAAAGATGTTGTACTCTATTGGCATGAGCTATGATAAGATACATGCATGTCCAAAAGATTGTATTTTGTTTCAAAACGAGTATGCATCGTTAAATGAGTGTCCTAAATGTGGTGCCCCTCGATATAAGAAAAAGTTGTCTCCGGCAAAAGTCTTATGGTATTTTCCTATAATTCTGAGATTTAGACAGATGTGTCGTAGTGAAACCGATTCAAGACACTTGACTTGGCATTCAGATGAAAGAATTATTGATGGAAAATTTCAACATCCGGCAGATTCTCCATAGTGGATAAAAATTGATAATGATTATCCTAAATTTGGAAAAGAAGCAAGAAACCTTCGTTTGGCATTGTCTACGGATGGAATGAATCCACACGGTATTCAAAGTATCTCGCATAGCACATGGCCTGTGATTCTTATGATTTATAACCTACCTCCGTGGCTATGTATGAAGAGTAAGTACATGATGTTATCTATGTTAATTTCTGGGCCTAAACAACCAGGAAGTGACATAGGCGTATACTTGGAACCTTTAATCGAAGATTTGAAGATTTTGTGGGAGAACGGTGTGGAGGTTTATGATGGGTATGGGAAAGAAAGTTTCAACTTGAGGGTGATGTTGTTTGGAACAATTAACGATTTTCCAGCATACGGAAATCTATCCGGGTATAGCATTAAAGGTAAAAAAGTGTGTCATGTCTGTGAAGATGGAACTGATACGATGCGATTGAAACTTTGTCAGACGAATGTCTTTCTCGGTCATCGTAGATTCTTAAATTCTAAACATAAATATCGTGGATGGAGAAAAGCGTTCAACGAAGATACCGAACAACGTAGAGCTCCGCCTGGATTGACAGGTGATCAAATTTTTGAAAAGGTGAAAGATGTGAGTATTCAGTTTGGCAAGCCTTTTGCACATAAAGTTGTCACAGGTGGGTGGAAGAAGAGGTCGATTTTTTTTGAATTGCCATATTGGAAATATTTGTACGTAAGACATTTTCTTAATGTTATGCATATTGAAAAAAATGTATTTGACAGTGTTATTGGTACGTTACTCAATATAAAAGGGAAGTCTAAGAATGACCTTAAAGAAAGGGAGGACATGGTAGAGATGTTAATAAGAACTGAATTGGGACCCATGAAGAAAGGACGACGGACATATCTAGAAAGGAGAAAAAAATTTGTGTAAGTTTTTGAGTGAAGTTAAAGTTCCAGAAGGCTACTCATCAGATATTAGAAGACTTGTTTCTATGAAAGACCTCAAGTTAAAGAGTTTAAAGACGCATGATTGTCATGTTATAATGGAACATTTTATACCGATAAGTATACATTCTATTCTACCAGAAAAAGTAAGAAGCCCGATAACTAAATTGTGTTTTTTCTTCAAGTAAATTTGCAGTAAGGTGATCGATCCTGAGATCTTACCAGCATTGCAAAAAGAAATAGTTGTTACTTTGTGTGAGCTTGAAATGTATTTTCCTCCCTCGTTTTTTGACATAATGGTTCATCTTGTCGTTCATCTTGTGAAAGAGACACAATTTTGAGGACCAGCTTATATGAGATGGATGTACCTTGCTAAACGTTATATGAAAATATTAAAAGGGTATGTGAAAAACCAAAGTCGACCAGAGGGTTGTATTGCCGAACGATACATTGTTGAAGAAGCGATTGAGTTTTGTACTTAAATTTGTCAAATGTTCAATCAATTGGACTCCCCAAATTTCATATTGTTGAGAAAACAAAGGTAAGAAGCTAATTGGAAATAAAGTTGTGATAGTATCAAGGTTCAAATGGGATCAAGTGCATTTGTATGTTCTGCACAATGAGATTGAGGTTGAGTCGTATGTTGAAATGCACAAGGGTGTTCTTCAAGGTTTAAATCCGAATAGAAATGAGAATTGGATTGTACGAGAGCATAATCGAAGTTTCATACCATGATTTAAGGAACATATTTATTCAAAGTATCGTTTAGATCCCGCTTCAGTAATAGAAAGGTTGAGATGTTTAGCAGATGGTCCAAGTTTGGTTGTGTTTTCTTATAGCGCATTCACAATTAATGGATACACATTTTATACCAAAGAACAAAATGATAAAAGTACTATGCAAAATAGTGGTGTCACCTTGGTAGCTGAAGCAATGCACATATCAAGTGTGAAGGACTTAAACCCGAAATTTGCAAATCTATCGTATTTTGGGGTTATCGAGCGCATTTGGGTGTTTGATTACGAGAAATTTTAGATTCCTATATTTGGTTGCAAGTGGGTTAAAAATAATAATGGCATATGAATGGATATGTCAGGATCTTTGCAAGTGGATCTTAACAGGGTGGGGTACAAAGATGAGGCTTTCATTCTAGCATCTCAAGCTAAATAAGTGTTCTATGTCCCTGATCCGACAAGTACGAAATGGTCTATAGTGCTTTTATCTAACAAAGTAATTGATGAAAACATTGGAGATCAAGGCGATATTGGTGTTGACATTGAATCTTTTACCATAAATGATCAAAATGAGAATGAATCATGTATTAGAAATGATCATAATGAGGGTATTTGGATCAATCCAACCGTCCGCGTTGTTAAGAGACGAGTAGAACATATTCCTACCAAGAAAATAAAGGGACTTTAGTGAAAAAGGTAATTGTATATATAATTATAGCATATATCATTCAATAAAATTTAAATATAAGTCATTTCATTTTTTTCTTTATAACATATATGCTTATGGATTTTTATATTTGTCCTTTCATTTTATTTTATTTTTCTTTATTACAGGTCAAATGGCTAGTAATCAAGAAAATTCACAAGATACAAATGTTCCACAAGATACTTCAGAAAAGGATATCACACGAGGCATAATTATTATGCGGGGAATCATCCGTGATAGAGATAGAGGAGTTACATATAATGTAGATTGGAATAATGAGGACCAACTAATTGGGTCTAATTCTGCAAAGCTGACAAGATACATCAATACACTTGTTCGTATGCACATTCCGATCACCACTCCTAGATGGAAAAAAGGAGAGTTGGACGAGGCTAAAGAAAAAATTTGGACTGAGATAAAGGTATCATATATGGTTGTTATTTTCTTTATATTGATGATAATGTGTTTAAATTACATATACTAACACACTCTATGCGTATGTTTTTTTGTAGAGGTCCTTTAAAATTGAAGATGCCCGCAAAAAGTATATAATGGATTTGGCCGGAAAAAGACACAGAGGGTGGAGAACTGTTTTAACAAATAAGTATCTTAAAGATGGGGAAGGAAATTTTGTTGAAGAGGATCCTGAACATCCAAAGAAATATGAGAGCTTTATTACACCTGAAGAATGGTTTGCTTTTGTTGGCCAAAGAAGCGACGAGAATTTCAAGAAAGTGAGTACCGTAAATCGCGAGAGAGCGTCAAAACCAACATATCTATATAGAAAAGGGCGTTTGGGATATGCACACTTACAGGAAAAAATTGTAAGTAAATATCAATTCTACGATCTTATTAATTCTCTCAATGTGTTATAATTGATGATCTTATTATTGGTAACAATGTGTAGTTAGAAGAGACGCAAAGTGACAAAACATCACTACCCGCACATGTGTTGTGGAAGGAAGCTCGTGTTGGCAAAGATCGAGTTGTTAATCCTGATCTGCAACATGTTTATGACGAGTGTGTAAGTATAACATTGTGTCTTTAATGAAATTATATTAAATGTTTATTAATATATAATTAATTTTTTATCTCCACTAATAATTTTCGATATGTAAATGAATTACAGGAGACCCTATCGCAATCGGTATCCACAGGTGATGACCAGGATATCAGGAGCGTACTCAATCGAGCACTAAATGTTGCTGAGTATCCAGGTCAGGTGAGGGGTAAAGGTCATGGTGTGACTCCAACCTCTCTGTATAAGAATCCAAGAAAAAAATCCTAGCAATGTAGAAGTGATGCAAACATTGCAGGAATTACAAGCACAAGAACGTGAATTAAGGATATAGGCGAAAAGAAGCGGTTCACGTTGAAAGAAACTAGTGACAAGGCTAGTATCAACTGTCAACATAAATTTCCTGAGGTAATTAAGATGATAATCCATTGGAGAAAGTTTAATTGTAATTTATAAAGGAAGTGTAACGGTTATTATTGGTTTAGGGCATTTCATGTTGTCAGCTATACCTATCGTCACCGACTTATCGGGTAGTTGGCAAGAGAAAAGTGCCCAACACTTTGGGAGATTTACTTCACCATAAACCTCTCCCGAATGGACACATGAAAGTATCGATTGATGTTACTTTAGATCTGAATGCGTTGCTACTGGTACCTGACATTGTTGCTGAGACCACATTGCTGCGAGATGCAGTAGGATCTTTTGTGGCATGGCTATCAGACCTCATTTTCATAGATAATCAGGTATGTTGAATGTAACACCCCTTCTAAAATACCCCGCGAATATATTAATTAAATCAGAGTTAACATGGAAAACAAGGGATGTCACAATTCAGAATAAAATAAAACTTCAATAAATAGTAGCCATGCTTCACTGAAGGACTTATTAAAATAATCAATCAAATTGATATCATGTCTTACACAGCGGAAAAATACCACAAAACCAAAACGGAATAAAACCAATTCATAATTATTCCCAAAATTAATCAAATAACAATTGAATACTAAATAATTTCTCAGCTAAACGTTCCCCAGTGTTATAACCTATCAGAGCATGACACTGACACGCGGACACAAAATAATATAGCTCTGGAGCCATCCTCACCAACGCCTGAGCTGCTAACTTTAATCTGAAATCACTAAAGTAAGGGTGAGATTTCTTTATAATTAATATGCATTAAAGTTCCTCAGACAACATAATATCACAAGTATATTAATCCACCCATTCTAGCATAATTCAGATTTCAACACACAGTTACAACCAAACAATCCATTATGCGCAACAATAACAACAAGAGAATTGTAACACCGGAACCCATCCTAACATGTTACAATTCCATGCAAATACAAATGCAGACGCAATGCATGTGGTACCAAAACGTGACGAAGTCACACACACTGATCCATCATCACCCGAATACAGTAATCATCAATTCGTCCATAATCACCCGGACACGAACCCAGCCTCACCATCCATCATCACTCGGATATGGTTATTGGCAATACAAGTCAAATTCCACACAATGGGAATTAACTTCACCAGAATGCATATGCATGCACAACACCAGCATGCAACATTCAATCAATCTATCAACACACCAATTATAATAAACTGAATCAAAACCAAAACATGATATCATCACCTATCATGAAATAAATCATCACAAAGCATAAATATGCCAAACACTTACCCTTCAATTGGTAAGACTATCACCAGTATATACCACAACAACAACTAAGATCAACAACTTCCAGGTATATACAACACCAAAAAAAACACATGATATCAATACAATCATGAATAAACAGCAGGAAAATAACATACAAGCTTCATTCCACGTTCAACCTATCAGAACAATCCTATACTCATTCGTCCACCATTCCCATAACTCCCATTGTTCACAATTGGAAAACGGCTCTTTTCAAAATAAAATCCATTAATTATAATTTTCTTCATTTTATAAAATATAGTATTTAATTTAAGAAACAACGTCCAAAACGGCGCTCAAAACGGACTTACGGTGTGAAAGTTATGAATTTTTAAAGTTTGGAATTTTTCAAAAAGTAACAGTGGAACCCGGTTCCTCACAGGGAGATCCCGGTTCCCACAAAGTTCAAAAACACGCCCCCTGGAAAAATGTATGGGGAACCCGGATCCTCCAGGGCAGGAACCCGGTTCCCAGCTGAAAAATCAATTTTCTTTGAAAAAAAATGAACTGGGAACCCGGTTCCTCCCCACATGGGAACTGGTTCCCGCGACCTGCAGAACCAAAATTATGCAGTTTTGACAGCATTATGCATACCCACTCACTTCTTATCAATCCCACACGAATCCAACATTCAAACACCATATAATTGCACAATCCAACAGCAATAACATGCAATGTAACTGAAATTCCTGGCAGCAGATATGTGATGTCACAGAGAATGTTATGACACAGTATCTGACACTCTGTTAACAATTCACACAGTTAATTGAAACAGCAGTAAAGAACACTAACAATTGTTTACCCAGTTCAGTGTGTAACTACACCTACATCTGGGGGCTACCAAGCCAGGGAGGAAATTCACTATTAGTATAATTAATTCAGGAATAAACCAACCAGTTTATCTCCTTCACTTAAGACCTACCCAATGCAACTTCAATCTAAGTCCTACTTAGACCTGAGTTCCTACTCACTCCCCCTCAATCACAGCAGTGATATCAACCTATTGATTAATTGAATTATGAACACACTCTTCAATAAACATACTTGATTTTGCTTCAAAGCTTTAATCAAGAGACGCAACACTCGTGCTTCAAAGCTTTGAGTGATAAACAACCCTTACAACCAAATCCTAGTCCAATGCACTTATCAATTGATAATTGCTTGGCTCACAAGAGTAACTAGAATACACAATTAACAACCTGCTAAATCTTCAATACAGTCCAGAGGCGCAGCAGCAGAGTAAGGGTTCTTTTCCTATTATAGAAGCAATCCTGTAACTTCAGTTTTTGGGCTTCCATAATAATAGCTAGGGTTCACTTAATTAATCCTAAAGACTTGGTATTTTTAACAAACCAATTTAGGGTTAACTAAGATTAACCAAATAGCCACGTGAGCATGTAATCCAATAACATTAAACATAATAAAAACAGCTCAACAACAATCCTGAAAAGTCTCAGGAAAAGTGAATTTGTAGAACAGCAAATGTCACACAGAATGTCATAACATCGGTTATGACATCAGTCAATCTTCTGCAGAATTCCAGCACACCAGTTAGCTTCCAGTCTGAGCTGTACTTGAATCATTCTTCTTATGCAGAATTTATCTTCAACTCTGAATGTCATGACATCAGTCAAGACATTGTCATATCCTAGTTATACCAAAATTAATGCCAACATAAAAACATTTACAAACTCCCCCTTTGGCAAATTTTTGGCTAAAACAAACTAAGCTATCAGAGACTAATGCAGCAGAAATATAATAACCAGTCTAAGCTGACCAAGTTAAATAACCAGAACCTAATAAAGATAAATTCTACCCACAATTGCCCATAAATTCTTCTCCCCCTTTTTAGCCACAAAGGGGCCAAAGGTACCAGTACAATTTCCCAAAATTCATAAAATAAATAAGTACCATTCAGAGTTAATTATTACAACTCAATCAAAAATACAAATATCCAAAACAACCAGAATCAAAACAAGCAAAATCAACAACAAAAACAAACAAGGAACAGCAGCACAGGATTACAAATCAAGTGCTTTCTTCTCCAGAAGAGGCATTGTGGTATGTTGCATCTTCTGAACTGCTACCAGCACCAGTTACTTGATCAGCATCAGCATCTTCATCCAAGTTTTCAGCATAAACATCATCAGCTAGCCCTTCATCCTCAACCTCTGTGTCTTTCTCCTTTTCCAGGGTAGAGATCAGCTCTTCAATGGTTTGCTTCCTTGCTTCATGTTCCCTACAGGTCTCTTTTAGCACAGCAATGACATTTGCTTTCTGAGAATTTTCCTTGACATTTGATGTCTCAGCAGATGTCATGACAATGTCTGGGACATGCTTCCCTTGAAATAGCTTGTAGTGAAAACCAAGGACAGGAGCTCTTTTACATACTGAATCTCTATCAAAAAGAATGTCAGGGTATTGATCAATTATGATACCACACAGGAGGGAGGGAAAGGCTATTGGTCCTTTGATTGCATAACTGTCAGCATGTTTTAAGGTTTGCTCAAATATGTATGTTCCATAATCAAACTTTGCTTTTGTACCAATAGCAAAGATGAATCTTCCCAGACCAATGGAGATGGTGGACTTGTGATTTGTTGGAACCCAGTTGGCAGCACCTATCTTGTGTAGAATAGAAAACTTAACACTCAGTTTGCTGGCAGTTAACTTTCCCTTCATTGGCCAATGTTTCACTTGCTTAGCAGTGATTGTTTGACAGACTTGGTTATCAGTTTCTTCAAGCTCAGTTTGAGCATCATTTGATCTTCCCAAATATTTGTTGATCACACTTGGGGAAAACTTCACTTTTCTCCCCCTTACGAACACAGTCTTGAAATCTGCTGATCTTCCATCAGCACAACCACTTGTCATATTCACAATGAACTCCTTTACCAAAACATCATAACAGTTAGAAAACTTGACCACATTTTTCATCAGCCCAGCTTCCTTGATCAGGTCCATTATATCCTTGCAATCAAGGGCACTCCTATTCAGCTCCCTTTCTAGTGCAATTCTCTTCAGATAGACATACTTCCATCTGCTAGCACTCTCAGGATGGTGGAAAGAAATGTTATCAATAGCCACCTCAGGAACCTTGGGTAGTTTGCCAAGGGATGGTTTCTTTCTAAGTGGAATGTCTGTGACATTCTCTTCAACATTAAAATCTGAGTCTTGATCAGAATCTGAAGGTTCAGGGACCTTCATTTTCTTGATAATTGGAGTTATCTTGGGCCTAGAGATACTGCCAACAGACTTCATCCTACCCTTTCCTTTAGAGGGTCCAGCTTTCTGATCCTTCACAGATCTTCCTTCAGCCATGCCTTCAGATCTGGGGGTCTTATGAACAGTTTCAGCTACCTTCTCCTTGGTAGGACTCTGAGAGGCATTTTGCTTCCCTTTTCTATTCATCATCCTCTTAGAAATGCTAGGATTGACACTAGCAAAAAGGTCATTATCAGAGAACTCTTCATCCAGATCTATGATAGGAGGTTCCACAACTTTTTCAGAGTTTTTCACTGGAGAGTTTTCCAGGTTGTCATCAATAGGATTTTCAGGAGTTTCTTCAAGAATTCCATCAGAGGAACTCACTGGAGCTTTTTCCATATTTTCATCAACTGGTTTTACAGGAGATTCTTCAAGAATTCCATCAGAAATCACAGGGGGCTTATTAGTGGTACCAGCAACACATTGTTCAGGAGTTTTATCAGAGATATCAGCAGCACATTTTTCAGGGGATTTATCAGAGGGTTCATTATCAGGATTCTCAGGGGTTTTCCTAACATTGTCATCAGATGTCTTGACATTTTGTGTGACATCTAGATCAGTTTCTAAACTAGGGCTAGTAGATTCTTGATTTAATGGAACAGAAACCCCAGGCACAGAATGGTTCTCATTCAGAATCCTAGTAACTATACTAGCTATGGCCTGATGAACATATCTAGAACCTTCCCTGTTTGCTATTTCAGGAGGGATAGAGGAAGTTGGTTCAGAGGTCTCACCAGAAGGAGATGCTTGAGACCTTCTTGCATGTCTGGTGCGAAGTTTCTTGACCCTCCCAGGATCAGTTGCCATGGCACGTAGAGGAGCAACCTTAGGAATCTCAGGCTGCATTGCTTCTGCGTTTGCCCTAAATATAGAATCAGTGGGAGATGGAGAACCAGCTTCCCTTGATGATGAAGAAGACGATGACATGCTTTGTTGAGACATTTTGTGGAAGTGTGAAAATAATTGACAGGGAGTTTGAGCGTATCTGTAGAAGGAATGGAGTGTGATGCATTCAAATGAACAAATTGAAATATATATATGTCTCTTCCTATTCTTGGACTTTTGAAAAGTAAGAGGGAAATAATTAATTAGCCCACTTAGAATTAAATGAAATAAAAAGTCTCTTCCATTCCTTGTTGTAAGCAATGTTAATTGCTACAACTCTTCATATTGGCAAATACCCACTTGCCCTCAAATTCTCAAATGACTAGCATCAAGAGCTTTAGTAAAATGTCGCCGGTTGGAGTTCGGTGGCAAGCTCAATTTAATCACTTTTTCTTCCACAAGATCTCGATGAAGTGATGTCTAATGTCAATGTGCTTAGTCTGCTATCTTTGAATAGGATTTTTGAAATATTAATAGCACTCGGTTGTCACGGTACAATATCATGACATCTGTGACATTGTACTCGATCGACATATACTTCATCTAGACCATTTGAGAACAACGCTACCGGTGCTATGTATTATGGATAAAGACACATTTGCTTCTTGACCAAGAAACAAGATTGCTCCCCGAAGCATCCTCGAAGTGCTTTTTCTATCATCGACTACCATGATCGCATCACAATAGCAGAATTGGTTCACATCCATGAGAATACAGCATACCATAATTGTAAGTTCCACTCACATACTTCAGAATGCTTTTCACCTGATTAATGTGACTTACTTTAGGTTCAGCCTGATATCTTGCACATACTCCAACAGAAAAGACAATGTCAGGTCTGCTGGCTGTTAAGTACAACAAGCTTCCTATCATGCTTCTATACAAGCTTTGATCAACATTTGCTCCACTTGTGTCTTTGGACAACTTAAAATGAGTAGGAGCAGGAGTCCTTTTATGACTGGCATTTTCCATCCCAAATATCTTGACAATATTCTTTGCATACTTGCTTTGAGAAAGGAAAGTTGAGTCTTCCATCTGTGTGACTTGTAGTCCAAGAAAGTAAGTCAATTCTCCCATGAGGCTCATTTCAAACTCAGCTTGCATTTGGTTGGCAAAATGTCTCACCATTTTATCTGACATTCCTCCAAACACTATGTCATCAACATAAATTTGAGCTACCATTATCTTTCCTCCTTCATTCTTGACAAAGAGATTTTTGTCCAAACCTCCTTTCCTGTAACCTTTATCAGTAAGGAACTTTGTCAACCTTTCATACCAAGCTCTAGGAGCTTGTTTCAGACCATATAAAGCTTTCCTCAATTTGTTAACATGATCAGGAAAGTTAGGATCCACAAATCCTTTAGGCTGTTCTACATATACCTCCTCATTTAAGTAGCCATTTAGGAAGGCACTTTTCACATCCATCGAGCGGCTTGAATTTGAATGCAAGAAACTCCTAGATGTCGATTGATTCCGGCCTAGCCACAGGGCAAAAGTCTCGTCAAAATCAATCCTTCAACTTGAGTGTATCCACGAGCAACAAGTCTTGCTTTATTTACGGTGACAACCCCTCGCATCGGACTTGTTCTTGTAGATCCACTTTGTGCCAATGATGTTTGTTCCTTCTGGTCTAGGAACTAACTCCCACACTTCATGTTGTTTGAACTGATTCAATTCATCTTGCATTGCACCAATCCAGTATTCATCAGTTAGAGCCTCTTTGACATTCTTTGGCTCAGTCTTAGACACAAAACAAGAGTTTGAGATAATTTCTCTGGATCTTGTAATGACTCCGCAGTTAGGATCTCCAATGATGAGTTCCTTTGGATGATCTTTCTAAACTCTGATGGAAGGATCTTTGTTAGCTTCCTCTGGTTCAGACTTTGGTGAAGTAGGGACAGGCACATCATCCTTATCAGACACTTGTGGTGATGTCTCAAACAATGTCTCAACATCATATGGGACATTGTTTTCCTCATGGTGATCATCAACTATGACATTAATAGACTTCATCATAACTTTTGTCCTGGAGTTGAATACCCTATATGCTCTGCTGTTTGTAGAGTATCCCAGAAAAATGCCTTCACTTTTAGAGTCCATCTTTCTCCTTTGATCACGATCTGTTAGAATATAACATTTGCTACCAAATACATGGAAATATTTCACAGTAGGCTTTCTTCCCTTCCACATTTCATAAAGGGTGGAGGATGTTCCCTTTCTCAAGGTGACCCTGTTGTGAACATAGCAGGCTGTATTCATAGCTTCAGCCCAAAAATGAATAGGAAGTTTCTTAGCATGAATCATTGCTCTAGCGATTCTGTATAGTCTGTTTTCCTTTCCACAACTCCATTTTGTTGAGGAGTTATAGGAGAAGAGAACTCATGATTGATTCCTTCTGAGGAACAGAATTCATCAAACTTGCTATTCTCAAATTCCTTTCCATGATCACTTCTAATTCTGACAATGCGACCTTCCTTTTCTCTTTGAAGTCTTTTGCATAATTCTTTAAAGACATCAAACACATGATTTTTTCGATGAAGTTTATCCGGTGAATCTGGAAAAATCATCCACAACCACATAAGCATATCTTTTCCACCAAGGCTTTTAACTGCATAGGGCCCATCGGATCCATGTGCAGCTCCTACCTTGGAGGTGGTCGATGTCTTGACATTGGATGTGACATTCGGTTTGCTTTCAACGACATTCACCACGGACTCTCCCTTCATCAATATGAAGTCTTGGAATCCCTCGGGACCTCCATGGATATGATCTTTTCATCCTCTAAGATGCAAGTGACCAAGTTTTGGTGCCACGGTTTCACCTCCTTTTTACCTTTGGCTGTAGAGCACACAGAAGAAAAGTTAGTGTCCTCAGGTTCCCATAGGTAACAATTGTCCTTTGATCTGACTCCTCTCATAACCACTTCTTGTTTTTCATTGATTACAAGGCATTCAGACCTGGTGAAGTTGACCTTGAATCCCATATCACATAGTTGACTTATACTTATGAGATTGGCAGTCAAAACTTTTACCAGCAACACTCCATTTAGGTTTGGAACTCCAGAACAGTCTAAGTTTCCAACACCTTTGATTTCCTCTTTAGCTCCATCTCCAAAAGTAACAACACTAGTAGTATGAGGTTTGACATCATTCAGAAGGTTCTTGATTCCAGTCATATGCTTAGAGCATCCACTATCAAAGTACCAGTCTTCCTTGGCAGAAACTCTAAGGGAGGTGTGAGCTATCAGAGTTGCAGTCTTCTTCTTCCATTGTTGAGTGTATGGTACCTTGTTGGTCTTAGGCTTGACATAAGGAGCCTGATTAGGATATACATGTAATCTATAGCAAAAAGGATTTATGTGTCCAAACCTTCCACAATAATGACATCTCCATCTTTGAAAAATTTTCTTCATGCTTCTCTGATCTTGATGTTGAACCCAATGTTGTGACATCTGCTTTGACACTGGTTTATTAGGTCTGTTCTTCTTCTTGTTATCAGCAAATTTCTTTGCAGTCACATATCCTGAACCAGACACATTTCTTGCCTTATGTTGTGACATCTGCTTTGACATTGGTTTGCCAGGCCTGTTCTTCTTCTTGTCACCAGCAGGTTTCTTTGCAGCCACATATCCTAGACCATGCATATTTCCTGCATTTTGTCCAGATTGAAGGATTTCTTCCAACTTATCAGTTCCAGTTGTCACCATCTTGACAGACTTGGTCGTCTGATCAAGTTTGGAGTTCAACACTATAATTTCACTGTTGAGATGACTTATAGTAGCAGTGTTTTCCTTCTTCTCAGCCTCCAACTTCACATTCTCAGCTTCCAACTTCACAATTAGCTTTTTCTGTTTCTCATTTTGCTGACATACTTCAGCACTTCTGATACACAGCTTCTTGTAAGTTTCAGCAAGCTCTTCAAATGTCACTTCCTCATCACCAGAATCATTATCAGAGTTACAAACTCCAGAGAGAGCAATAACAAGTTTGGCAGCTTCTTCTTCAGAGTCATTTCCTGAGTCACCATCAGACCAAGTGACAGCCATTCCTATCTTTTGTTTCTTTAGAAAGGTAGGACATTCAGCTCTAATATGCCCATATCCTTCACATCCATGACACTGGATTCCTCTGCTTTGACTTCCCTTTTCTTCAGACTTTGATCTTCTGTTGGAGTCATAGGTTCTGCTAATGTCAGATGGAATGTTCTTGACATTGGACCTCAACTTTGGATTAATTCTCTTGATGAGCTTGTTGAACTGTCTTCCAAGCATAGCTATTGCTTCAGATATCTTCTCTTCATCATCCTCCTTGCATTCCTCTTCAATATTGGATACAAGGGCTATGCTCTTGTTCTTTTTGTCAATATTGTCATTGATCCCCATCTCAAATGTTTGAAGTGATCCAATAAGTTCATCAACCTTCAAGGTGCAGATATCCTGAGCTTCCTCTATAGCAGTCACTTTCATTGCAAACCTTTTAGGCAAGGATCTGAGAATCTTTCTCACCAGCTTTTCTTCTGACATCTTTTCTCCCAATGCTCCTGAGGTGTTGGCAATCTCCAAGATGTTCATGTGAAACTCATGAATGGTCTCATCTTCAGATTCTCAAATTTGGTAGTGAGCATCTGAAGTCTTGACATTTTCACCTTGGATGTACCCTCATAAGTGGTTTTGAGAGTGTCCCAATCATCCTTGGCCAGTTCACACTGATGTACTAGTCTGAAGATATTTTTGTCAATTCCATTGAATAAGGCATTCAATGCTTTAGAGTTTCTCAGTGCTAGCTCTTCTTTTTCTTTGCTCCATTCTTCCCCAGGTTTCAGACTAGTAGTCCCATCTTTCTCAAGCTTGGTTGGATGTTTCCATCCTCCTGTGACTCTCAAGCTTTAATGTCCAGTGACTTCAAAAAGGCAACAATACGAGGTTTCCAGTAATCATAGTTAGATTCATCCAGAATGGGTGGCCTACTTCCAAATCCTCCTTCCTTGTCCATAACACCAGAAACTATTATCCCTAGATCTCACCCAGAAATAACAGGCAGGGTGCCTGCTCTGATGCCAATTGAAATTCTGGCGGCAGATCGTGATGTCAGAGAATGTTATGACACGATGTCGACACTTTGTTAACAATTCACGATTAATTGAAACAAC
Source organism: Vicia sativa (assembly GCA_021764765.1). Classification (NCBI taxonomy): domain Eukaryota; kingdom Viridiplantae; phylum Streptophyta; class Magnoliopsida; order Fabales; family Fabaceae; genus Vicia; species Vicia sativa. The sequence continues at coordinate 24,817,075 of CM038793.1, read as the reverse complement.
GAAAAGAACACAAACAATTGTTTACCCGTTCGGTGTGTAACTACACCTACATCCGGGGCTACCAAGCAAGGAGGAAATTCACTATTAGTAGAATTAATTGGGAATAAACCAAGCAGTTTATCTCCTTTACTTAAGACTACCCAATGCAACTTCAATCTAAGTCCTACTTAGACCGAGTTCCTACTCACTCCCCTCAATCACGGTGATATCAACCTATTGATTAATTGAATTATGAACACACTCTTCAATAAACATACTTGATTTTGCTTCAAAGCTTTAATCAAGAGACGCAACACTCGTGCTTCAAAGCTTTGAGTGATAAACAACCCTTACAACCAAATCCTAGTCCAATGCACTTATCAATTGATAATTGCTTGGCTCACAAGAGTAACTAGAATACACAATTAACAACCTGCTAAATCTTCAATACAGTCCAGAGGCGCAGCAGCAGAGTAAGGGTTCTTTTCCTATTATAGAAGCAATCCTGTAACTTCAGTTTTTGGGCTTCCATAATAATAGCTAGGGTTCACTTAATTAATCCTAAAGACTTGGTATTTTTAACAAACCAATTTAGGGTTAACTAAGATTAACCAAATAGCCACGTGAGCATGTAATCCAATAACATTAAACATAATAAAAACAGCTCAACAACAATCCTGAAAAGTCTCAGGAAAAGTGAATTTGTAGAACAGCAAATGTCACACAGAATGTCATAACATCGGTTATGACATCAGTCAATCTTCTGCAGAATTCCAGCACACCAGTTAGCTTCCAGTCTGAGCTGTACTTGAATCATTCTTCTTATGCAGAATTTATCTTCAACTCTGAATGTCATGACATCAGTCAAGACATTGTCATATCCTAGTTATACCAAAAATTAATGTCAACATAAAAACATTTACAATAACATACTTTGATCATTCCTAATGACCCTATAACATACAAATTACTGAATTCTACACAATCCGACATAAATTAGGATAATTCTATGAAAACCTAGAATTACTAAATTGAGAATTCTTAACATACTACGATCAATTCTATTGTAATCAAAACCGATAAGGCATGTTAATCAATTGAAATCACCCCTTACCTTGTGGGTTCTTCGAATTCCGGCAACTTTCACTCTTTTCCTCTTTCTCCTCTCTTCTCCAATGTTACGAATGATGAAAAACTTTTTATTCCTCTTTTTCCTTCTTTTCCCTTTTATTATTTCAATAAATAAATAAAATAATAATTAGGATAGGTAGAATATTTTACTCGTCACACCCTCATTACTCCTCACACTCCCAACTCCTCATTTCATTAATTTAATTAATTAGATCTAATAATTCAAAATATTAATAATTAAACTCTAATTAAATTAATAATTAAAATTCTAATTATTTTAAATATTGAATTATTTGGGGTGTCACAACTCTCCCCTACTAAAAGAGTTTTCGTCCTCGAAAACATACCTTAGACGAAAAGTTCGGGATACGAGTCCTTCATCTGACTCTCCAGCTCCCAAGTGACATTTCCACCTACTGGTCCTCCCCAAGCTACCTTCACCAGCAGTGCTATCTCTTTACCTCGCAACTGTTTCAACTTCCGGTCCTCAATTCTCGCAGGCAATGCTTCAACAGTCAAATTCTCTCGTACCTGTATATCATCTACCTGAATCTCATGAGACGGATCAGCAATGTACTTCCTCAACTAAGATACATGGAAAACATCATACAAATTTGCAAGTGACGGCGGCAAGGCAATCTGATATGCAACCTTCCCAACTGTCTTCGTAATCTGAAACGGACCAATAAAGCGTGGAGTCAACTTCTTTGACTTTAAAGCTCGACCAATACCAGTCATCGGAGTAACTCGCATAAACACATGTTCTCCTTCACTAAACTCAAGATCTTTCCTCTTCTTATCATGATAACTCTTCTGACAACTCTGAGAAGCTCTCATCTTCTCCTGAATCATCTTAATCTTCTCTGAAGTCTGTTGGACAATTTCCGGCCCAATTACAACACTCTCTCCAAATTCGTACCAACACAACGGTGTCCGACACCTCCTACCATACAATGCCTCAAACGGAGCCATACCAATACTCAAATGAAAGCTATTCTTGTAGGTAAACTCAATCAATGGTAGATAACTATCCCAAGCTCCACCTTTCTCCAACACACAAGCTCGCAGCAAATCCTCTAACGACTGAATTGTTCTCTCCGTCTGACCATCTGTATGTGGATGGTAAGCAGAACTCAATCGCAACTTAGTACCCAAAGGTTCTTGCAACCCTGTCCAAAACTTAGACGTAAACCTCGGATCTCTATCCGACACAATACTAGAAGGAATACTGTGCAAACTTACGATCTTCTCAACATACAACTCTGCCAACCTCTCCATCGGATAATCCATTCTTATCGGAATAAAATGAGCGGATTTTGTCAACCGATCGACAATAACCCAAATAGAATCACAATTCTTCGCTGTCCTCGGAAAACCAGACACAAAATCCATAGAAATGTCATCCCATTTCCATTTTCGGAACAAACAACGGTTCCATCAATCCTGACGGTTTCTGATGTTCGATTTTTGACTTCTGACAAACCAAACAAGCATACACAAACTCAGCAATTTCCTTTTTCATTTCAGGCCACCAAAATAACTTCTTCAAATCATGATACATTTTAGTAGCACTGGGGTGAATACTCAACCCACTACGGCGTCCTTTTTCCAAAATACTCTTTCTAATCTCGGCAACATCCGGAACACACACCCTATCACCAAATCTCATAGTGTCATTCTCGTCAATTCGGAACTCACCTCCTTGAACTTCGACCAAGTTCTCCAAGCTATTTCTAGTTACCAGCAAGTCATCAACATACAAGCAGATGAATGTTATATCTTGTGCTACATCTTGAACATATACATTATACTCAAATTTGCATTTTACAAATCCTAATTCGATTGTATGGGTCAATCTTTTTGTTTTATTCCCTATGTGCCTGCTTGAGGCTATAAAGCATTTTGTTCAACTTATATACTTTACTCACTTCCTTCTGAATCATAAACACTTGAGGTTGTGTGACATAGACCTCTTCGTATAAAGGACCATTCAAAAATGCTGATTTCATGTCTAAATGAAATGTCGACCATCCTTCGTTGCATGCCAATGCTACCACTATTTGAACAATCTCCAATCTTGCTACTAGAGAAAATACTTCAGAGTAGTCGAGTCCTGCTCTTTGAAGAAAACCTCAAGCTACTAATATTGATTTATGTCTTGATATCGACCTATCAGCATTATACTTCAACTTGATCACTGAATTCACTTTGATAGCTTTTGAATATGATGGAAATTCGACTAACTCCCATGTGTTGCTTCTTTCAATTTTCTATAACTCTTCGACCATACGAAAATATCGAAGTAATATAAAAGATTGTCGAACCCACAGAGACCAATGTCAATCTACTGTCATTTATCATCGCTTTGTAACGATAAGGCTAATGAATAATTGATTAAAGGGAAACTAAGATTAAAACAAAGACTAAAAGAAATATATAATAAAAGAGAGGCCGGGACATGATGTTTGTGTACGTCAAGGACTCTATAACTTGATGGCTTACACTAACATTTGAAAAGTGTTTAGTAGAAAATATCAATTTAAAGACAAAAACTCATACTCTCGTGGTTTTGAATAAACTCTCATTCCTTGACCATGGGATTTTGCTCTCGCTCGCCCATTCTTATCGAGGAACGCATTTTGCAAACTGAACAAGTTCTAATTAATCCTAAAATGCTCTCACTATGTTTATGATTAATGCTTAGTTTCTATTATTCGGTTTGATCCCCGCGCGCTCGCAGTGTCAGCTCCAACCTTAGTTAATTTCTCACTTTTGTGACAAAATCGTTTTAAATACCCTCCCACTCTCATGACAAAGCTGTTTAAATTAAGTTTTAAAAAAAAGACCAAAACAGAATTTTCAAATTAAATTATTAAGCCAACATTGTTATCAAGTCCCGTCGGAAATGGCGGTCCTCACATATTGGACTCTAAATGATTTAGCTTGACATGGTTTTGAACGTCAACATGCAATTACGATTAAGGTTTATTAAACAGCACATTATTTCAGAAATCATGAATTAAAACTAAATTACAAGTAAAATAGAACCTGAAACGAAATTGAATCTGATAAAATTGGAAAATAATCTCTGCGTAAAAGAATTGAAATCTGCTGAAATAATGCCGACAGACTTCAAGGATCCATTACATAATACAAAAGAATTGAAAATAATCAAAAACTAAATTTGTAATAGCCTAAAAAAATCTAAGAACAAAGCTCTAGCTGTAGAAGATCTAACACTATTTGTGGTGTATTTAACAGCCTAAAAAAATCTAAGAACAAAGCTCTGGCTGAAGCATAAACTCGACGACCCTGGAAATGTCACAATCTGCCATTTTTATAGTGTAACCTGCTCCTATTAAATATGTATCAAAACGTGTTTCTCAGACGGTCGGTTGAACGAAAAAGCCGTAGAAAGAAGCAGAATGCTGCAAGAGTGCAAGAGAAGTTGCATCGTGGTTGGGGGCACAAAGGGGGTGACAGGCACCACATGAACGTGGAAGGGGCCATTTGAACGTGACATGGGTCACTTATGTAATGCCCTGAATTCAATTAATTAGGTAATTAAATTACATAAGGAATTATTTATTGGAATTAGTCGAAGTTGGGAATTATAGGTATTATTCTGAAGGCGTAATTGGATTATTATGTTGTTTAATTGTTAAGTGGATAGTCAGGTGAAATAGTCGGTTTATTCGAAGAAATAATATTATTATATTGGACTATTTATTTAATTAAATTGGATTTAGTTGGTGTGTGATAAATAAAAATTTGGAAGTGTTGATTAGTTGGCCCAATAAGACAATATGGAGAAATGTATTATTTTATTAGGTTTAGAAAATAAGAGATATAAAATGATAAGTATACGGGCTAGTTAAAAATATTGTTGGTGTTTGTACGTGAGAATTCGAAGAGGAGGAAAATCTTACAAACAACAAAAAATTTTAAGTTTGTAAGATTGTAGAACAATATCACTTTGCATGATTTATCAATGTACTTGATCTTCCCTTCCAATAAAAATAATTCACATTGACTTAAAGAAATAGACTTCTCAAGATTTTCTGATTTATGTAATGTGAAAGTATGCATAAAAATCTTGTATGAAAGATGAACACTTGAATGTGAATTTTGAAAGTTTGAATAATAATTAATTGGAAGAGGTGAAGAATGAATTTGAAAATTTTAGTATTTATATGTTCATGACACCTTTTTGAAATATCATAAGTCTCTTCAAAATAATCATGAACAATTGTCAAGATTAGAGACAAAGTTGTTGTGAAAGGGGGCATGAAACAATTATGTTTTTTCAAATTCACACAGGCTGCAATCAATTGCACATATATGCAAATCGATTGCACTGCCTTCCAACAACCTTATTTTTGAAAAACCATCAGTCAGCAATCGATTGCACTTAGTTAAAAAATGGCTTAAATTTGAAAATTATTTGAAAACGTACAGCGTGTAATTGATTGCTTCCAAATGCAAATCGATTACAACCAAAAAACAGAAATTTTTAAAATGAAATTTTATATGAAACACTCAGTATGCAATCAACTGCACCTGAGTGTAAATCGATTGTACAGAAGAAAATCCAATTTTTTGCTTTGAAAACTAGTGTATTCATATGAGTATGTTATGCAAACATTTTTAGATCTTTGAGCATCTATGGCTTAAGTAATTGTAAGGAATTGTTATTATACCTTCTAAAAGTTTGTCAATTGTCTTGAATCAAAGTCTTGAACATGATGATTTAGCTTAAAGTGCATTTTTCTTTGGATAATATCTTTGCCTTCTTTCCATAAAGGTTTGAATTCATCAAAACATAAGATCTTCAGTGAAATTGAGAGGCTTGATTTTACAGCTGATAGGCTAATGTTAGATTGATAGGTACTAAGAACTCAATACCAAGGATACCGTAACGACACAGTGTTCAAAAAATCCCTCTTTATGCAAACTAATTCGAATCATGCCATTATAGCTCAACCTATATCTCTCGTTTTTCTTTCACTCTTTTCATTCAAGCTCAATCACATTTAGCCTGTTACCCATACACATACATAGTAGAGAAATCAGTTAGCCACTCTGATCCTTTTCTTTAGCAAGGGGTTCTGGAAATTTAAGCGATGCAGCCCCATTTTTCCCAACTGTGATTGTGGGGGATCAGATTATAGTCCGCCCTACCAAGTCTAGTACCAGTGACATTATGACCAACCAAAAATGGATGCTTATTATTAGATCCTTACATGGTTAAAAACCATTGGGATAAATGACCGAGTGACGACACCTAACTTATAAGTTTATTTTTTAAATTAAATTATTTATTTATTAAAAATAGGATCATTCACTTATATTCATTGACTCCCTACTTAGTTTGTGTTTAAGATGGTTCTGACTGGTAATATAAACTACTTGAGAGTTACTATGAAAACTCGAGCCTAAGCTCTCGGCATAATGGATACCCAAATTGATATCAAATAATGAGGGGATTTAGGGTGTCATAACGGTATCAATTTTATTCAAACTTTCACAAGTCTCTCTAACACAACCTAAAGTGTGACAACCTATATACTTTCAGAGTCTGTGTGCCATGCATCGAAAGGAAAAAAATTTGTTGGAGGTTAAATTTTTAAAAAAATTTGGGGAAATTCAATAACAATTGAAAAACAGGCATACAGACTCGACTTCACATGTAATGACTCGACCATATACTAAAATCAAATAAAATCATAAAAACATGAAATAAACTAGAAAATAAATAAATCAAACTAAAAAGCGATAAATGGAAAGCGATAAAGTCCCCCCCCCCCACCCCCACACACTTAAACCAAATATTGTCCTCAATATTTTGATAAAAGGTGGAAAAGGAAAAAAATAACCTGCGTGAATGCTACTACGTGCCAAATCCTCTCTGATCATGTTCTTGTTGTTCATGTCTTCGCTGGCCATTCTGCTTCGGCGACAGGTCTTTTTGAGATACCTTCAATTATTGAAACTTCTCTTTTTTGAAGCAGCTCACCATGTTTGTTTTCGGAGGATATACCTGCAAAAGTGTTATAAAAATACAGTGCGGTGTGTGCAGGTGGAACCTAACCATGCGAAGAATGAGGAGGAGGTAAGTTACGAATGAGAGTGTAACACCCCAATTCTACCCGACAAATATTATAAACATCAGAGTAATAAAATTTCTTCAAAATAATTAGAATGCTACAATTCAACTTAAGCAACAACCTTTATCACATATACAACAGATACATAACACTTAGAACATCGGATGAACAGATAGCCATATTATTTAGTCTTTGAAAATAATCCAACTTTTATTAACTACGCAGCGGAATCATAAATATTCAACTTAATGACATAACATCTTTTGTTCAACTAAAACAACTTCGAAGCAACATAAAATTCAACAACGGAAGTAATAACAACAGTAAAAAAATTAGTGTTCATCCCCCCGAATGTTACATATCCGAGCAACGACACCGACTCAAACTAATGATGGTAAACAACCTTCATCCTGGATTACCTAGGTTATCCTCTTAGAGAAAACATAACAACTGAAGGGGTGAGATATCTAATAATATAATTGAGTGTATGATAAATAGTATACTAGAATTATATCAAGTAAAATCACTACTTCACAAACTACAAACAACATTTATCACAGCGTAATTCTCCACGCGATATAACAACTAGTTCACAACTTTTAGATAATACTAGTCACAACAAGTCAACAACATAAAGCAACAACTAATACATCATCACCACAACTCAAGGATGCAACATAAAATTCGACTCAATGACAATGCACATGCATGTGGTAACATTGGAGCAGAACTCCCAACGTAAAAATGGAGCAAAACTCCCAACGTAATAATCTACCAATTATCAGAGGCATCAACAAGGCATAAGCCTTCAACATCAACGTGATTGCCAATCCAAGCCAACATAAATAGGGCAAAGCTCTCAACGTAATATTTTTGCCAATTCAGGCCAACATGTTATGCAATGTATGCGACGATATGATGCAACGCAACAACAACAACAATGCATTATCAAATTAAAAACAACGTAATTATAACTCAATACTGGTCATAAGTCTGCAACGTAATAATAATCCAACAAAACTCATTTCAACGTTGGCACTCGGCCTGTGACTTACCAACAATTATACAACGTTGGCATAAGCCTACAACATAATAATCACAATTCAACGGAAGCAACACAACACAATTATCACTTGCAAATTTACAATTTACGGCAAATATATAACATACTGAATCAACCAAAATAAGCTACAGACAAACCATATAATTATTCGGACTATTTCGACTATTTTCAGACTATTTTGATTATTTTCAGTTAATTAATCTTCTACTAAAATTAGTAACATTTCTACTATGCATTAATATTATTAGGACTATTCTAGTACTGTTATTATACAAGTTCCGCTACCTTTATCAGTGTCCTGCTAGGTTATTCTTCTACTGATGTATCATTGTTACTGCTATTTAATAATACTCTATTATTTACTGCTACTACATTTTATTGCTAACTCCACTGCTGCTACTTTAATATGATTTTCAGCCAAATTACTAATTTTTCTATTTTATTCTACTGCAACATATATATACGTACAATCCTTTTTTATTGAATAAGAACTACTAAATTATTTAAATAGGATATAGGAGACTAACTAAATAATTAAGTTAAATTATCTAATTAACTTAATTATTTAATTCTTAAACATGATACGATTATTTTATTATACTAATAGAATATTATATATATTAAATAACAATAGCTTGTTAATTGAAAACATAAATTCTAGGTGTCAAAATTAGATTTATATAGAAACATGATTGTTGCTGTTCTTAAATCCACGCTACAGTTTATAACTAAGGTACTATTCTATTAAAACATGGCTTCTATACTAATTTAAGTAGGGATGATAAAAAAACTCGTATCCGTAGATAACTGCGGGTAAAATCCGTCAAGATATTGATATGATGGTTTAATGGATATTCACGGGTAAAATAAACGGATATTTAATTATCCGATTATTTACAGATACGAATATGGATTTGATGGTACATGTACCCGTGAATATCCCTAACCGTTAATAATTAAAAAAATACTTGAATGTTAATTTGTTTGATCGAAATTATTATTGTTATTTTCTTAAATGTCATGTTATTACTATTATTATTATTTAGATAAAAGAAGAAATAAAATGAAAGTGATTTTATTTTTATAAAAATTTATTATGTGTTAATTTTGAAAAAAAAATTATTTTAAAAGAAATTAAAATATAGTTATTTAAATATATATATTTTTAAAATATATTTAAATAATAGTATTCATAGATATCTGTTAATACTCACATATATCTCAAAATTCACGGTTACCCATTGTGATACGGTGAACTGACTTTGTAGGATTTTTGTATCCAAATGTGCGGATAGCAAGAGTCGCCACCGACTTTTATTTTTATCCAATTAAGGGAAGGTAAAAGTATGAAAAAGACCTTCGTTAGATTCGAGTTCGGAGAATGGTTATGAAAAGGGAAGGTATTAGCACCCTTTCCATCCATGATTTATTCTACGGGCTCTTAGTTGCTCTTAGATAACTTTTAAAATTGCTTTATGTGTGTTTGACAAAATGTTTTGAAAAGGCATTTCGCTTTGACTTTGTAATGACTCATGTAGGAGTGTATACAAAGTGTTCGAAATGTTTGTTTGAAAAGAAATTGAACTTTGAAAAAGAGTGGTGTGAAAAAGCATTTGTTTAGAGCAAGCAACTAAGAGACTTATTTACCCACTCGAATTGGTCGTTTTGTTGTACTTCTACATTCCTTTAGAATAGCGCTAGCCATACCATTAGTTAGTAGGTAGCTCCATTCGTTGGATGTAATCGGACATTCAAGGGACATCGGATGATCATAGAAGGCAACTTGTAGGAAGTATCCTAGCATATTCAAGGGACTATCATCATTTTCGTAGGCGACAATCGAGGGTCAAGATCATGTATTCGGAGGCGACGTGGGTCTATGATCTTTGTATCGAAGAGACTATGATGATTTGTTTGAAAGCAACGGTGCTAGGATACCTCTACGCTCGAGGGACATGACCATTTTGAATCGAAGGCATCGAGAGAATTACCCTAAGGTGCGTGTGTGAGAGAGTGTGTTGATTTCAGATATTTTGTCTTGAAATTAGTGTGAGCTATGTCCAATTATTATCTTGCCATACACGCCTAATTACTAGCAATTGATAAGGGTGCGGAAAGTAAAATGCGGAATGTAAAGATGCGGAAAATAAACCTACGCTATTACATGGCTTTGGGGCAGATACATAATTAGGAGTGCGGAAAGTGAAAGTCCTAAATTAAACTATTACAACCCATGAGCAATTACATTATTGAAAAGTAAAATAAAAACGGAAGAATCGTCTGAATCGGATCAACCTGTGAAAGAATAAGAAAATCGGGAAATATGATGAAATTGAAATAAGAGAAAATGTTAGAAAAAATGCAATTTTTAATATGAGAAAATTTATGCATGCTGGAAATAAGGTAAATAAGCTATAATAATTTTTGGGATTTTTGGAAAAGATTTAATAATAAAATGCAATTAATAATGGTTTAAATGCTAAAATAAAATAAAATAAATATGCATGCAAAATTATATTTTTAATTTATTAAATTAAATAAAGGTTTTATGAAAATAATGTAAAAAGAAAAATGTTTTTGGTATTTTTTAATGCAGAATAAAATATAGAAAAGAATTAAAATATGATGAAAATATTAAAAATAATGAAAATATGGAAAATATTTGAGTTTGGAAAAGTGTAAAAGGATTATACGAACCAGAATTGAACGAGACATCCCTTTCAAACCTTGAAAATGATATGTGACCAACCGAGCCAAGCGCGCCTTGTTTGAAACGGATTGGTTTGAAAATAACACGCGTCATCTTTCCCTTTCCTCCGGCTCGCGCCAGTTCATCGTCTTCTTCGATTTGAATTTTCAAAAGATAGCGTCGGCTTTGGCTCGACGCTACAGGCCCCCGCTACATGGAAAATCAAGCACAAGTAATATAAATGCATTGTAAATACATGGTTCGATTCGTGCATCGTTCGAGTTCATTGGTCATGGTCCCATGGTCCAATTTTTCCTATTTCGTGAAACCCTAAAACGGCACAGGAAACCCTAGTTATGGCAAGTATCGATCCCGGCCATGGAAACTCAATCAAACTATGCAGAAAGCTTGCAAACTTCCATCTAAACACAAAATAAACCACAAAACATGTTAAAAATGCATGAGAATTAAAACACGATTTTGAATTTTTTGAGAACAAACCAAACTCGGATTCCTTGATTCGGATAGTTTTGGCAAAGTAAGTATCCGATTCACTCGAGGTGTCAAGGAACGTGTTCGATGCTTGGAATCAACTGAAACGATCCAAAACCACGGCTGCAAGTTGCTTCAAGTGCACGAAAATTTGACTTTAGGTTAGGGTTTATGGAGCAATTTTTCTGTTCTTTCTTGATAGGTATGCATTGTGTATATATACTGGAAGGATTTGAGATTGAATTTGGAAAGATTTGATCAATAATCAATGATAATCAAATTTGATTTTTTCATGAAAAATCAAATTTTCAAATTTGATCAATTTCAATCCAATCTTGCCTTTTTTGCTTCAATTCTGATTTGGCTAGCATTTGTGAGTTAATTGGACATCAAGGAAAGAATAAAAATCAATCTTTCAATTAATTTTGATTTTATACTTTATTTTTGAATTTAATTTGTATTTAAATGAATAAATTCCAAATTAAATAGAAAAATAAACCAAAAATTCGTGGCATTGGGCTTGGATATTCCTAATTGCTTGAGGAACAAGTTAGGATGAAGAAAAGATAGGCCCATTTGCAAAAGATTTGATTTTTGAAGTATCTCTTTGTGCATTCTTTCAAAATTGCCCAACTTGTGAATGGTGCAACTTGCTCAATTTTCCACATTTTTGAGAGTTCTTGGACTTTTTGGAAAGCTCTAAGAGTCCTCTAACCAATGTCTTTGGTCTCATCTCAATTGGAGTTACCATGCTCAAAATATCTTCAAAACAAAAGTTGACTTTTGTTGACTTTGAAAATGACTGTAATGTTTTGAGCTATACCTCTCAAATGAAGCATTTTTTGGACATTCTTGTGAGACATGAAGTTGTAGAGAATTGAATTTCCTTCAAAACAAGAGGTGGTGGAAAAATTTCTGAGAAAGTATGAGAAAGTTATGATCAGTCAAAGTTCGATTGACTTTTCATCTAGAAACCCTAATTTAGAAAGTTTGACTTTTGGGCAAATCTTGAGTTTTCTTGATGAATCATGATCAACCCTTGATCAAATGATGAATGTAACTTCAAAATGAGGATGTTGACCAAAAATCAGAAGTTTTGACTGTATGTTGACCACAGTTGACTTTTTGTCCAATACACTCGATTTTCATCCATTTGAGCAATTGTCTGAGGAAACTTGACTTGTGAGGCTTGAAAATTGTCATGGAGAATCTTTGAAGCATATGAGGAGGCATGAAGACCATTGGAGATGTTGGAAATCCATCTTGGCTTGAGAGATACCAAACCCTAGTTTGGGTTGATTGTCTAGGAGAGAGTTTGTCTGATCAACTCTTGAGGAATCCTTGAGTATGGATGTATGAAATCTCTTGAGTAGATGGAGGGAAAATTTTGGGGTATGACAGCTGCCCCTGTTCAATCTTCTTGTACTGGAAGGGTTAGATTGACATGCTTGTCTTTCGTGACCTGGAGGTAGAAGATGATTGAACACCGAGTACACCTGAAAATTTGCACTCGCCGTTGGTGGATGATGCGGGAATGGGCTTACAGATGCCATTTGGAGAAGTTGGAGACTTTGGGGAACGAGTCGTACGCTAGACTCGAGGTTGTTAATAGGAGAGCTGACAGAGATGGGCTTAAGATGCCATCTAGAAAGGTCGATGCTGGGGAATGAGTCGTACGTTAGACTCTGTAGATGTTCCTGAAACGGAGAGGAGATGGGCTTAAGATGCCATCCGAAGGGAGTCGTACGTTAGACTTCGTGATCACTTTGAATGAAGTTATTGGTCTGTATTGATTTTTAACCATATATGCAGCATTCTGATAGTGAAGAGATGTTGACAAATAGTCGGAGATGGGCTTAAGATGCCATCCAAGGCAACTGAGTCGTACGCTAGACTCTGTAGTTGCTGTTGATAATCAGAATAAATCTTCGTGTTGATTACTCTGAGGGAAATTGTAGTTGGCCAGAATGTGGATAGCTTCCGCATCGGTGTTGATCCATTGTCCATTATCGGAGGATAACCGAGGTGGTCTTCGGATAGTTTTCCGTCGGTTCGGGCTTAATCTGGACTTTGCGGTCTTTCGATAGTTTTCCCATCGGCTCGGGGCTTAATCTCGACTGTTTGCGTCGAAATGATCATTTTGAGAAAACAAGAGAAACTTTGATAGAATATTCGTTAGTTTTATGCAAAGTATGATGCATGACGTGTATATGAATGACATATGCATGAATTATGACTTTATGAGAAATGTATGAATGATGAATGTTGTGATATTTCAAAACATATCCATCTTGAAGAAGATGCGGATATTCTTTGAAGATTTCTAACTTCCGCTTGGGATTTGAGTAGGTGAGAACCCCCTTTTGAAGGAGAAGAAAGATATCTTGGATTCCTCCGATGCACTATCGACCAAGCCTTGGGCCTAGACATTGTTGAGGAAGGTAGAGATTTGAGAAGCTCTGTTGGAGATCTCATATATAGACCTGCCGAGGAGAATCGGGAGGCGATCCGTTGGGGACCTTGTATGTAGATCCTGTGAGGAAATTTAAGAGATACTCTTGGGATTTCGAGTGTAGATCTCATTGGAGAACATTTGATGGTTCCGAGAGGGTTTGAAGAGTCTAGAGTCCGTTGTAATCTCTGGTGGGAATAGAAGGTGTATGTTTCCTCCGATGCACTATCGACCAAGTTTCGAGTCATCTGCGGGAGAGGGGAGGATTGAGAAATATCCGGGATGAAGTGTTACCGCTGAGACCGATGTGACGTTGCTCGGTTGAGTGGAATCACCGCCAGGATTAACATATACTCAGCTGGGAAGGTGCGTTGTGAGTGACACCTTCATGCTCTGTGGGGAACTATTTGGTGACTTTCGTCGTCATCCCAATTCCTGGAACCTGTAGTAAGTACCTTTGAATGTTCACTTTTCGTATGTTTGCAGAGAGATTTTCTTGTCAAATCGATAGTCATTCAAAGCAAACGTTGGACTTATTGCAAATAACTATAACAGAAATTGTAAAGGGAAAGAAGCTGTATTTATTTGACAGGTGGCGTATGGCCAAGTAGTTTGTACATAAGAAAGGTAAAAAGCTATGCGGAAACAATCTCGTTAAGTTCCAACTATGCTAGTACTCATATATTTCGACTATCTCATCTCCTTGCTGTCGGTAGAAAGTGAATAGACTGATCTTCGCCATTTGAACCTTGAATCATAGTCTGCAGGTGATCCGAAGAGACATAGTCGTGCGCTTAAATCCCTAACTTTTGCCTAGACCGCCTTTCGGTTTCACCGATACCTTTTTGCCCAAGCCGCCTTTTCAGGTTTTCGACTTGCCGGGTGTACATGTTTTGTATATATCCTTAACTTTTGCCCGAACCATTTTGGTTCGCCAGGATGCCCTTATTTTTGCCTAGGCCAGTCGACCTAGCGGGTCTCTTTTATGCGTAGTATTTTTTGACTATGTCTGCGTTCACAGGGTGTGGGAAGTCTTCACCATCCATGGTGCTAAGTATCATAGCTCCGCCGGAAAATACTGTCTTGACTACAAATGGTCCCTCATAGGTGGGAGTCCATTTGCCCCTGGGATCACCTTGTGGAAGAATGATGCGCTTGACTACTAGATCACCAACTTGGTAGACTCGGTGCTTGACCTTCTTGTTAAATGCTCTGATCATTCGTTTCTGATAAATCTGTCCATGGCAGATGGACGCGAGTCGTTTCTCATCGATCAAGTTAATCGGCGGTATCGAACCCAATCTTCACCTAACTCGCCTCCGGAGGACTCGGTCGGTATCGAACCTCGATGGGTAAGACGGCTTCCATACCGTATCGAGAGAGAAGGGGTTGCCCACGATGTTTCGTTGCGATAACCATGAAGAGCAAATGGTAACATCTCATGCCAATCTTTGTAAGTAACTCATTTTCGATAATCTTCTTAATGTTCTTATTGGCGGCTTCCATCGCCATTCATCTTAGGCCGATATGGAGAAGAGTTGTGATGCTTGATCTTGAATGCGTGCGAGTTCGGTGATCATCTTGTTGTTGAGATTGGAACCGTTATCGTGATAATCCTTTCGAGTGCCATACCGATGATAAGATTATGCTTGATGAATCGAGCCACTACATTCTTGGTAAGATGCATACGAGGCTTCTACCCACTTGGTAAAGTAATCGATTGCCACAAGGATGAAACGATGTCCATTGGAAGTCGTGGGCTTAATCTCTCCAATCATTTCAATGCCCCACATTGCAAAAGGCCACGGAGAAGTTAAAACATTGAGGTTGGAGGTACGTGCACTTTGTCGGCATAACCGCATTTGTGACAAGATCGAGCATAGCGGTGACAATCGCTTCCATGGTGGACCAATAGTAACTGTTCTCAAAATCTTCTTAGCCATGGTGTATCCATCGGAGTGGGTACCAAATTACGTGTAACTCTTCCATGATACGCATTCTGTTTTTCGTCTACATATGAGTAAGCACAAGTCGTGGTTGCGCTTGTATAAGATGCCGCTTTGAGAAAGAATTTGGAAGCAAATTTTCTCATGAACTTTTATCATTAATGATGCCCTCGGATATTCCCGAGTCTCAAGATATCTCTTCACGTCATAGTACCAAGGTTTCTCTTGCGTCAAGCTCACAATCTGTTGGTTCGTCGAACCTCTCAATGATGATCTGGGGAGCCTCGTTGTCCCATCTAACCTTGAACATAGACGACATAGTAGCTAATGCGTCTGCCAACTGATTCTCCTCTCGTGGAATATGATTGAAAGTAATCTCTTCAAAGTAAGGAATCAAACTCAGGACATGCTCTCGATACGGAATGAGATTCGGATGCTTCGTATCCCACTCGCCCTTAATCTGACTGATCACTAAAGCTGAGTCTCCATACACTCGTAAGAACTTGATTCTTAAGTCAATAGCAGCTTTAAGACCCATGATGCACGCCTCGGCCATGTTGTTAGTGCAACTGAAACATAATCTGGCGGTGAAAGGAGTATGTCCGCCTGCAGGGGACGTAATGATGGCGCCAATGCCATTGCCAAGTGAGTTTGAGGCTCCATCAAAGACCATAGTCCATCGGGATCCTTGTTCAGTCCTTCGCGGGCTCGGTTCTTCGTAATCAGAACTAGTAAAACATCTTCGTCGAAATTGATCGCATAGATCGATAGTCATCGGCTTGATGAGCCAAATGATCGCTACCACACTTCCTTTGATCGCTTTCGAGAAGTGTCTGGATGTCATATTCGGTCAAGATCATTTGCCATCTTGCTATTCTTTCGAGAGAGCTGGTTTCTCAAAGATGTATTTTATCGGATCCATCTTAGAAATCAATAAGGTAGTGTGAGTCAACATATCTGCCTTAGCCGTGACGCCCAAAGCGTTGCAAGTTTTCTCGAGTGTGAGTATCTTGTTTCAATCGGTAAACTTTTGCTAAGGTAGTATATTGCATGCTCTTTTCGACCAGACTCGTCATGTTGCCCCAACACACACCCCATTGAGTTCTCTAACACCGCAAGTACATGATAAGAGGTCTTCCTTCGGGCGGCATCGGGATGGGAGGATTCGTAGGTACTCCTTGAGTTTGTCAAAAGCGATCGGCAATCGTCGTTCCATTCCACTACTTGATCTTTCTTTAGTAACTTGAAGATTGGCTCACAAGTAGCGCTAAGTGTGCAATGAATCAATGTAGTTCAATCGCCCAAGAAACCTCGACATCCTTCTCGGTGCGGGAGTGGCATCTCTTGAATGGCTTTAACCTTGGCGGTCAACCTCAATACCTCTTCCACGACAACAAACCCTAAGAGTTTTCCGGATCGACTCCAAAGGTGCACTTGTTAGGATTAAGTCTCACCTACTTCTTCAATCATCAAATAGTTTTGCAAATGATCTAGATGTTCTTCTTCACCGTGATCGAGCTATCATATCGCCGACGAGACCTCTATCTCGTGATGAATCATGTCATGAAATAATGTTACCATAGCATGATAAGTGGCGCGTTCTTCATCCGAACGGCATAACCTTGTAGCAAAGTGCCCGTGTAACAAAAGTAGTCTTCTCCATGTCTTGAGAGCCATTTTGATCCGATTGTAACCGGAGAAACCATCCATGAAGGAGAAAACCTTATGTTGAGCGGTGTTGTCAACCGTAACATCAATATGAGGAAGTGGGAAATCGCTTTCGGACTTGCTTTGTTCGATCTCGTAATCCACACACATTCGTACTTTACCATCCTTCTTAGGTACGGGTACCACATTTGCAACCCAGGGATAGGAGGTGACGCTAAGAAACCGCGTTGAAGCGCTTCATAACTTGCTTTGATCTCTCGACATCTCGGGACGCATCGAACCTACATTTCTTCGAGAAAACCTTCTTTGTCGGCAATCGTGTACCACGATATCAATGTCTAAACCCGCATGTCTTCGTATGACCAAGCAAAACCTCAACATAATCTCGTAGCATCGAACCAATCTTTCTTTAACATCGCTCTCAAGACCCGTCCTATCTTGATCTCTTTTACATCTCATCTCAAATTCACAACCTCAACCTTTCTTCGTGTGTCAGTATAACTCGCTCTTCTTGTAGTCGCAAGTTCTCCGGCACTTCACAATCTTCCTCACTTTCGTCTTGGCTTGGTAGATCGGATTATCAAAGTCATATTTAGCACTAGCATAGTTATTAACGAGATTCGGAGTGATTCGCGTGTATCACGTGGGTGTGTGTAAGAACACATAGCTTTTGAAGGGTGATAAAGTAAAAGAAAGAAAACAAACAATTGAATGCAAAAGTCCAACGAATTTATTGAATGAAAATACGCAAACGACAGATAATAACCTCATGAACGAGCCGCGCCGGCAAGGCACCAGCTTTCAAAGTTTATTGTTCAAACATAAAGAAATACGAAAAGTATAACAAAACAAGAGCAATTACTCGACTAAAGGAGATTGGTATGACGTCTTGATCTTCCAATTCCGAGCCCATGATCCGAGTTGGGAAGATCCACTTGCGATGTCGGCCGTTGTCGTCGTCTTCTATAGCATGGATTCCACTTTGACTGATGCGGAAAGGAAGTTGGCCGGCACGTTCGCGGCGTATCATCTTCTGACCCTTGATGGTGAAGCCTAAACCAGTCTTGTCGGATTTGAAGGGAAGATCAGGGAGCTGTCCCCAAGTAGCACTACCTCCTTGTTCAACAAGAGCTTGAGCATCTTTCGTGAGGCCATTCTAGGTGGAGCTTGTGTAACTTCAGAGGACGGGGAGTCAACAGCATGACTGGTATTGTTTCAAAAGCTTGACAGGAGTCTCAAGAATTCACCCTCCATCTCAAGGTAGCGGAATGATCAGATGATGACCATATACTCTTCTTCACCACACAAACTTTCCCTTTCACCGGTACTTCATTTCGATGCAAAGTAGAGGTATACCTGCCCCATGTATCCAAGGGCGTCCGAGTAGGCAAGAAGGGGACGAATGTCCATGACAAAAGTAGAGTCAAAAGTCGGGAACCGACTTTAAGCAGTGAGCTCTCCAAGCATTCGCTTAGAACCATCAAAAGCTCTCACGATAATGTCACGGGTCTCGAACCAACCCTTCGACATCAAGTCGATCAAAAGCGATCTTCGAAGGATATTCAAAGCAGAACCGGTATCCACCAGGACATGAGATAATGTAGTGCCCTTGCATTTAATGGAGATGTGCAAGGCCTTGTTATGTTTCTTTCCGGAAGGAGTCAAATCAGCATCAGAGAAGCCTAGGCCGTTGTTGGCAGCCAGCTAGCAATACAAACTTCGAATTGATCAAGAGTAGTATCTTGCGGCACATGAGCATTCTTGAAACTTCACCGTTAGCATGAGCCTCGGAGCATAAGAGCAGAGCAAGCATGGAGATCTTGGACGGAGTCTGTCCCAATTGTTCCACAACATTGTAATCACTTTTCTTGGTAATTTTCAGAATTTCCTCCATTTCTTGTTTGGAGGTGTCTTCAACTTCCTTTGGTACGCGGGATGAGTTCGGTTCTTTCCTCTAGTGGGATATTGATTGAGTATGGAATGCGCGTGGAGTCGCATGTCTTTGGAGGAGAGATCTGAGAGAATACCTTCGGTTCGGTCACCTTCGGATCCGTGATGTTGTCGATGTCGGGAATGGTAGCTTCAGAAGATCTTCAATAGTCGAGGGTCTTGCTTGACACCATGATAGTAAACATCACCCATAATTCCAAGGGATAGCCTTGTCGAGGAATATGGAACCGGTCTTGGAGAAGTGATAATGAGAGGTGCCACTAGGCACGGAATCGCAGAGGAAATCCTTATAGTGTTAACATCAAGATAGTCTTCGGAAATCGTCACCCCATCCGTCGCTTAACATCTTCAATAGGAATCTTGTAACTATCGAGGATGTACTTCACCATGTAATCATACTTTCCACTTGGCTGCCCCAAGGTATCCCACACCGATGCACATTCGTTCGTATTGTCGATCTTCAACTTAGACATTTCTTCACACAACTTCGCATGTGGTTTCGTAAATAGTATCTCACGGTTATCCATCATGCATCGAACACGTCTTCTCAACCAAGCACAACCATCAGTGCGGATGGGCACCAACGACAATCCTCTGGACATCCGGATTGACACCGCTTGTAACAAATTCTTCTTAACATCATCGAGGAATGGTCAAGTCATCTATGTTGAAAACATAAGTATCGTCACCAACAGCATTGGAACTCTTGTCATGGTTAGGCATAGGCGCGTTGATCACATTCGGAGTCTCAACAGGAGGGTCAAACTCAATCTGCTTAGCTTCGATCATATCTTGAATCTTGTTCTTCAGAGCCCAACAATTGTCGTTGTCGTGTGGCTATTGGAATGGTAAGCACACTTAGCATTAGGATTGTACTTTGGAGAGGAAGTGTTGACGTTTTGAGGAGGATCCCTCAAGGCAATCAGCTCTGCTTTCAACACGTGTTGCAAGGCTTGCGACAATGGCATGTTGATCTTCAGAACGTCTTGGCGCGTTACGCTCTGCTGTCTCCGAGGTTGTCCGATGTAGGATTCGAGATCACAACCCACAGATTGAGCACGGTCGGTCTTGGCTCGGCTTTTCTGACCATACACAGCATTAGCTTCTTTCTTAGCACCAAAAGATCTCTTCGCAGCGTTTGAAGATGACTCAACATGAATCTTCCCACTCTTGAAACCAGCTTCAATGCGCTCGCCTGTCAATATCAACTCGGTGAATCCGGATGAGGAATTTCCAATCGATGATTGAAGAATGGGCTGTCGGTGTTCCATAAACATATCAACCAACTCCCTATTGGACAGGGTGATTGAACTCACTGCTAGATCTCTCCACGAGCATACTCCTTGAACTTCTCATCGCGACCCATAGACATGCTTTGTAGTTGCATGCGAGTGGGTGTCAATTCAAGATTGTACTATATTGTTCAGATAAAGCATCGCTAAGTCACCCAAGTACGGATACGGTCATTCTCTGGTGATAGTACCATTCCAACCGAGTTCGGACAAACTCTCTTGAAAATAGTGCATCCACAACTTTGTCATCGTGGGATTGATCTTCGGACATAGGACTTCAAATGCGCTTAGGGCAAGACATGCCATCATACTTAGCAAAAGTAGGAACTTTGAACTTGGGAGGAATCACAACACGTAAACAAGACTCGGATCATCAAAGTTCAGGACATCTTCGTGTTTTCCACAGATTCGACGGTCTTCAAGTTGTTTGTACTTGTCATCTTCCTCAGTGTTGGCTATAATCGGATGATCCTCTCCTCCTTTCTTTGGCTCACGCTGCACCTTCATCACCCTTGGTACTCCCTCGGTATGGACACTTCCTTCAGAGCTCAATACGGTGACCACTTTAGGACCCCTTTGAAACGCTCACCCATGTTGAGGAGACCAACAACCTTCTTCTTCTTGTTGATGAGCTTCTTCGATCTTCTTGGCCTTGGACCAAGTTGGTGAACATCTCTGGCCGAGCATTCGACGGAGATCTTTGACATTGTTCAAGAGCCATTTCTGCTAAAATAAATAGCGAGCAAATGAGAAAACCAATCTCCAATGTACCTGTGATGCAATGTTATGCTATGATATGCAATGTTTATGCGAATGCAATGCAATGTTTTCAAGGACCTAAGAGATTTAAATTTGTTAAACAAGCAATGAACAAACATTTATTAGTACTTCTCATTATTATTCTTTTCTTTTAAGTACAAGAGATAGTTCAAAACAATAAAAGAAAACATCCTAAAGCTCTAAGTCTCCCATGGGCGCTTCCTCTTGGTGCCGATGTAAGCGTTGATGTTTCGCTCCTCGTGAAGTAGCTTGGTCAACTCTAGGACTTTCTTCTCACTTGCATAACCGAGCTTCAAAGGTATCCTCTCTTCTTTAATCAATCCGTGATCTCTTCAAGTCTTCAAAATCGTAGGCATGTCGGGATGGAGAACAGATAGGTACGCCACCTATAGCCGGGTTCCATAATTCTTGGTAGAACAGCGTGAATGGCATCATGAGGTTTTGAGCTCGAGCTCGCACCCATTTGAGGTAAGGTTCCCAAGGAATGGAGTTCGGTGCCCCAAAGTCTTGGTATCGTCTTCTTTACCATGCCCCAAGCATGTATAAACCTTTCGGTAATCGAGATCGTGATTGTAGTCGAACACAACATCTTGGAGAAGCATATCATGTGGACCATCTCTTCGAGCAAAACCAAACCGACGTAGAGCTAAAGAAGGGTTGTAAGTACCTCCCTTATACCAAGGAGTGGTACATTAGGAATTCCCACTCAATGAATGTGAAGTCCTTTTGAGAGAAAAGGCTCCAACGGATGTCGGAATGAGAGAGTGACATCATCCTTTGAGACCATCTCAACCTTTGTTCGTTCTTCAAAACCGATGGAGGAAGGTGCGAAATAAACCACCTTGAAAGTAACGGGACACAACACATGAGAGTTCCTTGTCGCTAGTAGTACGAGTGTGGAGAGAATGTAGAATGTCTCCAAGTAAGGTAGGCCCGGATTGGTAAGAAATAACTTGATGGCATTGACATCTATGAATTGATCCGAGTTAGGAATAGAACCAAACCATAAATTAGCAAGGCCACAATGTTCTCAAATGCATGGAAACTCATAACTTTGAGGAATTCTCGGCTTTCTTGATTAAGAACTTGAAAGTAAACCCTTAACTCCACTTCTAGTTTCCCAATTGGCTTCAATGTCGAGCGCTTAAGATGTAAGGCGGATGCAATGTCTTCGAACTTAGGGACCTTTTCTAAACCGTGAATGGCATTTGATCAAGAATAGGTACCCCAAGTAGCTTAGAGAACTCTTCTAAGGTAGGAACCAACCGATAATCTGAAATGTAAAGCAATGGTGTTTGGATCAAAGAACTGAATAGGACATGCATCATATCTTCTTCAAAACCGAGATAACCAAATCAAGTAGATAACCATGTCTTTTGATGAACCGAGCATGGTCGGAATTTCAAACCAATTCTTTGAGTGAGAAGGATACCCATGAAGTTGATTCGGATAGTCTTTCTAGAAGCCATAATCCCTACAAAACAGAGCAAAGATAAATCCTAGGTCCTTGAAATAGTTAGAAATGATATGCAATGCGGATGATGTCATGATGTCATGTTTAGCACACACAAACAATTCACACAATGAGCCTAGGGTTAAGGCTTGCATGAGGTATAGGTGATTACCCTACCAAAAGTTTGAGTTGGTTCATCCCGTCCTATAATAGTAACCGGTTCTAGGAATCTCATATCACGATCTTTCTAGGCGCTTATTTCAATACGACCAAGTGGTCGATCGAAAATGTCCCAAAAGTCGGATCTCATGATGCGTAGCATCGAGTATCAACCAACCTCGGTCTACACCAAAGTCGGCCATCTCACTACCTTCTAATGGCCAAGATGGGTCAATTAAGGTTCTAAAAGTTTAGTTAGCGCTGATGACACCACGCAGAAGCCAAATACTTTCTTCAACTTGGGAATGAAGAGTATCGGGCAACCAAAGTGTCACGCTAACGTAGCCATCATGTTGACCGCGTAGTTATACGCCTAACGGTCGCGATGATCTAATGCTACTTACCTAAAAGGAAACCCGATCCGTGTAGGATCCCCACAAATATAATACCCAAGCAACCCTTAAAGATAAAGCAAGCAAGTCAAAAAAGCAATAAAAGTGATCTAGAAATCCCTAAGGCAATTCTCTCTTTAGGTGTAGTCCCAGAGTCGCCGATTACGTACGGTGAACGACTTTGTAGGATTTTGTATCCAAATGTGCGGATAGCAAGAGTCGCCACCGACTTTTATTTTTATCCAATTAAGGAAGGTAAAAGTAAGAAAAAGACCTTCGTTAGATTCGAGTTCGGGAGAATGGTTATGAAAAGGAAGGTATTAGCACCCTTTCCATCATTTATTCTGGCTCTTAGTTGCTCTTAGATAACTTTTAAAATTGCTTTATGTGTGTTTGACAAAAATGTTTTGAAAAGGCATTTCGCTTTGACTTTGTAATGACTCATGTAGGAGTGTATACAAAGTGTTGAAATGTTTGTTTGAAAAGAAATTGAACTTTGAAAAGAGTGGTGTGAAAAGCATTTGTTTAGAGCAAGCAACTAAGAGACTTATTTACCCACTCAATTGGTCGTTTTGTTGTACTTCTACATTCCTTTAGAATAGCGCTAGCCATACCATTAGTTAGTAGGTAGCTCCATTCGTTGGATGTAATCGACATTCGAAGGGACATCGGATGATCATAGAAGGCAACTTGTAGGAAGTATCCTAGCATATTCGAAGGACTATCATCATTTTCGTAGGCGACAATCGAGGGTCAAGATCATGTATTCGGAGGCGTCGTGGGTCTATGATCTTTGTATCGAAGGGACTATGATGATTTGTTTGGAAGCAACGGTGCTAGGATACCTCTACGTCGAGGGACATGACCATTTTGAATCGAAGGCATCGAGAGAATTACCCTAAGGGTGCGTGTGTGAGAGAAGTGTGTTGATTTGATATTTTGTCTTGAAATTAGTGTGAGCTATGTCCAATTATTATCTTGCCATACACGCCTAATTACTAGCAATTGATAAGGGTGCGGAAAGTAAAATGCGGAATGTAAAGATGCGGAAAATAAACCTACGCTATTACATGGCTTTGGGGCAGATACATAATTAGGAGTGCGGAAAGTGAAAGTCCTAAATTAAACTATTACAACCCATGAGCAATTACATTATTGAAAAGTAAAATAAAAACGGAAGAATCGTCTGAATCGGATCAACCTGTGAAAGAATAAGAAAATCGGGAAATATGATGAAATTGAAATAAGAGAAAATGTTAGAAAAAATGCAATTTTTAATATGAGAAAATTTATGCATGCTGGAAATAAGGTAAATAAGCTATAATAATTTTTTGGGATTTTTTGGAAAAGATTTAATAATAAAAATGCAATTAATAATGGTTTAAATGCTAAAATAAAAATAAAATAAATATGCATGCAAAAATTATATTTTTTAATTTATTAAATTAAATAAAGGTTTTTATGAAAATAATGTAAAAAGAAAAAATGTTTTTGGTATTTTTTAATGCAGGAATAAAATATAGAAAAGAATTAAAATATGATGAAAATATTAAAAATAATGAAAATATGGAAAATATTTGAGTTTGGAAAAGTGTAAAAAGGGATTGTCTGAACCAGGAATCGAACTGGAGACATCCCTTTCAAACCTTGAAAACTGATATGCTGACCAACTGAGCCAAGCGTGCGCACTGTTTGGAAACGGATTGGTTTGAAAATAACACGCGTCATCTTTCCCTTTCCTCCCGCTCGCGCCAGTTCATCGTCTTCTTCGATTTGAATTTTCAAAAGATAGCGTCGGCTTTGGCTCGACGCTACAGGCCCTGGCTACATGGAAAATCAAGCACAAGTAATATAAATGCATTGTAAATACATGGTTCGATTCCAGGCATCGTTCCGAGTTCATTGGTCATGGTCCCATGGTCCAATTTTTCCTATTTCGTGAAACCCTAAAACGGCACAGGAAACCCTAGTTATGGCAAGTATCGATCCCGGCCATGGAAACTCAATCAAACTATGCAGAAAGCTTGCAAACTTCCATCTAAACACAAAACAAACCACAAAACATGTTAAAAATGCATGAGAATTAAAACACGATTTTGAATTTTTGAGAACAAACCAAACTCGGATTCCTTGATTCGGATAGTTTTGGCAAAGTAAGTATCTGATTCACTGAGGTGTCAAGGAACGTGTTCGATGCTTGGAATCAACTGAAACGATCCAAAACCACAGCTGCAAGTTGCTTCAAGTGCACGAAAATTTGACTTTAGGTTAGGGTTTATGGAGCAATTTTTCTGTTCTTTCTTGATAGGTATGCATTGTGTATATATCGGAAGGATTTGAGATTGAATTTGGAAAGATTTGATCAATAATCAATGATAATCAAATTTGATTTTTTTCATGAAAATCAAATTTTCAAATTTGATCAATTTCAATCCAATCTTGCCTTTTTTGCTTCAATTCTGATTTGGCTAGCATTTGTGAGTTAATTGGACATCAAGGAAAGAATAAAATCAATCTTTCAATTAATTTTGATTTTATACTTTATTTTTGAATTTAATTTGTATTTAAATGAATAAATTCCAAATTAAATAGAAAAATAAACCAAAAATTTGTGGCATTGGGCTTGGATATTCCTAATTGCTTGAGGAACAAGTTAGGATGAAGAAAAGATAGGCCCATTTGCAAAAGATTTGATTTTTGAAGTATCTCTCTTTGTGCATTCTTTCAAAATTGCCCAACTTGTGAATGGTGCAACTTGCTCAATTTTCCACATTTTGAGAGTTCTTGGACTTTTTGGAAAGCTCTAAGAGTCCTCTAACCAATGTCTTTGGTCTCATCTCAATTGGAGTTACCATGCTCAAAATATCTTCAAAACAAAAAGTTGACTTTTTGTTGACTTTGAAAATGACCTGTAATGTTTTGAGCTATACCTCTCAAATGAAGCATTTTTGGACATTCTTGTGAGACATGAAGTTGTAGAGAATTGAATTTCCTTCAAAACAAGAGGTGGTGGAAAAATTTCGAGAAAGTATGAGAAAGTTATGATCATCAAAGTTCATTGACTTTTCATCTAGAAACCCTAATTTAGAAAGTTTGACTTTTGGGCAAATCTTGAGTTTTCTTGATGAATCATGATCAACCCTTGATCAAATGATGAATGTAACTTCAAAATGAGGATGTTGACCAAAATCGAAGTTTTGACTGTATGTTGACCACAGTTGACTTTTTGTCCAATACACTCGATTTTCATCCATTTGAGCAATTCGAGGAAACTTGACTTGTGAGGCTTGAAAATTGTCATGGAGAATCTTTGAAGCATATGAGGAGGCATGAAGACCATTGGAGATGTTGGAAATCCATCTTGGCTTGAGAGATACCAAACCCTAGTTTGGGTTGATTGTCTAGAGAGAGTTTGTCGATCAACTCTTGAGGAATCCTTGAGTATGGATGTATGAAATCTCTTGAGTAGATGGAGGGCAAATTTTGGGGTATGACTGCCCTGTTCAATCTTCTTGTCTGGAAGGGTTAGATTGACATGCTTGTCTTTCGTGACTGGAGGTAGAAGATGATTGAACAAATACACAAAATTTGCACTCGTTGGTGGATGATGCGGAATGGGCTTACGATGCCATTTGGAGAAGTTGGAGACTTATGGGGAACGAGTCGTCGCTAGACTCGAGGTTGTTAATAGGAGAGTGACGAGATGGGCTTAAGATGCCATCTAGAAAGGTCGATCTGGGAATGAGTCGTCGTTAGACTCTGTAGATGTTCTGAAACGGAGGAGATGGGCTTAAGATGCCATCCGAAGGAGTCGACGTTAGACTTCGTGATCACTTTGAATGAAGTTATTGGTCCGTATTGATTTTTAACCATATATGCAGATTCGATAGTGAAGAGATGTTGACAAATAGTCGGAGATGGGCTTAAGATGCCATCCAAGGCAACGAGTCGCGCTAGACTCTGTAGTTCTTGTTGATAATCGAATAAATCTTCGTGTTGATTACTCGAGGAAATTGTAGTTGGCGAATGTGGATAGCTTCCTGTTGTGCATCGGTGTTGATCCATTATGCATTATCGGAGGATAACAGAGGTGGTCTTTCGGATAGTTTTCCCGTCGGTTCGGGGCTTAATCCTGGACCTGTTTGCGAAGGCGGTCTTTCAGATAGTTTTCCGTCGGCTCGGGCTTAATCTGGACCTTTTGCGTCGAAATGATCATACTGTTTGAGAAAACAAGAGAAACTTTGATAGAATATTCGTTAGTTTTATGCAAAGTATGATGCATGCCCATGGGTACTCATAGTCATCCCTAAGTTCAAGTAACTATATATATCAACATGTGACATGCTATAGCACAAAGACAAAAAAAAAACAAAGAATTATTTGTGCCCTTCGGCTCTCTTGTATGTGCCCTCGGCACAGCTAGTTGCATTATGTCATTCGACACCCTTTTTGAGTTGTTCGGTACACCTGTTTTCACCCATATTCCTCTGTTT
This sequence comes from Vicia sativa, assembly GCA_021764765.1. NCBI lineage: Eukaryota > Viridiplantae > Streptophyta > Magnoliopsida > Fabales > Fabaceae > Vicia > Vicia sativa. Next base: position 24,789,029 of record CM038793.1, on the reverse strand, counting down.
CATATCTGTTTTAATTTTGTTGAACCTCAGTTAATTTCGTAAATTTATAATTTCAGCCACAATTATATAATTTATACTATAACCTAATAATTATATTAATTACGGGATAATTTCTCAACACCAAATTCATCGATTAATCATTGCAATTTATCAGAACAAACCAACAACAGAAACATCAATACACAACACATCAATTACACAAAGACAATAACTTTTATACCGATTAATCCCCACATACAATTCATCATATCCCCGATTATAAGGTCAGAACCTCACCCTTACCGAACCGAACGGAACGTTGCCAAATATATTAATAGATATACCGATTAATGTAATTATTTTCGTCGCCAAAACAATCATCAAACGATAATTCAAAAATATTAATATAATATAATATTTAAATAAAACAGGCGTTACAGAGTCGAGGAACTAGATCTTAGATTCGACATGGTTATCTGCAATTGCAGCCATAATAGTCATACCACCTTCAGAATCATCTAAAACTTGGTGTGCAAGGTTCACTCTTTATCCTTACCCGTTAATCCCTTGTTTTTCTTGTACCAACAGTTCTTGGCGAAGTGACTCTGTTTTTCGCAATTATATTTGATAGTTTCCTCGTCCTCTTTTTAAGGATCCATAAGCCATATCGTCGACCTTATTCTTGTGGGGATTCGAACAAAACTTCTTGCCCTGAGTCTTGTCGAACTTACCTTTGAATTTGTTGGAACCACCATTCTTTTTCTTTGACTCAGTCTGTAGAGCTTGTATCGAGTCTTGAACTCCTCTCTTTTCGACAATCATAACCTCATGTGCTTCCAACGAACCAACCAAATCTTCAAATTTTAGAGTTTTGAGTTTATTATATACTTGAATAGCTATGATAACGTAATCAAAATGAGAGGTCAATGTACGGATTACCTTCTCAACTGTCATCTTATTAGTTAGGTTTTCACTGCAACCGTTCATGAGATGGACGAGTTTCTGAACCTTCGACACATACTCTACAATCTTTTCGTCTTCTCCTATCGACAATAGTTCATATTGTCGACGCAAGGCCTGTAACCTGAAAACCTTGACTTTCTCACTTCTTTCATAGTACTTGACAAAAATATCACATGCCTGCTTCGCCGATTCAACATGAGAGATCTTGTTGAAGTTTGTCGCAATGACCGCCGTCTGAATGCAATACGGAGCCTTGCAATCCTTCTTCTTGGTTTCGCTGTGGTTTTTTCTGTACGTCGATTGCGTTTGTAGTCAGCACAGAAATGCCATTAGTAACCACCTCTAGGGTTTCATGAAAGCCAAATAGAGATTACATCTATTTTCTCCATCGAAATCTAACTCTTGTCGTCAAGAGTTGGAAGAGAATTTGGAGTGATGATTCACTTGTCTTGGAAACACGATCTTTGATGTGAAGTTCTTGAAAACGCGATCAAGAACAATAACCAGAAGCTTTGGATACCAATTTGTTGGGGGAGTTACTAGGAGCATTTATAAAAAATTGAGGATTGGCCCTTTGTGAGAGACAGGCCACTTATCCACCTAAAATCTTAAGGTGATAGGTGAGTGGATTCTCCCAATTATATATGCTCAAGTCTCCACATTCTTATCCCATGTGAGACTATTTTTCCACTTACTCACACGTGCATTACTATTTACTCTCACTCAAGTGTAATCCACAATTCTCCCTCACGTGTATCGTCGTTGACACCTTGCAATGGAACACCACTTTCTGAGCATTTCAATATTAAGTCTATCTATTTCTCGAATCAAAAGCTCTGATATCAATTTGTTAGTGCGTGAAACACTTTTAATGAAGAGAGAAAGAGAGAATAATAAGAAAATAAAGTTTATATTATTCACTTAAAAATTATTAAAAGAATAATACATATTCATCTACTTATATATAACTAACTTGTATTAATTATGCTAACAACCTCTAATTGAGTTTGAACTTTGATTATGCTATTTAGATTATATATAATATTATATTATAATATTTCAACGACTAATTGAATTTACTTAACAGAATATTAAAAAAAAAAAATTCTACCAATTTGCACATTAATTAAATTTTAAAAAAATTAAGGTAAATTCTTAAGTACTCGTGATAAGTAGTGGAGTACTGGTACTTTTAGTACAAATTGTTAAAGTTTTAATTTATTTTAAAATCAAATAAAATAAAATGACATGGCATTAAATTATAATATTTGATTGGTTAAGAATATTAATACCCAATTAAATATAAGGATACCGAGTGTTCAAAAAAAAAAATTCTAAATATGCGTTAATTTAATGTAACGGTAAGAGGTGGCTAGATAGACTAGTACAATATTCATGCATAATATGAAACAGAGTATGTATGAAATTAAATTGAAAAAGAAAACATATATTAATGGTGTCGGTTTTATGAAGCAAGAGAATCCCCGCTTACTTTATCTCAATCACCCGGCGCAACAACCGGTTACTCCATGTGCTTTCCCTTCCACCACTTTAGATTTATATTTATAAATAGCAATCTCTTGCTAAGTTGTATGCTTCATTGCAACAATGGGAAACTGCTTCACAAACAACAAAATACTAGCACAAGATCATGAAAGCTACAACGATCAAGCAAAAATTGAGAAGATGAAAACATCTTCGTCGTCTAAGTTTGAACCACGGCCGAGGAAAGAAGAAAGTGCGAAGAAGAAATATAAAAAAGTAAGGTTTGAGATACAAAATGATGAAGAAGTTGATAGAAGAAATGATGGTGATTCTAGAAATGTGAGGAGGATTAGAGTGGTGATGACTCAAGAAGAGTTTAAAAAGATGTTGAGTTGCAAAGATGAATATGAGAACACTACATTGGAGCAATTACTTGGTGTCATGAAGTTAAGAGGAGGGAAAATTTGTAAACAAGATTTGGGTGTATATTCTTGGAAGCCTGATTTAGAAAGTATTCCAGAGGATTGTTTAATTAAGTAATGATATGTTTTCTTTTCATTAGTAGATAAAGCGATAATAATCATTAGAAATTCGCCAAATTCGCAAACATAATCGTGAATATCAGGGTTCAATTTTTGCAAATAACATCCAATTTAATTTTTGCAAATAACATCCAATTTAACAATTTTGATTTCTTGCATTTGAGCTAGAATTTGCAAACAGTGATATGTTTTGTTAATAATAACTTTGTATAAATGATAATAATGATTTTTGTTTTATTTTGGTAAACCAATGTATTAATTTTTCATTTTAGTTGATGTAGGAGTTTGACTTGAATTCCATATAAATAGGAGAGTTTTAATTTGGCTGGAGAAGAAAACTAATTAAAGTGGGATTAATATTATAAGGATTGTTTAGATGAGGCCTTGATTCTACAATTTCATAACAGCTAATTAAGCAGTCAAAGAAGACATTATTAATAACAGCTCATTCCAGCACAAGGAATGCTGAAGATGAGAGCACCAACTTTACACCCAAAAAACTAAAATAAAGATAGAAAAAGAAAAACCAATCCAAAAACAAGCTACCCAAAACAAAATCTTATACAATCAACGTTCAGCCTACAAACTCCCACAACCAGGACACCTCAAATACTGCAGGGAACCAAAAAAGACCTCCAAAGAGCTGGAAAACAAAACCTCCAACAGCTCCACGGAAAGGACATAAAAAACCCACTGCAGACAGACCACAAAGACAGGGCAAGTGAAAACAATGAAGCACACCCTGCAACTCAACCGTGCGCACAGACAAGATTTCCAAAACTCATCCAGAAGTTATGTGCAACTGCTAAATCCCCGCTGATACGAAATTTTGATAATTCTAAATAGATGAACTCGTGCACCATGACACAGTGCGCACAAAATTAGACAAACTCTAAATTGCAAACATAAGCACAGAGATCACTTATTTCATTGTAAACCTCTCTTATTTCAACTCTTACAAGAATGGCTTCAATTCTTTTCCAAAAACTTGGGGAATGTAACTGTCTAAATGAGAATGTTGCGACAGTAAATGCAATTTTATGATGTGATGTGACCAGACTGATCGTCTGCTAACTCTCTTGGAGCCTAGATTCATTCTCCTTTAAACTAAGTGACATTTCAAAATCATCTTTCACATCTTTCACTACTCCATTTCACTTTAATTTCTCGTCATAATTCTTCCAAGTATACATTTTTTTGACAGAAAATAAGCTTTAAGAGCATTTCAGATGAAGTGAACATGATGTGTTTGGGACATTTCCCGCTCACACTTTAAAACTAACAGTCAAACAAACTAAGACTAGAACAATATGATAATTTGAGAGCTCTGAATTGAAAAGCAGTTTTTATCAAACCAAAATCTAAAACCTAGAACCCAAATTTACATCATCCACAAGAGGTCATTGACACGAAGAGAAGATTCTCAGTCTTAGATTTTCTATTCAGTTATGATTATTTCTTTACCAAATACACCACAAATATGAAATCCATGTGATGTGCACATAAAAAACAAACTTTTAAACGCAAAATGCAGAACAGTGCACAGGACAAAATAACAACACAAATACAAACGACGACTTAACCTAGTAGCTAAAACAAACACGACATTGTTGGTGGCAGGAATGGTCTAGATCTGTGTGAGCTGGAGCCACCGTGAAGGAGGGAGGAGGGGTGGTGGCTCTGATGGCGGTCTCTCTTTCTGAGGAGGAGCTATGACAGATGAGGATGACAGACTGATGGGGTGTTCGGCGATAATGGGAGCTGTGGAAGCATGGAGTAATGGAGAGGTGGAAGGAATGTTGAAGTTTTCAAGAGCAAACCCCAAAGAATAGGGAGTGAAGCTTCCAGTAGGGAGGAAAAGGGGCTCCAAAAAATGGAGGAGAAAACCCTAAGAGGTTCACAGGGAAGGTAGAGAGAAGGGAGAGCTTCTCTCTCTAGAATGTGGTGCTATTTCTTCCATGTATATAAAAAGGATATAAAAATGTAAACAAATCCTTGAATAAAATAAATTTTAAACAACATCGGACAAATATGAAATAATGAAATACATGAGTCACTAAACTCAAATGCTTTATTGAATGCCACAATTACTTGCCACTTGAGGGGCTGCGAAAATATACATCACTGAAATCTCAGATTCAAAACAGGTGTAGTTATAGTCAGCATTAAGCATGAAATTCTACGTTATCATTATTATTTTGGTAATAGCAAAACTACATCAAGCATATTCACCGTGCTTGACGGATGATGTCTTATGACATGTGCAAGCAAGTTCCACCTGAAAATATGACATTAATCTATGTCAAAAACAAGGTAGTGAAGTATAATTTCCAAAAGCTGAATAAATGTTTTGCGACCAAAAAAAATTCAAATATGAATCAGGAAAGAGATAAAATCACCTCAGGATCAAACAGACCGCTCGGATATCAGATGTGACTGTGATATCATATGAATAAGTGACGAATTGCACTATACAGATGATAGGACATGGCTAAGGCAGAAATCTCTACTGCAAGTAGGTGGAGTTTTGACGAATAGAATACAAACTGGTAGAATGAATCATAGGTGAGAGTAACCAAACCTAATTTCATGTATATCATATAAAAAAGCAAGGTGACAGCTGTTAGGAAAGCACCCGCAATTCTATTGCAAATTGAAAGCGTTGAAGAAAGCTGGGGCTGATAAACAGGAAGATGAGGAGATAATGGGCGGAAACCAGAAGGGGGCTTTATCTCACTGGTTTTACTTGGGATGTCACTCATAAAACGTCTCTGACCAACCAGTTCCAACGTGTCAGCAGCCACGCTTCTCTCAAAGTTTCTTGCCATCAGAGCATTGACTCCCTATTGAAATGTAAATGTCATCAACCGCATCAGGAAAGCCAGATAGATTAGACTCGATTCATAGATGATAAAGTAACTCACCAATAGCATTGGACTCTTGGCAGCACAAGCTTTAGTGCCATATCTAGCTCCAGCCAGTACATTAGTGTCCAGTCCAAGGGCCTGGTATCTCTGACATAAGAGAACAAATCTGTGGCAATTAGAAATTTAACAGAACTAAGAAAAATTAACGATTATGCTTCATATTATCTGGAACAATGCATTGATTCATATTTTGCATTCTAGAACAAAGGAAGGAAAATAAACTATATTCCATGCAAGTTGGTACTAGGCAGTGAGGAATCTTTATATGGACATAGGAAGGCCACAGCCTTCCCAAAAAACAAAATATTCTTAATAGGTATATCTACATATTATAACATCTTTATATTATATATATTCTGTGTGAGCATATATGACTTATATATATAAACAGTTCCCGACTTCGTCTGACCATATCATAATATCAGGCTTTGTAATGCTTGCAATAACAAGACACAACTCTCTATAATCTAAGAGAGACTAGATAGTTGAGACACGCACGGAAGAAAAAGTAGTCAGATTTTAGGAACTGACAATCAAGAAAGTAAATATTAGAAAGCAAATCCCATCATATTTTAAAATGGAAAAGAATAATAAATATGCAGACCACGTAGTATAGCACATTCAAACAATATGAATGGTATCAAATTTCAAAATCCCAGGGTACTAATACTAACTTTTAAGTGAAAAACTACACGAGTGCTAAATTTCACAATCTCTATTAAGTGTAGTTTCTCCTTTTCTAACTAGTTTACACAATGATATAAGAGAAACCCAATAGCAGAAGCACTAAGGCAAAAAATTGAGGTCCAAAAGAGATTGGAAAAGCAGCTAGAGGTACTCTGTCATATTTTACTTGCATCCTTGTATCTAACTAGTGAATTTCTAACCAAGGTAATCATTCAATTCTAAAGAATCTTAATTAACTTGTACAAAACTAATTCCTAGCCACTTGGTACAAAAGAAGTTACTAACAAGAATAGAGTCTCAAGGGAAGTATTTGCAGACAGTGTTAAAGAAAGCACAGAGAAATCTTTCCATAGATGAATAAGGCAATCTTAAAGCACCAAAAGCTCAATTGGCTGAATTCAACACATATTTGTCAAATTTCATGGAAAACATGAATAAAGAAGATAGTAAAGAAAACATAGTAGACATGAATGAATTTGATAATAACAACCAGAGCTCAGCTTTCAATTATCAAGAAGTACTAGACACAGAAGAAATAAGGAACCACAGGCAGTTCTACACAGATAGACTTGAGCATTAAATGCGGCAATGAACTTGTATCTCTCATATAACAATTCATATTTCACAAGAACTTGGAAGAAATATAAAAAATATATACATATGCAAAACTGTTCATTAAAAGTTTCCTTCCATAATTATAGACAGACAACAACATTAATAAACACACTGCTTTTCTACATTCATCAAAAAATCAGTCATCTTCAAAACAAAACATCTCATCAGTTAATTGTAATGTAGCAACAGCAAGAACACCTCGTTGCAGTTTGTTAAAATTCCTATACACTATTGCTATCTATTGCCTATAGCAGCAGCCACAAAGTTAGAGAACTACCCCCTCTATAACGATTTATAAGCAAATTTTGTTTTTTAGATTCATTATAGGGCAGATACATTAATTATTCAATGAATCTAAAAAGCAAAATTTGTTTATGAATCATTACAGAGGGGTATGCGGCACAGCCATCAGAAACAAAACACCGACACTGACACGTCGACACTAATAATAATTTTAAAAAATGAATAAATAAAACGTTATCACAAGTGTCATGATACACTTTTTTTTTCAAAAGTGTCAGTGCTACTTACAAATTCTATTACAAAGGAAAAATCAATAAGATGCAACATTACACAAGCAATTATGAGTCAAAGGTACATATAACCTAAAAAATTAGAAATCACTTTATTGAACACAAAAACAGATGCATGTGATATGAAAATACACATACCAAAGAATTGATGACATTAGAATCACCACCAAGCTTACTATCCGGATTTTTGGGGAAACCAACCGTGTATCCCTTAGGGTTTTCTTCCGCTGAAATAAAATAACATTCACATTCAAAGAAATTCAAATCAGAACATGAAAACTCAGCATCAGTTAACAGAAACACACAAAAAAAATAAAATCAAAAAACGCGATTCAAAAACAGAACGGAAATAAGCATGATAAAACAATTGAAGTAATTGCAGAAATGATTAAGAGATTGGAGAATCCGTACCGATGGGGAGAGTAGCGGAGTTGCGGTGGAACAGTTCGGTGGCGGCGGGAGAGATGGATCCGATCTGGTTGTTGGAGCGGGGGATGGAGGAGAAGGCTCTAGAGAGAGAAGAGGAGGAGGATAAGAGCTTAGATTTGGTTGATCGGAGGAGATAAGACATGGTGGTCGGAAATGGAGGAATCGACGGAGCGAGTGCCCAGTGAAAAGAAAGAATCCGCGAGAAATGAGTACAGAGAGAACGGTGAGGTGGATATTGGGGGCGTGTGGAAGACGAACTCGAATAGGGCCATGTGCTAAGAGTTTAAAAACCGGACCGGACGGTCTGATCGGTTGGTCAATCAAAAACCAAAACATTGGCCGGTCTAAGCCAGTTAGTTTGATTAACCTAAATAATCAAAATTATAGTAAGATTTTGAGTTCGAATTATGCTAAGTGCTAACAATTTTTGTGTTGGATCTGTCTATACAGAATTTTGTGTTGGTTTTAAACGGGGTTTCCCGCAAATAGACGGTGGAATTTGTCCCTCTTAAATTAGTCAGTCGCAATATCGGATACCAAGATTTCCAAAAAAAAAAATATTGTAGCAACCTGAATTGGTAAACACTTTAATTTAGTGCACATTTGGAAACATAGCGAAAAAGTGGGAGATGTGTGTTTGGTCAAAAGTTTTAATTTGTTGTTTCTCATTCGGGCGGGTCATTCTTCCCTTAACTACAACAACCAGTCTGACCCGACAACGTCGTTAGGATGCCCATTGCACGTTTCAAGCGTGCCACGCTCGACGCGTATCGAGCCAAACCACGACTCTATTCACCGTTAATTGTGTCCGTTATGTCTTAGTTGCTCGACATAACGACTAGTTACGAGCAAATTTGTCCGGTCTTGACCTAGTCAGCTTAGACGGCTATATTTGTGGATTTGCGTATCTCGCCCCAAATATAGCAGCCAATGAGAATCCTCTTGTGTCCATTATATAAACTCTCATATCTTTGAGGGCAAGGTATCACTTTTTACCCTAACAACCCTAATATTCTCTTGTCACCTTGATCATTTGCTTACTTTAGCATCGGAGTGCCTTGCAGGTACACCACCCCCTCATCATCATCAACTTGCTCGAAAGATCACCTACCGTTCCAGCTGTCTCCGATTCTGATCACCTATTTAGATCAGTGGCGTCGTCTGTGGGAACTATCTTCCCTGTCTTCATTCATCGTTCCGATTCTAGAAGACCAAAGATAATCTCTAACTCACTAGATGGCCGAATTTAACGATCAATCTCTTTCCAGCAAGCCCATTCTCTCACCTATCCACAAGCCGGATAGGGTTATTCCCTCTCCTCGACTAGAGAACACCAACGATCACAGGGATGGCAGGACAGCATCCCCAGATTCTGAAGATGTTGTCGACCAAGACTTCTTCTTGGGCAACCAGAGAACCAATGATCACGATGATGATCCCATCATTCCGTTGCCCTCGGCACCATTATCGACCAACGCGGATCTAGTGTTAGCAATCATCCTATCCACCCTGAATCAGACCAACAGCCTCCTCCTCTAGAGATCTAAAGCGCATTGAGGCTCTAGAGAGAAACCTCCCCTCATCTCCACCTCAGAGATCTAAAGCGGTCGTTTCCCCTAGTCCCTCACGAAGAAAGCCTCCTAGAAAGAAGATCGCCCTGATCGACTCGTTCCGAAAAAGAGGGGACACACCCCACCTCAGAAGCATCGGGGATCTCCCTCGAAGAAGAATATGAAGAACGAATCGTATCGCCCTTGTGGTCGCTCTCCGTCACCCAAAACAAGGGAAGAGAGAGAACTTTCCCCCCATCATAGAAGAGGAAATCATTTTGTCTCTTTCTCTCCCGACCAACGCGACAAAGACGGACCGCACGACCCCCTTTGTCGGGCCATCATGGACATCCCCATTCCATCCGATTTGGAGAATCCTCCTCGTCTAGGCCAATACGATGGTACCACTGACCCTGACGAGCATATAGAGAATATCAACGCTTTGCTTGACTATTGAGGCGTTCGTGGTGTAACACCCCAATTCTACCCCTCGTAATTAATAATAAAATCAGAGTTTCTAATTTCATCCAACAAAAATTGAGGCATCACATATTCGCATTTTCATCACTTTGCATTATATGCACATCACAAAAATCAAAAGTCGGATATACCGATTCATATCATAATTCATCATATAAACATATGACTATTCACAGCACAACGGATGTGTTCACAAAATATACATATCATCATGTTATCATCAATACATAAAGTTATAACATCATAAGATAGTATACATAAACTATCCTATCAAAATAATAATGTCGCCCAAATCCCGAGTGTTACTACGATCAGAGCAGAGCGACTCAAAATAAAGAGACTCGAGCTAATCCTCATCATCCTCGTGGATCACCTGCACGTTACCAATATAAAGGCAACGACGAAACAAGTAAAGGGTGAGATATTCCAAAACATATAATTAAAGGCATGATAAAATATATAAATAGTTTTGGAATTATAAATGATATAAGTTAATAAGAGTATGTCAACATATATCAAAACCTCACATACTTTAAATTAGCATTTAGTGTATAAAATTAACACTTTAACTTCGTCACATAATCATTATACTCGTATCAACACAAGTATCATATATCATCGCAATTCAACATCATCCATCAATTAAAACCCAACGCCAAACAAATCAAACATAAACATAACCGACTCCATGAGACACGACTATGTTATGCATGTGGTACCCGTCGCTTTGTCCATAATTAGGAACATTTGGCATAAAGCCCATCGTCGCTTGGCATAAAAGCCCTCGTCGCCAATGCAATGTATGTGAATCGACAATAAAAACAACACAACAAAACATCATCATCGCTCATCAAAATTGACATAAATTCCACGTCGCCATATTTATCCACATTAAGATAAACATATCATCGCATCGCATATCATCAAGTATTCATTAATAAATACACTGTCACAAACATCATATTTAATCACACCACATCATTATCAATTAATTCACCAAATTCCAAATACGGAAAAATAATCAAAATACCGATAATCGTCGTGAAAGTCATTCTTAATAACCGACATTAATCATAATCGTCAACATCGCAATCGAATTGTCCATACGTGTCTTAAATCGACTAAAACGCAATCTGATTCAATTTAACCGTAATTTGGCCTATTTTGGGTCGTTTCATAAAAACTCGTAATTTTGAAAAACTAACCTCACCACTACGTTCCACACGTCGAACTTAGCTAGCACGTCAATTTTCGTTGAATTCGGAGCAACTTGCTCCGTCACCGAAATTACCGAAATCAGAAAATCGAAACATAATCGGGTTCCAAATTTATTTGGCTAACTTATGTCATAATTATATTTTATTAATACTAACTAGTAGTATGTGGAATTAGAAAATTGAAAGGGAACAGAAGCTAATTGAAATTATGCAGAAATTGGAATTATGCAGAAACACAGAAAACAGCATACAGAAAAACAGAAACCACAAAAAATCTGTTTCCTTCCCCTGCATAAAGGGACGCACGTCCCAGCCTTGTACCATGATGGAGGCGGGTGCCTTGTGTAACACCCCAATTCTACCCCTCGTAATTAATAATAAAATCAGAGTTTCAAAATTTCATCCAACAAAAATTGAGGCATCACATATTCGCATTTTCATCACTTTGCATTATAATGCACATCACAAAATCAAAAGTCAGATATACCGATTCATAACATAATTCATCATATTCACATATGACTATTCACAGCACAGCGGATGTGTTCGCAAAATATACATAACAACATGTTATCATCAATACATAAAGTTATGACATCATAAGATAGTATATGTAACGCCCGTTTTAATTAATATTATATTATAGTAATATTTTCGAGTTACCGATCGATATTTATTTTGTGACGAGAATAAATATATTAATCGATATATATATATATATATATATATATATATATATATATATATATATATATATATATATATATATATATGATAATATATTTTATGACGTTTGGGTCCGGTTTTATTCCGTTCGGTTCGGTAAAATATTATTCGGATCCGATATTTAATTCCCCGGAATTATTTTAATTAATTGAGTTAATAATATTGTTAGATATTATTAGTAAGTTAATTAATAAGAGTAGATGGGGGTGTGAGGATTAATTTGGTAGAATTGGGTTTACACCCTTGACTGCTAGTAAGAAACAACATATAAACCATTTCTCCTCATTTTCCTTCCATTCAAAACACAAAGCCAAACTTAGAAACTTGAGAGAAAAAGAAAGGGTTTTGGGAGAAGAAGAAGAGGAAGAACATGAGCAAGCTTGAGGATTGAGTCTTGTAGAATCATCATGGATCCTCCAATCTCTAGAGGTAAGGGGTTTGATTTCTCCATCTCATATAGTTAGGGTTGATAGTTGTATTTTGGATTTGGGGAAAAATTGATAGTTGGTTTATAGGGTTTTGGTTGGTTGATTGTTGAAATAGTTTGGAAAAGATGGATTAGGAGTAGGGATTATGGGTGTGTTTCATTGCTAGTAGTAGAAATGGAAATTATAAAATGGAAATGAAAAAGAAAAGAAAACTGTAAACTGTTAGAAGAAAAACCATAAGGAAAACACAGTCTGTTTCCAAAACGCAGGGAAGAAGAAAAGAATGGAAGTGCATGGGGGAGGCGCCCACCTCCATGTGTGGGGCGACCTCCCCCTTCCCTGAGGCACCCGCCTCCTTCCTTAAGGCCAACCGGGACGTGCGTCCCTTACGTGAGGGGGAGGGCAAAATGGATTTTCTGTGATGCGTTTTTGTATGCTTGAGTTTTGTTGTTTTCTGCAGAAATTATGTTTTCTGCATAATTTTAGTTGCTAGTTTCTGTTTCTTTTCATTTACCCAATTCCATACACTACTAGTTAGTATTAATAAAATATAATTAGGACACAAGTTAGCGGATTAAATTTCGAATCCGATTATGTTCCGATTTTCCAATTTCGGTAAATTCGACGACGGAGCAAGTTGCTCCGAATTCAACGAAAATTAACGTGCTAACTAAGTTCGACGTGTAGAACATAGTGGTGAGGTTAGTTTTTAGAAATTACGAATTTTTACAAGATGACCCGAAATAGGCCAAATTACGGTTAAATTGAATCGGATTGCGTTTTAGTATATTTAAGGCACGTATGAACAATCTGATTTCGATGTTGACGATTATGATTAATGCCGGTTATTAGGAATGGCTTTCGCGACGATTATAGGTGTTTGACTATTTTTCCGTTTTTGGAATTTGGTGAATTAATTGATAATGATGCGGTGTGAATAAACATAATGTTTGCAACGGTGTATTTATTAATGAATACTTGTTGATATGCGATGCGATGATATATGTCTTTGTACATGATGATGTGATGATTATATTGATGTTGTTAATAAATGCTTCCGATTTGTGAATGCATGATTTTTGATGATGATGAATTATTGGTGATGTTTTGCATAATGCAAATATGATGTGATGATGTATTTATCTTGATGTGGATAAATTATGGCGACGTGGGCTTTATGCCAATCTTGATGAGCGATGATGATGTTTTTGTGTTGTGTTGTTTTATTTTCGAGTCACATACGTTGCATTGGCGACGAGGGCTTTTATGCCAAGAGACAAGGCTTTTATGCCAAGCGACAAGGCTTTTATGCCAAGCGACGAGGCTTTTATGCCAAGCGACGATGGGCTTTATGCCAAGTGTTCCTAATTATGGACAAAGCGACGGGTACCACATGCATAACATAGTCGTGTCTCATGGAGTCGGTTATGTTTATGTTTGAGTTGTTTGGCGTTGGGTTTTAATTGATGGATGATGTTGAATTGAGATGATATATGATGCTTTGTTTGATGATGACTTTTAGGATAAACATGAAATGAATATGACTTGATAAATTTCATGATAACTATGCGATGAATATAAATGATGAGTTTTGCGATGATTTAACTTTGATGAAATGCTTAATGCAAATATGATGTGATGATGTTAGCGACGATGGGCTTTAGCCAATTTGTGATGATTTTATATATGTTGCTTAAGTTATGAGTATTGTTAAATGGTGTTGTTTGATGTTGTTATTTATGATTGCTATGTTGATTAGTGACGTATTAACTTGTGATGATTTCGTGGTAACGAATATTATGTGTTGTTGTGATGATTTATGCCGATGAGGTTATGACGATAAAGTGTAGATTATACACATTAGAATGACGATTGGAGTAAGCGAGTTTTGGTTATGTGTTGGAATGCACTTTTTAATCTATGTCTTTTATGATTTTATATATATATATATATATATATATATATATATATATATATATATATATATATATATATATATATATATATATATATATATATATATATATATATATATATTATCATGCCTTTAATCATATGTTTTGGAGTATCTTACCCTTTACTTGTTTCGTTACCTTTATATTGGTAACGTTATGAAGACGGAGATATTAGTGCTATTAGTCGAGTCGGTGTCGCTCGATACGTAGCACTGGGGATATATATATATATATATATATATATATATATATATATATATATATATATATATATATATATATATATATATATATATATACATATATATTTCTTTTACTAACGTATTTTCTCTTATGTGAATTTCTTATCTTTTCCGATTATTATGTATCTGCTTACAGGTTGTAATAATTAGGATTTATCTTCTCGCATTCTTTTCCAATATTATGTAACGCTCATGGATGTAATAGTTTAATTAGGATTTTTACTTTCCGCACTCCTATTATGTAAGTGCCCCAAAGCCATGTAATAGCGTAGGACATTTACCTTTCCGCAATTTACTTTCCGCACCCTATAAACTGCTAGTAATTAGGTGTGTATGGCAAGATAAAAACGAACGTAGATCACTTCTAATTCCAAGATAAAATATCTAAATTTAACACACTCTCTTCACACATGCACCCCCTAGAGTATTCTCTCTCGTTGCCTTTCGATTAAATGGTCAAGTCCCTCGAACGTAGAGGTATCCTAGCACCGTTGCCTACAAACATATCATAATAGTCCCTTCGATACAAGGATCATAGACTCACGATGTCGCCTACGAATACATGATCTCGTCCCTCGATTGTTGCCTACGAAAAGTGATGATCGTCCCTTCGAATGTGCTAGGATACTTCCTACAAGTTGCCTTCTATGACCATCCGATGTCCCTTCGAATGTCCCTTCTACATCCAACGAATAGGGTTACCTACCAACTAATGGTACGGATAGCACTATTCTAAAGGAACGTAAAACAACACGAAAACGACCATTCTGAGTAGGTAATAAGACTTTTAGTTGCTTGCTCTATCAAAATACTTTTCACACCTCACACTTTTGTCAAAGTTCAAACACTTTTCAAAACGAAACATTTCCGAACACCTTGTATACATTCCAACGTGAATCATTACAAAGTCAAAGCGAAATGTCTTTTCAAAACATTTTTTCAAACACACACAAAAAGCAATTTTAAAGTGAGCTAAAAGCAACTAAGAGCCTGTAGATAACTACGGATGGAAAGGGGTGCTAATACCTTCCCTTTTCATAACTTTCTCCCTTACTCAGAATCTAACGAAGGTCTTTTTCTGTTTTTTTCACCTTCCCTTAATTGGATAAAAGAAAAGTCGGTGGCGACTCTTGCTATCCGCAACATTTGCGATAAAAAGCAAAACAAATCTCAAAGTCAGTTCTCCCACCGTATTACACACAGCAACCGTGTGAAGATGCAGTTCGGTACGTTCCAAGACATACCACGTGATCCGATATGTTTGGATCTTTGACATCTTAGAAGGGTCAATGCCCAATGGGGATATGATAATTGGAGAAATTTTTCCAGGGAGTGTTGTAGGATGTGGAAAAACCGAGCAGACCATATCTTACAATTTCTTGTTTACGAAGATGACGAGATTATGCAACACTCTCGTCAATACATTGTTTGGTACCGGTCAGTGACAAATCCAGAAATGCATGTTTCTCACCCTCGTTATTTGGTCGACCCTCGCACCCAGTGGGGGCAACCTTCAGAGCCACAACAACAACCGCGACAACACTACCATCAACAACAACCTCAACAACAATACCAACAACAACCTCAACAACATCACCACCAACAACAACCACACCAACAATACCAACAACCACCCCAACAACAACCACACCAACAATACCAACAACCACCCCAACAACAGACCCAACATCCATCAACCTCCCGTCAACCAACCCGACAATACAGGACCACCAACACTCAATCCCAACCCCAACCTCAATCTGATTACCAACTCAACCAAATGCTCGGCCAACAATTCCATTACTCACATATGCCACACACCCAAGTACAATACACCGAACAAAGAACATATGTCCAACCCCCCTATATGGGTCCATCAACATCTCACCTCAGCCCAGACACTGGCTTCCCCGAAAAATATTCCTCAACCAACCCAACATACCACCAACCATCACCGTACCAAATCCCCCACCATTCATATGGGTACGAGTCTCCAAACACCCAATTTCCTTTTTACCCCACTCATTCACAATCCACCTATATGGATAACGACTGCTATCGTCCCCAAATGGAACCTAACCCCCCACCACAACGACCAAGCTATGAGAACATGTGAACACGTCTATACGAAAGCGGTACAACAAGCAATGCAGATCTTGAGACATTCATGGATCCTGATCACATTCACTATGAGCAGTCATCAATCCATGAACAGGTGTCATCGACCCAACAACAGTCGGATCAAGAACCTCGCATCACACGAGTTAGGAGATGACGCAGATGTGGAACCCGTGGTCGTCTACACGTCCCGGGTCGCCGGAAATAAATTTATGTAATTGTTATTTGTTGTAATGATAATTTATAATGCAAGTTTTATTTCACAACATTGTCCTGCACTTTAATTTAAATTGAATTTTTTTTTACCTAATACACATAGGCGTCATCTCAGATGGCTTTTCCCATGTGATTTACACATAGGCACCATCTGAGATGACTTCTAGGAAAAAAATACATGGAGGCGCCATCTTGATTGGCTCCTGCTTGTTAAAAATCAAAGCAGGAGCCATATGAGATTGCTCCTACTTGTATGTTAAACCTGAAACATAGTTATTTGGGTAATTAATTTCAATACATGGTTATTTGCGTATTTGTTTTTAAAACATGGTTATTGCAAAAATATATTCCCGAAAATACATTTATGATATAAAATTTTCATGAAATATTGTGATTAATAACATGAAAATATGAGATTACATAATTATTTTTAGAGTCATGCTAACATATGTCCTTATGACACATGTTAAAGATACTATAATTAGAAAAAATTAAATGTAATTAAATATAATAAAGTCATATTTAAAATTTCAAAACATTGATTACACCGTTTCAAAGGAATATTTCTATAAATAGATTATTAATTTATGCTCTTGGGACACAGGTTAACTTTTCCCTTATTTTTAAAATAAACTCTACATGCAAATGCAATACATCGTATACACTCATGCATTCCTTTATTTCTAGCACAATCCATCTTTGATGATATTCAAACTCAATTATATCACAAAAGTCATTGAACCAGTTTCTTGATATTTACCAGTGGGTACTTCTGCAAACAAATGCCACCAACAATCGCAAGGGTTTATATCAGCTTATAGAATTTGTCTCCAATTTCCATGGGTATATATATATATATATATATATATATATATATATATATATATATATATATATATATATATATATATATATATATATATATATATATATATATATATATATATATATATATATATATATATATATATATATATATATATATATATATATATATATATATATATATATATATATATATATATATAAAAAAAACTGAAATCTACAACCAAAGTAGCATGGGCCTAATTGATAAATACTAAGGAACGTGTCAAAATTTACTTCACTTACAAGGATCTTTTCCTATCTATCAGAAATCGTGATATTTTATAGCCTGCATAGCTTCCGATGTCAATGAATGACAGTTGGGAGTTTTCCATCAACAACAGCTTCATTCACTGCTTAATGAGGTTACGTATGACATATGGAAGAATTCCTCCATGGTTGAAGTATGCAAGTTCCACCTGAATATAAAGCACAAAACCAAGGGTAAAAACAGGTTATAACAAAGCATGTTTAAGAGTAGCTTGGTTCATCGGCAACAAACACTATAAGATGGTGAAAAGCTTAAATTACCTCAGTGTCAAAGCGTGCAATGCAGGTGAAAGATTTTCCACTATCAGTTGTGACTTTGACATCTTGGCCAGGCTTGATCTCACTGATTTTATTTGGAAGGTCAATTGTATAACGTTCATGACCAGTCAATCCCAATATGTCTGCATCCTCCCCAGGTTTGTAGCAAAGAGGAATAATACCCATTCCTACCAAGTTACTGCGATGAATTCTCTCAAAACTTTTAGCAATCACAGCTTTGACCCCCTGTTGAAATGTAAATGTATCATACATCAGAAAGTTGACCTTTATATTTTAAAAAGTCAAATAGAAAACTCAACTCCACAACAACTCAATCTATAAACTACTTGTAAAGGAACTCACCAATAACATTGGACCTTTGGCTGCCCAATCTCTAGAACTCCCACTGCCATATTCAGCTCCAGCTAGAACAATGGTGTCTTTCCCAGAAGCCTTGTATCTCTGATAAAAGAGAACAAATCCATGAGATTAGAAATTTAACACAGCTGAATAACCTTAACATGCATACTTGAGTAGGGCATAACTCACCATTGCTGCATCGTACACATAAAGCTTCTCCCCAGTTGGAATGTGAACTGTCTTAGGGCCAACTTCCCCGTTTAAGAGCTTGTTAACAAGGCGAATGTTGGCAAAGGTTCCCCTCGCCATCACCTCATCATTGCCACGTCGACTACCATAAGAGTTAAAGTCTTTGCGTTCAACTCCATGCTCTAGAAGGTATTTGGCAGCAGGACTGTCCTTGCTAATGCTTCCAGCTGGAGAAATATGATCGGTGGTTATACTGTCACCAAAGTTTAGCAGGCAATAGGCATCTTTGACACCATGAGATCCGGGAGGATCCATGGTCATGTTCTTGAAGTATGGAGGCTCATGAATATATGTTGAGTCGGAGTCCCAAGAGTAGAGAGTGTCAACTGGAACTTGTAGTTGGTTCCACATAGGGTTGCCCTTTGTGATAGACTCATATGTACTTCTGAACATGTCAGGTAACACACTAGATTGAACAGTCTACAAATAAAGTCACCTAAAGTTACTCTTGTCATACGACATATGCATTGGCAAATATTTAAACCAAAATTACATGCAACGAACAATTTAGGTGTCACTTACCTCTGCAATTTCTTCAGTAGATGGCCAGATATCCCTCAGGTAGACATTCTTGCCATCCTTCCCCGTCCCAATTGGCTCCTTCTCAAAATCAATGTCAACCTGGAAATTTTATAAAAAAAAACTTGATGAAATTACAACATTGTGGATCTTAATATCTTTCAAACTTAAATATCATCAACCTTGTCATAAACTAAATATAATATGCACCCTACCAACTAAAGAAGGTTATAAATAAAACTTAGGCTCAATAGTCGGTAGAACATTCAGAATAATGTTAGTCTATGATAACACATTCCCTGTAAGGAAATTTCTTTTGAAACTATATTCCATATACAAAGAAAAGACCAAAATATTAGTGTTTATTGTTTCATGTGCAGACATGCACAATGATGCCTGAATCCAAAACTAGGCCCCAAATGAGAGTATATATAAGATTACTAGAATAGATTAAGGAATTTATTAGCCTCCAATAATTTTATGTTTGTCTGTTTACTTCCACAAATGAGTCAGACAACTATTACCTTTACCAGAAAGGGATGAAAATCAAATATTATTATGAAAGAAGCAAAAAGAATGGAGAAATGAATCTGAAATGTGCACATACCGTGCCGGCAAGAGCATAAGCAACAACCAGAGGAGGTGAAGCCAGATAATTAGCTCTTGTCAAGGGATGAACTCGGCCCTCAAAATTACGGTTCCCAGACAACACAGCAGCTGCTACAATGTCTGGATCCGAAAAACAAGGAAAAAATCAATAAGGCAAAAATATAAAGCATAATATGTCTAGGAGGATATATATGTTTAAAAAATTATATAAATACGAGTGTTGCATAGAAATCGGCTTCAGTTCAAATAAATAGCATTTTGTTATGAAATATGACCATTATCTGAGATGGCAGAAGCAACAGATTCATTCAGATCTCCTGAATTGCCAATACATGTTGTACAGCCAAATCCAACAATATGAAAACCTTGTTCGTTCAGATACTTTTGCAGTCCACTGTCACAAAGTAGAAACAAACACAAATTTAGATTAAAGTTTCCTTAAATGTGCAGATGGAAAGAACCACGTGGTGATATAAAGTACAGCAGTGGAATTCGAGTAAGAATTACAAAATACCTCTGGAGTAGATATTTAGTAACAACTCCAGAGCCTGGAGCAAGACTTGTTTTAACCCAAGGCTTGACCTGACAAAATAGTGGGGAAAAAACAACAATGATTAAAATTTACAAAAGAAAAGTACAACGAATAAGAGAAAAGTACAACAAAGGAGAGACATGACATTGTTATACTAACCTGCAAACCAAGCTCATGAGCCTTCTTCGCAACAAGGCCAGCCCCAAGCATAACACTTGGGTTTGATGTATTCGTACAGCTTGTGATTGCAGCAATCACTACACTACCATGCTTGAGCTCTGCTGGCTGCCCATGAAAATCAAATTTGACAATTTTTCCATGTGCCTCTTTTGGTATAGCAAATCCCTGCATTTAAATAAAACATACATTGGCGTCTTATACTCATCTAAGGTTCTCTTAAGGCAACAGTCTATGAAACAAGGATGACTCCACTTCTGCATACCCATGATAAAAAAGCAAGCATAATCATATTAAACAGTGTCTTTGACATCTTTGCTATTAATAAGGTAGGACAGAGTCTTGAAGAAATAGTAGCATGAAAAATGTCGAGAATAAACAAAAGTTTTGAATTTCTCAAAGATCAGAAGACGTATTATACAAAAGAAATCAAATAGCTTGACACTCATTGAAGATGAAAATCACCAACAATTTGATAAATATAAGTTACAAGTGTATGACATAAATGACGTCGATAATTATATCAGTAATATAGAATTGTCACTTCAGGAGTTGAGTAAGTTATGAAACAGGTAGACAGAAGTGTCTCAAATATAAAATGAACCTTAGTCCTTATATTATATATTCTAAAGATATTGTGAAAGATACTGAATTTGCAAGTCAAACGTTTACACTTCAAACATTTAGAATGAACATATTAAAAATATATTGATGTTTGATGGTCTGACGTTGCACAAACAAAATGATTTTAGCCAATGTGTCGAATGCAATAGTTCCAACTATGAAAATCCAGGTCAACAACCATGAATGATTAAATAATACTATTTGTTGGTTTGCTACTGCCAACAAGTACTGAAACTGAGACTAGATATTAATCAAATCTGCATTTTATAACAAAAACAACCAAATGGGCAGTAAATACTTAGCAATTTTGTTTAAAACTAACAATCAACGGCTAATTCAAGTTAGAGTACAAAATCATATTTTCTTTTCTTCACACAACACCAAAACATGAGAAAAAATCACGGTATTACTAACCTTAAATCCAACTTTGTTATCAAGACATGCATGCCAGTCGGCCTTCATTTCTTTCAAAGGAACCCGGTCATGGGGTCTGCAAAGAATACCATTCAGAATGTATTATTAGGTTGATAATACTAATAGGATGGAGATTGACTAAAAGACGTTAACAGCTGAGGAGAATGTATGAGACCGGGGATCTTACCTCTTTGGTCCTGAGATACATGGTTCTACGTCGGACAGGTTTAATTCAAGATATGATGAATATACCCTATCTTGTTGTGGCTGATATCACGTAAAAGGAATTAGCATTTTATAGCCACAACATATATACATGTCATTTTGTAAAACAGGGTGTCTAGGGAAACTGCAATGTACTAACATACCTCATTATAGTCAACAAACAGTCTGTTTGCCCTGAGATAAGACTCTATCATCACTACCTGTGATCAGACAGAATACAGGTCAAATAGTTCTATTCTATGGGCATCCCATATAGCTAATATTAGATGATTTGACCGCACTTACAGTCTCATCACTTCTCCCAGTTAGCTTGAGATATTGTAATGTAACGTGATCCACGGGGAAGAAGCCCATGGTGGCACCATATTCAGGAGACATGTTAGCAATAGTTGCTCTGTCAGCTAAAGATAATTTACTCATACCATCACCTATTGAATGAAACCATGAAAACTGTTAGTAAGGACAGTAATCCTATGATAAAAAATGGAGAAAACAAATATTTGGCAGTAGGCCTTGAGAGTCAAGTGTATTTAATTACCATAAAATTCAACAAACTTCCCTACAACACCGTGCTTTCTAAGAATTTGTGTCACGGTTAGAACCAAATCAGTTGCTGTAACACCATTGCGCAGATTTCCAGATAGCTTGAATCCAACAACTCCAGGCAAAACCATGCTCATAGGCTGCAAGTGTTATAGCTCACGGCATTAGAATCATCACACTGTATTTTAACTACAACACATGCTCATTTAAAGA
Organism: Vicia sativa; assembly: GCA_021764765.1. NCBI lineage: Eukaryota > Viridiplantae > Streptophyta > Magnoliopsida > Fabales > Fabaceae > Vicia > Vicia sativa. The sequence continues at coordinate 24,766,080 of CM038793.1, read as the reverse complement.
AGGTAAATAAATACTTCTAATGAGATAAATATGCCATAGACAATCATTAATTATTGGTGTTTTGGATAAAATTGTTGAGATATTAGTTTATTATTATTTAGTATCTATGGCCTTTATGAGTAGTATCAATTAAAATATTATTTAGGATATTATTGTATTAAATCATTCCTTAACTAGTAAGATTGATTAGGAGGCTTAGACCTATATATATAACACGTGTACATATCAAAATAAAACCTAAGGTAATGTACCTGACCAAGCATTGCTGCCTCGGCTTCAATACCTCCAACACCCCATCCAGCGACACCAAGCCCATCTATCATAGTTGTATGTGAATCAGTCCCTACCACACTATCAGGATAGAGTAAGCCCTCATTGTTGAAAACTACTCGTCCAAGATATTCAAGATTGACCTGGAAATCAAAACATCACATGACAAGTCCCTAATATTTACAACAAAAAAAAAGACATTTAACTAACACACTCATTTTGTATGTTTACTTCCAAACTTACCTGATGTACGATACCAGAACCAGGAGGAACGACGAGCATGTTACGGAATGCCGTTGATCCCCATTTAAGAAAAGCAAACCTCTCCTTGTTTCTCTGGAATTCAAGTTCCATATTAGCCTGCACTGCATTTTCTGACCTTGCCACATCAACTTGAACTGAATGGTCAACGACGAGATCAACAGGAACCTACCAACAAGGAAAATATTTCTAAGACTATGTTTTACGTACTCCAAAAATATTACAACTATTGAAAATGAAGTTAGTTACCAAACTTAATGTTGGTAATTATTCAAACATTGATGAAACAACTTTAATTCACTGAGTAAAAAAAATCCAAACTTCACTGACCTTACAACTTTATTTCAGTTAGCCATGAAAGCAAAACACATTAGCAAATAGTTTTCAGATGAAATACTATTTGCAGATAATTAGTTAAGATGACAAAATTGGTGTGTATTTCAAGTAGCTAACTTCTATATAAGATAATTCACAAGATTCAAAAACATTTTTGTATTGTGCATAACAAATAATGATGTGATAATACAAAAGTAAACTGAAAAAAATTGAACCGTTTGGTCACTGTCATCAACGAATTCATTCATAAAGAACAGCGGGTGATCAGAAAGATGAGTACCAGAGGATTGATTTTGTTTGAATCACTGCCAAGCTTATTCATAGCGTCTCGCATGCACGCCAAATCGACAACAGCTGGCACTCCGGTAAAATCCTGAGGAGATAAAAGAAGTTTTCAAATGAAGATAACATATTACACTTGAGCAATACAAATATTTCACGGTATCTAGATTTCGAAAGTTGACAATTTACCTGCAAGAGAACACGTGCAGGTTTGAAAGGAATCTCAACTTGCTTAGTAGACGTGTTTTCCCAGTCAATAATCTTTTCAACATCTTCTCTAGTGACTTGGAAGTTGTCGCAATTGCGAATGGCAGATTCAAGAAGAATTCTAATCGAGTATGGTAACTTGTCTGTTATTTATGCATACATAAAGTTGATATCAACAGTCATTTAATACATCATACATCAATGGAAGTAATCTTTTGTAATGGACAATATTAATATGAAATTACAAATTTCATATAAAATTATAAATGTCACATGCTTTAACCAATACTCCTATTCTATCAGAGTCAATAAATAACAAGATTTAAGCCATGAAATATAACATGCCAAGGTACGGTCACTTCAAATTGAAGGCAATGTAATGTCTATTTGTTGTCGCACGCGTGTTTACATTCAATAATCTCCATTTTCCATATTACTATCAGTGTCTACGTGTCAATATTGTATCTGGTGTACTGTGTTATGTTCGGAATTCATAGAAGGCAAGCCAAGTTAGGGACACTTTAAATTGAAGGCGATGTGTATTCGTTGTTGCACACGTGTTTAAATTCAATAATTTCCATTTTCCAAATTACTTACTATCAGTATCTGCGTGTCAAGATCGTGTTGGGTGTACTGTGTTAAATTCATAGATAACAAACCAAGTTAGGAAACTTACCAATTCTTGGATCATTGAGTGAAGGAAGACTATAGAATTTTCCAAACTCGCCACCACCTGGCTTAGGAAGACTTGTCAAGTTTCCCTTGAAAGGATTTTCAGTGGCTGCAATAACCAATCACAAGATAAAATTTACAACTTAACCGCTCGCAAATATGAATAAAAAGTCAATTTAGTCCCAGACTAAAAAAATAATCTAAAATTTCATCAAATATTCATCCAAAAACAGTTAAACGGTGCAAATTACAAAACACAGCAATTCCATAAACCGAAACTGAATCAACAAAATTCTACTGAATAAACCACGGCTCAATTAAAACGAAACGAACGGTGATGATTATTGAAGTAACCTAGAAACATACCCGAGGAAGCGATTTTGCGGTGGAAACTTTCTACGGCAGGAGCGAGGGCTCTGATCTGAGGACGAAGAGTATGGTGGCGAAAGGAAGACGAGAATGATCGAGAAGTGTGAGATGAGTGAGCAGTTAGAGAATGAGGAGAAGCGGGGAAGGTTCTAGAAAAGAGTTTGTTAGGATTGGTTGTTATGTGAAGAGGAGATGGTGTTGTTTTATACATGGTGGTTAGTTATGCATGAGTAAGAAAGGGATAGAGAGGGTGTGTGATTGGAATGATGATAACTGTTTTCAGAGTTTTCTGTTAAGAAGAGAAGAGGGAGAGGGAGAGGGAAATGGGGTGATATGTTCTATGCGGGACTGGGAAGAGGAAATTTGAACTTGTTATCTTGCTCAAGCTAAATTTTATTATTATTACTAGCGTTCAAAATATAAATAGATAATTGTTATATAATTGTGATATTCACTCTTTTGCTCCCATCTCTTTTATTATAGGATTAAATATGTTTTTAATCCCTACAAATAGGCGATTCTGCACTTTTAGTTCCTACAAATATTTTTTTTAACTTCTGGTCCTCTAAAATTTTACGTTAGCACAAAACATTCTTGTTGTTAGATTCCACTAACAGACGGTAACGTGGCTTGCCATGTGTGTTTCAATTATTTGACACGTTGGATGTCTCGATTATTTTGTTTATTTAAGTTTAAAAAGTGAACTCTAATTGCACTGTTCCCCCAATTCATCTTTCACTTTCCTCCATATTCTTCTTCGTTTCAACCAATTTCAGTGAACCCTAATTGCACTCTTCTTCTTTGCTGCCCCCAATTTCAATTATGTCATCTTCTTCTTTTCGAAGCAAGACCGTATCAGTCCAGTCATCAAGTGTGAGTAGTCGTAGATGGAGAACGTGTGCTTGCAATTTGCATATGATATCTTACCGTTGCAAAAATGGTCGCAACCGAGGGAAATTGTTCTGGAGATGTCCCTGTTGGCAGAGTGATGAAATATGCAACCTGTTTGAATGGGATGATGAAATCGAAATTGGGCACGAGGAAATGGAAAATAGAGATGAAGAATTGAAGAATGATTCGACCAAGTTGAGGGAGTTGAAGTCTTTTGAAACCTTGAAGGAAATGTGCGAGTCAACAATGAAGAAGAATGTCGAATTGGAAATTAAGTTGAAGACAGTTGGGCTATATGGAAAGATGAAGACAATTTGTTTAATATTGTCATTAATGGTCAATTTCTACCTTGCAGTGAAATGTAGTAGAATGTAGTGTTGTGGTGCAAAAATGTCTGTAATTGGTTTATAGTTGTTGTTGGTTTAGAGTTGTTGGTTGTAATGGTTTGAATGTACTGTAATCAAAATAGTTTGTTTGTGATCAAGAGTTGTTACAATGGTTTAGAGTTGTTGGTTGTAATGGTTTGAATGTACTGTAATCAAAACAAATGTTGTTAACTGTTATGTGATAAAATATTGCACTGTAATTATAATAAATGTTGTTATTAGAAGTTTTTATAATTGTCTGTACACAATGTTTCACCATTAACTGTTATGTGATAAAATGTTATGCCATCCATTACATCTTATGTAATAAGAAATTGTTGTTGTGTAAAATGAGAACAAGAATTAGAAATTGTTATAGATAACCTGTTTGACCATAACTGTCAAGTCATAATTAAGTTCACAATACATAAGAATACATAAAAAGCTTCAATGTTATACATTACAAAATAAGTTTCACACAATTTGAACAACAACAAAACATCAATTGACAACAAACAAACTAAAACATCAATTGGCAGCACAAAAGAGATTCATTGAGTTACAACAAACTAAAACATCAATTGACAACAACAAAAGAGTTTCACTAAGTTAAACCCTTAGCAATTTCACTCCATGTCTTGTTAACACTTGATGGTCTTAAGTCCATAGCTTCCTCCTCCTCATTTATGACCAAAGGGTCATCAGGTTTTCTACCTGGACCTGAAACATCCTTTGTTTTGATGGTCCTGAGTCTATCACTTTTCCTTTTTACAACTTGCACAAGAGAATTTGTTTTTTTTGCCTTGGTTTGCAAAGGTTCTAAGGAGGCAGCTGGTGGTTTGAATGACTTTTTTTGAGACTTCCTGGGAGACTTCCTGGGAGATACACCATAAAAAATCATTGGTCCAGCCTTAGCTTTGGCATGTGGTTCTGGTTGTGTTTGTGCAACAGGCTCTTCCACAGTTTGTGCAGCAATAGGCTCTTCCACATTTTCTTCAGCAGCAGGCTCTGCCACATTTTCTGCAGCAGCGGGTTCTTCCACAGTTTGTTCTGTATTGTCTTCAACATTCAAAGGCTCAATGTCCAGCACATCATTCCAATCTAATAAATCAGCCAAAGTTTTAGCATCCCAATCATGGAATTTATCCATAGGTGTAGTGCTACTTGTATCAGCAACTTTTGGTGCAGTGCTACTTGTTTGAACTTGGTCTTTTGTTTTCTTACATTTGGCTTGTTTTGTTTTAGTCTTTCCCTAAACAAAAACAGCATGATGTTAAAAGCAGCATGATGTAAACAAATTTTAATAAAGTATACATAGTTAAAAGCATCATGATGTAAACAATAGACAGTCTGTGCAGTTAAAAGCATTCTTACTTACTCCTTTGCTTTTTGTTTGTGTAGTTTAGTTGGCTTGTGTAGGCACATGTTGTGTCTCAGTTTACATTGGCACATCTTGTGCAGGTACATCTTGACTTGGTTGCCCTGGATCAGCTTGCATTGACACATCTGGACTTGGTTGCCCTGGATTAGCTTGCATTGGCACATCTTGACTTGGGGCAACAACAACTACTTGCTTGTTCTTTTTGCAAGTCCTTTTATTATGCCCTAATACAAAACATACTTTGCACCTATGAGAAGTGTTATTTCTCTGCCATTTGTTTTGGATTACTTCATCAAGTTCTCTCCTACATAGCTTTTTAGGCCTTCCTGCTCCACGTTTGTACAAGGGTGGTAATATCTCAGGATCAATGGTTCTAGGCTGTTTGTTCTGGCCATTCAAAGGAGTGATGATTTCATTATAGCATTCTTCATATGAACTCTTATGGTAGCATTTGTGTACATAGTGTACAGGGTCATCTATCTTTCTATGTATGGAAGCAACTGCATGTCTACATGGTATGCCCACTAATTCCCAATAGTTACAACTACATGAATTTTTTTCTAGATCAACCACAAAGCTATCAGTAAAAAGGACATGGGTTACTTGAAATGAATATCTACCAGCATAAGTGGCTATCCAGCTAGCACTCTTCTCAATCTCCCTATCAAGTCTTTTCAAAGGTTTGGCATTATTTGGCCCTTATATCCTTCTACTTTTTCTCTAAGTGTTGCAAACCTACCCATTAAATAATTTCTAACCCACTCAAGCATAGTTATTATTGGTTTGTCCCTTTGGAGTAAAATAGTTGCATTAAAGGACTCACTCAAATTGTTCATTAAGACATCACACTTTGAGAAGAAAGGGAAAGCATGCTTACACCATTTTGTTTTAGGAATAGCTTCTAACCAGTTATAAGCATCAGGATAGGCCTCCTTGATCATGAGCATCCTAGTTTCATGAGCCTCAAAATAAGTAGCCTTTGCAGCTGCCGTCATTAAGTCCCTAAACAATGTACCTCCACCAAACTTCTTTTTGAAGTTGGCATACAAGTGTCTCAAACAAAGTCTGTGCTCATAAGCTGGGTATTCTTCTTCAAAAACCTGAACCAGTCCCTGCACATAAAAAAATACATGAACCTATGTATATATCAACATAAATAAAGAAACAGAAATATTTCTTCTGAGCAATTTTGTTACCTTTTGCTGGTCAGATATGAAGCACCATCTGCCATCTCCAATATCTTCAACAAGTAACTTCATAAACCAACTCCATGAGTCCTTTGTTTCACTCTCAACTATCCCAAAGGCAATTGGTAAATATTGATCATTTGGATCTCTACCAACTGCAATCAATAGGATACCACCATAATTGTGCTTCAAATGGCATCCCTCTAAGCCAATAAAGGGTCTGTAGGCCTTTGTCAATGCCTTCTTAGTCCCATCAAGACAAATGTAACACCTCTGGAATCTTGGTTTCAAACCTGGAGCTAATGTAGTGGTGTTGAGTTTGAATGTGTTACATGTTGAAGCCTTTCTCAACTCAGCACCATAAGACCACAACAAGCTGAATTGTTTGCTTGAGTCCCCTTCAACAATTTGTCTTGCAATTTGCCTTGCCTTAAATGCCCTGCAATCTCAGTAGAATACCTAAGCCTCACATCATTTACTACATCACTTAGCCTCATCTTTGTATTATTCTTCAGCCCATCCACAATCACCTTGGCAACCCACTCTGCTTTTGCACTTTTGTTAAAGAACTGTTTGCCACACTTATGTTTTGCATACAGTGTTTTTATCCTAAAAGTTGTGGAAGTTAAGACTCTACTACACAATACAGTGTAATCACATTTCTTTTTATCTTTGCATACCAGCCTAACCCTATTTGAATCATTTTACTCAAACTTAACATCCCTCTCATTTAGCACATTGTGTTCAAGTATGGCATCCTTAAATTGTTTCAGTGATCTAAACTCAATTCCTACCTTGAATACATAATCCTTACTCATTTTATCTTCTTCATTGTACCTTATTACATAAGGCCTTTCATCATCACTGTCATCCTCAACCCCATTATCCAACTCATCTGTCATATATTCATCTTCAATGACATGTTGCTTCCTCATTTCTTCTGTGATAAACTGTTTCTTTTCTGGTAGAGGTGAGGCAGCATGATCTGCTTGGTTTTCATGTTCAGCAGGATCACCAACAGGAATGTCTTCCAGTTCTTCATCAAAACCCTTCATCCTTTCCTCTCCACTATCATCAAAACACACATCCCTAACTGACCCATCTTCACTTGATTCATCATCACTAGACTCACATGGTTTACCCTTCCCTTTCTCCTTAACCATATCCATAAATGTTGCATCTCCTTATTCAAGCTTAGGCTCACAGAATATCTCGATATCACACTTATGCTCAACCACAAACACTGATAATTCAATAACATCTCCATCATCCTTAAATCTCTTTAAATCTTCTTCAAAATTACCATTTTCATGTTTCCACCACATCTTAACAGTATCCATATCAAACTCAGGTTGAATACTTTTCATTAAGTCTATGGCTTCAAAAAATGACCAGTAATCTACATCTTGCATATTAAAACCAAAGACATCCCTACCCTCGTATCTAATGTTTGTACCTTTTACAAAACAACCCTTGGTATAAAACAAAACCTTGAATGCACTCATTTCCCCTGTATATACAATTACCAGTTTTTTTTCATTGAAAAATATCATTACAAAAAGTTTTAAAAAACATTACTCGCCGTGTCAATATCAATCGGTGTTACTTTAAACCTTTATTTCTCATTTTAGGATGTTACTTTACACAACGACGGCCGCAATCGGTGTTTATATCAATCGAAATTGGAATCAATAAAAGGACACATATACTAACCTAACTTGCAATCTATTTATTTTTTCCTTGTCTGCTTACCTTTTCTTGTTGTTTTCTTGTTTGATGGCAGTTGTGTTGATATTTGCTTTTTTAAAAAAATAGAATTATATAGTTCTTGCAAAACATTCTTATGCCACCACCATGAAAACCATTTGGAATCACCCCATATATGCATACATTAAAAAAAAAGTAACAAATTAAACAATTAGAGTGCATATGGTATCATCATCATGGAGTATGGATCACGCCAGCGTGTTAGGGCTTGCTTCCATGATCATTTGTCATTTTTTCCTTCTTAAACTAGTAAGAAACTCGTGTTGTCGCACGAGTCGCGAATTTTATATGACATGTATCTAATTATGACTTGGAAAGTTCATTTATATATATCAAAGATAAAGATAAGTTAATGTAATTCAACAAAAATTTAATCTATTTTGAACCAAATAATATTTTGAATTAAAATACACATTACATGTTTTTCATTATCAACTTTTAAGTATTTATTCGTATTTATAATAAATCGTACAATCATTTTTATAATATATATATATATATATATATATATATATATATATATATATATATATATATATATATATATATATATATATATATATATATATATATATATATATATATATATATATATATATATATATATAACAACAAAAGAAATACTTAAAAGATGAACATTAAAATGAACAATCTAGAGCTGGTATCTCATAGATACGTTCAAATCTACCCATGAATTAGGGGTGGCAAAACGGGTTAGGCTCGTCGGGTTGACCCGGTTGACCTGCCATTTTTGGCGGGCTGGGCTGAGGTTTTTGACTCGGTATCTTAAGTTAGCCCGCACTAACTAAAAAAAGGGGCGGGCAGGCGGGTTTGCCGTGGGTTTTGTTAAAACTTTTTATTTCTTTTACTTTGAATTAAAACAATTTTAACTATAAAAATAACACTCTTCTCTTAAGATTATGTTGATTAAATTGTATTTTAAATTATTATACAGACAAATTGAATTATAAGTTCAACATTATTTTTATAACTTCTAATATATGTGTTGATTGGAAAATCTTGAAATAAAAGAACAATTGTATGACATGCATAATTATTAAGTTTTCAATACATTGGTTCACATGTTTTCTTTAGAAATAAATGTTGATTTTAAGAAAATAAGGATTTGATTTATGCATACATATGACAAATTTAGGATTTAACTATTAAGTAATCAGTCAATACAAGAGTCTACATGATCTAAACATTGAGAAAGTCAAATATTGATATTTTATGCACAACTATTTTATGCACTGCGATATTTTATGTAGTGTACTTGCTATCATTGTTTTTCTTGTGTAAAATCTTAATATAGTTCTTTAGTAGTTAGCTTTTAAATAAAATTAGGATGATATGTATCGTTTAGTTTTTATTTTGATTTTATTTATTTATTGTGATTGAGTTTATTTTGTTATTTTTTTGGTTGTAATTGGACTTTATTATTTTATTTTTTGAACTATTTTGACTAACACATGTTGAAGTTCTATTATGCGTTAAAAAAACATTTTGTCGATTCTTTGGTAATAATTAAAAAATTTATAAATTATATGATAAATCAAATTTTAAAATATAAAAATATATATATAAATTTGGCGGGCCGGCCCGCGAACTCGTTAGTAAACGGGGCGGACTTGACTTTTGAGCAAACGTCTAAGTTGGCCCGCCCCGCCCCACCCCACTTTTGGACGGGCTTAAACGGGACGGGCCTAAATGGGTCGGGTCGCCCGCTTTACCACCCCTACCGTGAATCCAGATAAGTTACCAAAACTCAAGAATAAAATCATTTCTAAGATGTTTTTAGGTTAGCGCGTTAGATGAAATATTGGGAGAGAGATTTCCCTCTTTTGTTTGTAAGGGGAAATTTCATTTGTGAAACGTGATATTTGTTTGGAGTGAATGTTACCAGTTTATTTTAAGGGTTAAATAAGTTTTTGGTACCTACAAATATCTCAAATTTCGTTTTTAGTCCCTCTAAAATTTTTCTTTAAAGAATGGTCCTCCTAAAAATTTAAATTTTAACTTTTGGTCCCTCGTGGCAAAATCGTAGCTAAAATGGTCTCTAATTTTGTCGCTAAATAAAAATATGTCGCTAAAACCGTTGTAAAAACCGTCGCAAAATCAAAAACCGTCGCTAACACCATCGTAAAAACCGTCGTTAAATTGTAAAAATCGTCGCTAAATTGCAGGAGGGACCAAAAGTTAAAATTTAAATTTTTAGGAGGACCATTCTTTAAAGGAAAATTTTAGAGGGACTAAAAACGAAATTTGAGATATATATATAGGGACCAATAACTTATTTAACCCTTACTTTAATTATTATAATATATACACATATATTAATATCTGTATTTCATCCTAATGACTAATAACCAATTTATTAAATAAGATCTATACCAACGATTTATTATACCTATACCTACAATAAGACTAACGAAACCTAAACCCTAAACCTTTTTATAATAAATCGTACAACTATTTTTATAACTTCAATTATATATAATTGCAACAAAAGAAATAGTTAAAAGATGGACATTAAAATGAACATTCTAGAGCTGGTATCTCATAGATACATTCACATCTACCTGTGAATCCAGATAAGTTAACAAAACTCAAGAATAAAATCATTTTTCCAATTTAAATAATATTACTTTTTAAATATTACTCAATTTTTCCATACTTAAAATTTATGACAACTTCCCGTCAAATATCAGTTTTAAATCCTTCTTTTTATATATCATATTTACAATTTTTACAAACCTACAATGTATGACAACTCCTGTAACATCCTGATTTTTAAATAGATAATTATTAATTATTATTATTATATATTATATTATGTGATAATTAATTTAATTGGGTATTTAAATTTAAATGTGAATTATTTGAATATGTGTGTTATTTAAATAATTGTGTTTTATGAGTAGAATAGTGGTTAATTAGTATTGGGTCTATTTATAAAATTAGAAGTAATAGAGAGGTGTTAAGTATTAAACCCAATAAGACAATCCTAGTTAGTAAAGATTAGAAGTGAATCATAATTATAATTTTCATTTGGAGAAAGAAGAGAAATAAGAGAAGAGAAGAGGAGAAAGAGGAAAAGTGAAGAGGAAATCCTAGAGGAGGAATCTTCAAGAGGTAAGGGTGGAGAATCCATGTTATTATTTGATTGTATGTTGTGGGTTAATAATTAGAAATATGTTAGGTTGTTTAATTTCAATTTCTAGAATCTTTGAACGTTAAGGTTTGAAAGGAAATTATGTTTTTCAACTTAGAAATGACGACCCGTGACTAGAAACATGTTAGGATACCCTTTAATGATGTTATTTGGTTGATTGGAATGAGTTTTATGTGGTAATTTCATGGGAGAAGGAAGCTGGTTCATAACAGAAAAAGTGCAGAATCGCAGACCGCGCTTAGCGCGAGAAAAGGCACGCTTAGCGCGAAATGTTCTGACTTTTGGGGTTGTTTGTTCAGGAAAGTGCGCTTTGTATGTTGTGCAATTGATGTATAATTCACATGAGATGAATTATGATGATATGCTTGGGTAATTGAGGTTTTGTGAATAATCTTAATTTGCATATGTCGTCTTGGTGAGTTGTATATGCATATATTTGGCTCGATTCTTGTGTGGATAAGTAGTGGTGAAACTGTGGGTTCACAAATTGGCTCGATCCATGATGGATAAATCGCGATGAAACATTGGGTTCACATTTGGCTCGATTCCATTGGGAATAAGTAGTAGAGGCTTTTGGTCTTTCCCGGATCGGAAGTAAGGGTTTGGATTCTATGAATGAATCGGAAGCAGGGTTAACAAAATGTTCCCAAAAAATTGGTACCACATGCATATTGAGTCTCATTTCATTGTTGTCACATGAGTCATTATTGAATATGCAATATGTGAAATGAAATTGTGATGTCTAATCATATGGATTAATTGGATTGTTTGAATAGATGATAATTATGCTATGTATGAACATATTATACTTGTAATGTTTGTATGATCATGTTATCTTGGAATATCACTTGAAGTGTGTGGAATTCATGAATAGATGTGGTTTCTTCATTATTTCCATTTATATACTTTTGAATAATGATGTGAATTCTCACCCTTCTGTTGTGATGTTGCCTCTACGTGGGTAACATGCAGGTTTTGAGGATAGCGGTGTTTCACACGAGACTAGTTGAAGGAGTTTACTTAGTTTATTCCTTACACTAGGTAGTTGAGTCATTGCTCTGGTCATATTGAGTCTCATTTCATTGTTGTCACATGAGTCATTATTGAATATGCAATATGTGAAATGAAATTGTGATGTCTAATCATATGGATTAATTGGATTGTTTGAATAGATGATAATTATGCTATGTATGAACATATTATACTTGTAATGTTTGTATGATCATGTTATCTTGGAATATCACTTGAAGTGTGTGGAATTCATGAATAGATGTGGTTTCTTCATTATTTCCATTTATATACTTTTGAATAATGATGTGAATTCTCACCCTTCTGTTGTGATGTTGCCTCTACGTGGGTAACATGCAGGTTTTGAGGATAGCGGTGTTTCACACGAGACTAGTTGAAGGAGTTTACTTAGTTTATTCCTTACACTAGGTAGTTGAGTCATTGCTCTGGTCATGTAATACGTGATTTTATCTGGATTTCTGCTTTGATGAGATTTGTTATGTATTCTCATCTATTTTGATTTGTATGATTGAGATACTATGCTGATGTGGCCTTGTGTCGATGTATCAATTTTGATTATTTGAGTATGTTATGGATTCACCGCTTTTTCATCCAATGATTATAGTATGTGATGTAATCATTGATAGTATCTGTGAATAAGAATTAATCTGCTGTGAAATGCATGATTTGTTTCAAAGCATGAGATTCAAATATGTGTTATGATTATGACTAGTGTGCATGTATGATTTTAATGTTTAAAGAAATATCATGTGACGCTCTCTTGTTATGCATTCTATTTACTCTGATTGTGCAATAATTAGGGGTGTTACAGCTCCTCGTCAAATTTCAATTCTAATTGAATATTAGGTCTTATTTATATGTCTTTTAACATTAGCTAAATTGTGAACATTGTATTAAAAGATGGAAACTAAAATTAATAGTCTACAACTGGTATCTCATAGATACGTTCACATCTACGCGTAAATATTAAAATAGATATGAAAAATTAATACTTAATTTTGATTAAAAAAATTAAAAATATTTTTTATTAATCATATACTCAATTAAAATATACTAAATTTTGGATTAGCAATTGGTTACGACACACCAAATATTTTTTATGAAATGTTAGCACCACAAAATCAAGGGGACAAATGGAGTATAATATCACGTTGTATATTAATGAGAAAGTTCAATATCATCATGTATAATAAAAATGATCATACAAACTCTTAACATGAATCTAAACATCGAAATGTACACTCTTTTACAACAGATTTCCATCAAATATGAGTTTAAAATCCTTATCATATTATATTTACAATTTTAAAAATCTATAAATATGACAGCTCTCCGTCAAATTTTAGTTCTAAATGAATATCTACACTCTATGGTATCTTGAAATTAGTTATGTAATTGAAATTAGTTAGAATATTAAGTTAGATTAATTTTTTACTATATTATAAAGATAGAAATAAAATCTTATTTTTTATTATGATAAAATGTTATAATAATCATAAGTGATTTTTTTAATTTGTTGTCAAATACAATAAATATTATAAATATATTATATATATAAAAAAGACAAACGTAATTTTTTTTAATTTTTCATTATATTATAAAATTTTATGGATATAAATAACAACTAAACAAATAAACTTTTGTGTTTAAATAATATTTAGTCAAATTAAGACTTTATATCATGTTAAAAACAATTGTGTTAATGATTTTATAAATTTTTACCATTTATCATTATTTTTTCATGATTATTATTTATCATTATCTTTTCATGACTACACTTTTTTTATGACAAAATAGTATGTTTTTAAAATAAAAATGTATATGTCAACAACCCCCACACTACATCATTATCAACTTATTCACTAAATTCCAGATACGGAAAAATAGTCAAACATCAATAATCGTCGCGAAAGTCATTCATAATAACCGGCATTAATCTTAATTGTCAACATCGCAATCGGATTGTCCATACGTGTCTTAAATCGACTAAAACGCAATTCGATTCAATTTAACCGTAATTTGGCCTATTTCGGGTCGTCTTGTAAAAACTCGTAATTTCGAAAAACTAACCTCACCACTACGTTCTACACATCGAACTTAGCTAGCACATCAATTTTTGTTGAATTCGGAGCAACTTGCTCCGTCGCCGAAATTACCGAAATCAGGAAATCGGAACATAATCGGGTTCCAAATTTAATCGGCTAACTTATGTCCTAATTATATTTTATTAATACTAACTAGTAGTATGAGTAATTATGGAAATTGGAACAAACAGAGAGCAATTGGAAAATTATGCAGAAATTGAATTACAGAAAACAGAAAACGCAGAAAACAACAAAAGTCGCTGCTTACTCCTCACATAATGGGACGAACGTCCCTGGCTTGTTTTAAGGAAAGGAGGCGGGTGCCTCAGGGAGGGGGACGGACGCCCCTCAACTGGAGGTGGGCGCCTCCCCCATGCTACCTCCTCCATCTTTCCTTCCTCTTCTTCCCTGCGAAATTGTTTCTGGTTTTTCTTCTAACAGTTTACAGTTTTTCATTTTATAACTTCCATTTTTAATACTTCTAGTTTCTACAAGCTAGCACCAAAACACCCATAATCCATACTCCTAACTCAAACTTTCTAAGTCATTTCAACAATCACACATACAATTCATAAACCACAACATCAATTTCTATCTCAAATTCACAATATACCTATCAAACCCTAATTATAGGAAGTGGAAAATCAAACCCCTTACCTCATCTTGTTCTTGCAAAGCTTCTTAATTTCTCTACCACTTCCAACCAAATCTTCCTCTCTTGTTTCTCTTCTTCTTCTTCTCCTTCCAAAACCCTCTATTTCTCTCAAGTTTCTAAGTTTGGCTTTTGTGTTTTTAATGGAAAGAAAATGAGGAGAAAGTGTTTTATAAAGGTGTTATTACTAGCAACAAAGGGTGTAAACCCAATTCTACCAAATTAACCCTCACACCCCCGTCTATTCTTATTAATTAACACACTAATAATATCTAATTATATTACTAACTCAAATAATTAAAATAATTCAGGAGAATTAAATATCGGTCCGAATAATATTTTACCGAACCGAACGGAATAAAAACCGGACCGAATCGAAACGTCGCCAAATATATTATCAGATATATCGATTAATATAAATATTCTCGTCGCAAAATAAATATCGATCGGTAACTCGAAAATATTAATATAATATAATATTAATTAAAACGGGGCGTTACAATCTTTGTTTCCCAAAATCAAATCTTCAGGATGAGAGGTTACAGTTCTGTTTCTCCTTTGTTATGGGGGATCATAAGGAGCAACAACAATATAATAAGTGAGAACTCTTGATTCTCTGACTTCTAGTACCTTCTCAGGTACTGAAAAGGTTATCTCTAAATTTGCAAACTTCTCAACTAGTTTTGACTTTTCAGAGTCAAGCTTATCATCGAATTTGACATGAATTGATTCTTCCACAATTCGTGATCTCGTGTTATAGACTCTATAGACTTTTGAGCGTTCAAAATATCCTAACAATAAACACTTTTGTGCTCTGGAATCAAACTTGCCCATATTCTCTTTAGTGTTCAACATAAAACATATACATCCAAAATGATGGAAATAAGAAATGTTGGGATTTCTATTCTTCCATAGTTCATATGGAGTCTTACCCAAATTAACTCTTATAGAGATCCTATTATGAATGTAACATGTTGTATTTATTGTCTTTGTCCAAAAGTGCTTAGACATGTCAGTTTCTTGGATCATGGTGCGAGGCATTTCTTGCAACGTCCTATTCTTACTTTCTACAACTCCATTCCGTCGTGAAGTTATATGGCAGGATAAATCATGGGATATGCCATAAGAATCAAAAAGTTTTTCAAAATGTTTGTTTTCAAATTCTCCACCATGATCACTTCCGACTCTAACTATTTTGTAATTCTTTTTATTTTGCACCTCAGAACAGATATAAGCAAACACATAATGTGAATCATCCTTGCGTCTTAATAATTTTACCCATGTCCATCTGCTGTAATCATCAACGATGACTAGTCCATATTTCTTTCCATTGACAAAAGCAGTTTTCACTGGTCCAAACAAGTCAGTGTGAAGAAGCTCTAATGGCCTAGAGGTATAAACAACTTTTTTAGCTTTAAATGAAGTTTTTGAAAACTTTCCTTTCTGACATGCTTCACAAAGAGCATATGAAGAATACTTCAGATTGGGCAAACCTCTGACTAATTCAAGCTTATTTAGTTGAGATGTTCTTCTCAAACTAATATGGCCCAAACGTTTGTGCTAGACCCACTGCTCTTCGTTGATCGATAGAAGACATTTTACATTATGGTTTTTCAAATTTGATAACCTAATTTTGTAAATATTGTTATTTCTCTTACCATTAAACACAACTGAGCCATCCTTCTGACTCACAGCTATCATACCCCAATTTTTGACCTAATATACCACCTTACATTTGCATCATTGCATCACTAACAGTTCAGAACAGAATTAATCGGGTGAGGCTTCCACAATGCAAAATTAGGGTTTCATCAATTTTTCATCTGATTCAAGAGGTAATCAATTATGGTTTGAGTTCTCACTCACCTAAATTGATATATCTTAATCAACCATCAACAATTGATCTTCAGATATCCAACTATTTCTCATGATCTATCGAGGATCGACCAATTAGGGTTTTTATCGAGGATAAGCAATCACTGATTTTCTGATCAATGAATGAATTTTCTGCTTGGAGATTGATCTTCATGTCTTCAATATAACATGTTGACCTAATTTCTGGATTCAAAACATCACAGAAGTTCACATTTTCATCGATCGATTTGGATCATCGATGAAATTTCATCGAAAAGTCAAACTTTGACTTTTGGTCAACTTTTTCAAGATAAAACTTTTTCAATCATCAAAATACTTCAAATGATCCATCATGATCATAAAAAATCAAGAAATTTGGAAAAGTCAACAAAAAGTCAAAATTTTCAACACTTAGAAAAATTTTCAAGTGTTAAAATTTCATGTTTTTTCATACTTTCATGGCATTTTTTCACATAGTTCCATTTGGAATTAGAAAAAACTCAAAACATGAAAGTTGTAGCCCTTGAAACAAGATTTCCAAAATGTCCAAGAGCTTGCAAATCCATTGTGTCTAGCTATACTTTTGATTTTGAAACATAGAGCTCCAAAACCATGGATTTCAAATTCATGCTTCAAAAATTACAAGTCATTTTTTGAGTTTTCTACTTCTAGAAGCCTTGCCACCTAGCCAAGATGGATAGAGCTGATAAAAATCAGATGGAAAGTAATTATGATGGAGATAAGATCAAGTTGAATTTTAACCATGGTTAAAAGGAAGGTTCCTTTTGCATTTATGACAAAAAAGACTTTCTTGCCCTCTAAGGCAAGTTGTACAAATCCAAGCCAATCTTCTTCACTTGCCATTCTGATTTCTTGACCTATAAATAGAGGTCATGTTTTCAATTTGAAACTACACCAAATCTATGCAAGAACAAGCTTTCACTCTCTTTTCTTAAAATTCAAGTTACATAGTTCAAAGTGAGAATTTTGTACTTTTACAAATCTTGTGAAAAACTATGAGAAATTTGGTGTCTAACATGTCTTAAAATCAATATAGAACTGGTTTGAAACTTAAAATCAACTTAAAAATACCCAGAAATCAGATTTTCTTTTCAAAATTCCAAAGCTTGCAAAAACTGCCTTTTCATTCAAACAGACAATTGGCTCGAGCTAGTCTTGATTTTTTGATTCAAACATCATCAACATACTTCATATGGATGATACAAATCATTACTCTTTACCTGTAACACCTTCAAGCTCGAATTCGAAACTCATTCCAAGCATATGCAAGTGGACTTGGTCAGAGTGATTCAGGTTGATTCAAAGCAAGCATAGCATCCTCACATGTTCCCTGAAGTCCACTGGTGCTATAGCAATCATCAAATCAACTCTGTAACAGCTCCTTCGAAGAAATCGATCTCAGCTTCAAGAGGTAAGAACACGAACTTTGAACTTCATATTTTCTAACTTCCAGTTCAAAAATGGCTTGGCCATTTTGTTTCTGCACCTTCACTGCTCATTAACCCTCAATCAATTGCTTGTTTCCATGATCATACACGATTTCAATTTGATTTTTAGGAATTAGGGTTCTTCGTGTTTTCTGGAAATTTAATCATGTTTAACTAAAAATAAATGAAATTAACCCACATCATCATGTTCCTGGTTCAATTTCGATCAAGTTTGATGTTTACATCGAGCAATTTCATCAAGAAACAAAGAATCCATGGCTGGATGAAGGATTGAGGAAGAAGAAGATCATCGCACGCGTTTTCCAAAAATTCAAATTTTCAGTTTATAATATAACTAATTGGATTGGCATAAGTGAACGGATGTATTGCCGCCCCAGCGGTTGCCAGCTCACCTTTAAGTTACTTGCCTTGCCTTGCCTAATGGTCCCGGGTTCGAGTAGCCTTGGGACCATATTTGCCAAACTTTTTTGTTTTCTCTTCACAATTTTTCAAACTTTGACTCTTTCAAAAACCAATCAAAACTCCTCATTTTGAGTTGATTTTTTGCACACGTGTCATTTAACTTGTCTATTTTATGATGATGTCAAAAAAATTCAAAAATACTTTCTTTTGATTATATTTTTATCGAGCCAAAAATGATACATTTTGAGTACTTTTCAAAGCACTTTCAAAGACGTTTCTTTCAAACTTTCGAAGCCCGAAACTTTTTCAAACTTCTTGTAAGTATATTTCATCCTTCAAGAACACTTTCAAGATCTTTTCAAAACTTTTCAACAAACTTACACTCTTTTTTCCATGATCGACCCGATTTGAAGATAAAACCGAACTCGTTTTTCCTCGAATTTCTTAAACGATCATGGGCCTCCCTCACGGTGTAAGTCCCAATTCTTTTTATGTACATAGTTATTTCCTTGTACATGTCCAATTCTTTTTATGTACATACCAATGTTTACTTGTACATAATACAGATACCTTTGTAAATATTCAAGTATAGACAAACTTCGTCCGTTTGTTTTCATTTCGCTTGTATATACACTGAATACCATTGGTATTAAAAGGAGCATTATTCCCGGTGAAACTGCTTTTAAACCAATGGGCCTCCCTTACGGTGTAAGTCCCAACTCTCCTATGTACATATTCATTTCCTTGTACATAAATACTCATTCGTGTACATATTCATTCCCTTGTACACATTCAAACTTGTAAATAATCAAGTTACGCTCGTTTTAAACGCACGTTTTACACACTTGTTTATATTTCCTTCATAAACTCATGTGAATAAACTTCATACACTTGTTTATATAACTATTTAGTTATAACATAACAATTAGCCTAACAACTAGGTTCCCCACAAAGATAGCCTCCTCTTGGGCTTTGTACAAGGTAACTCATTTCATCTGAGTTCAGCCTCCTCTTAGGCTTCATATAAGAATACTCATTCATCTGAGTTTAGCCTCCGCTTAGGCTTCATATAAGGCAACACTCCCCTGTTGAGTCAGCCTCCTCTTGGGCTTCGTTCAAAAGAACTCCTCATTGAGTTTAGCCTTCTCTTGGGCATCAAGCAAGAAAGAGACCAGGAAATATCTTAACAGCCTCCTATTGGGCTTCCAATACAAAGAATCACCCTCGCTAGGATAGAACCCTGAGAGTATGATTTCTCGGTGAAATCGCTCTTGAAAATCCTAAGAGGATGGTTTCCCGGTGAAACCCCTTTTAAAGCCAAAGCCAGCCATACCCTATAGCTTCCTCTTGAGCTTCATACAAGGACCCTCGATGACCCTCGGAATGCCTCCTCTTGGGCTTACAATACAAGGACCCATGGGCTTCTTAAAAGCATCCCCCTAATCGAATCAATTTCTCCTCGAGATTTAGACGTCTATCATCTCTATGGAAGAAGTATCTCATCTATCACATCACATACAATCAAAACTTTTCAAACTCTTTTCAAACAAAAACATCTCTTAATCTGTAAGTGGTAACGCTTGTACACTCAAGCAAAATACCCAATGCTTACAATTAAAAGATTCAATCATCTTTTTCAAACATCTTTCTTAAACTCGTAAATGGTAACGCTTGTACACTCAAGCAAAACACCTATAACTTACGATGAAAGATTTCAATCAATCAACATTTCAAAATGTATGTGATGAAATAGATTAGATACATTTTTCATTAAGATGACATTCGTCTTTGTCTCTTAATAACTCCCGTTGCTTCCACTAGTGAAAATACCGGCGGAACCTCCGACATGATAACTAGTATCAAATAGAGTCGCCATCGAACGTCTTTTATCTCACGAGGGAGAAAGGGGAACATCGAGTATACCTGAGGGGAGAAATCACGGTCCTATAACCGTGAAATCGAGAGAATCTAGGTAAGGGAGTTAGTTACGCGAGGGGAAGGGATTAGCACCCCACACTCCCGTAGTACTCTACGGTATCCACTTTCTATTTCTAACTAAAGGGTGTGTTATATCTATGCTTAATCGCTAATCATGCATGCAAAAGAAAAGAAGAAAATAAGAAACCACGGGGAAAAGAAGGAAGTATTTACAAAGTTTGCTCGATCGAGCCCCGCGACAAGATGCCTATGTATTCCCGCATGCAATGGGAAAGTCAGAGCGCCGTAGTTCGGCTCACTTATTTTGCTGTGTTTTGTGTTTTTACTTGTGAAAAGGTTTTAAACACAAAAAGAAAGAAAGCACGCGAAGGCGAAAAAGTTGATGTTGGTTGGTTGTTTTTACCTTGAGAAAGGAGTTTAAACCATTATTAAGTGTTTTGAGTTTGAAAGGAAAAGCAAGTTTTAGTTTTAATCACATGCAACATGCAAAAAGAAACTAGCAAAGCAAAAGGTTAGACCTATGGTTTAGGATGCGAGGGAATCTCTACCTATGTTGACATGCAAAGGATGTGAATCCTAATGTCTAGGCTAAAGAACCAAACCTAACCAAGGAAACCTGCAAGAAACAAACAGGAAAATACACACAGATCACAAGTAGAATTGCCCTAAACGGGTCTTTAAATAAACCGAGGGGTTCCTGAACATGCTCCACTAAAGCCCCATCATGCATCTCTATTCCTACTTCTCATGGCAAAGAAAGTAAATCCCTACTTCTCATGATATCTAGGAAAGCTGTAAGAGAATGCAATAAACAGTGTAGAAACTACCGAACGGATATAGAATCCGAAGAGCAGCGCGAGCTAATGAAATACTCTGGAATACTTCAAGTACTGCGGCCATGCAATCAAAAGTAAACCGGTGAGAATCGCTCAAAGCATCGAAACAAGCGGAATATGCGTCGATACGCATCCGAAGCAACAATGCCTGCAAGAACGGGGTAAGGCAAGCAAAATAAGATAGGAATGATGTACACGTGGGTGTACAAACTCAACCAAAACCTGCAAGAAGGGAGTTAGACCCAAAAAGCAAATAAAGGAAAAGTGTGCGTATATCGGAGAAACAAGCCGCATATGTATGCGTCGTGTGTCCCTGCATGAAATGGAGTGCAAACAGTAGCCAAGCATAGCTAAGGTGACTACTGTTCACCACTAGAATCGGAAAAATCAGGAAAAATAAACCAGAAGATCGCGCTTAGCGCGGTATACCGCGCTAAGCGCGCCATGCGACAAAATTCCAGAACATTTGGCGCTTAGCGCGCTCTGGACCGCGCTAAGCACGACCTGCAACCTGCAGAAAAATCAGATTTTCAAACCAGACCCCTGTTTATGATGTTTTCATGCAACGGTTCGATCCGTATCATCAGGCAAAAATCCAGTAATGAATGAGAGCTAAATGAATGTGCATGGAATGTATATCGACCGATAAAACCAATGTTCATAGCAAAGTAATGCATGAACATGCAAGGAATGCGAATCGAGCGATAAAGCCAATGTTCGTAGCAAAGTAATGAATGAACATGTAAGGAATGCAAACCGAATCGATAAAACCAATGCTCATATCAAAGTAATGAACGAACATGCAAGGAATGCAAATCGAATCGATAAAACCAATGCTCATATCAAAGTAATGAATGAACATGCAAGGAATGCAAATTGAATCGATAAAACCAATGTTCAAATACATGTGAAAATGCATGAACATGTGAGGAATGCAAATCGAAATCGATAAAACCAATGTTCATATCAAAGTAATGATGCGTGAACATGCGAGGAATGCAAATCGAAATTGATAAAACCAATGTTCATATGACAAGTTAAATGCATGAACATGCAAGGAATGTAAATCAAAATGATAATTCCAATGTTCATATGACAAGTTAAACGCATGAACATGCAAGGAATGCAAATCAAAATGATAATTCCAATGCTCATATCAAAGTAAAATGCATGAACATGCAAGGAATGCAAATCAAATTGATAATTCCAATGTTCATATGCATAATGATGCAAGCTAGTCATGGCATTTTGGAGTTCTCTTTCAAAGAATACATGTCGAGCATTAACACAAACACTTGGAGTGCACATGCAACAAGTTTATGCACAATGCACTAGATGCTTGAATATCTACATGTTGAATGCAAGTTATGCTTCAAATCACCATGAATTAATGAAATCGAGCCAGCTAATCACTCACCAATGCATGAACATGCAATGGATGATGCAAAGTGTATGAGTTCATGTCTTACATGCAAGGAGAAATCAAATGCACAAGTGTATATGCATGTTATGAACAGAAATCCAAACTCCGACACAAACAAAGCGGCAAAAATCGATTCAAATCAAGGAATTCAAGGATACAAATCCTAAAATCAGAATTTACATTGAATTTGGATGTGATTTCAATATTCAATCTCAAGAAAAGCTGAAAATCAGAAACAGCTTAAAATAAGTGCTTATTTGAACCGAACACTTACTTGCACTTGAAGCTTGAGTCAAATTGAAGAGGAATTCCTTGTGCTCTTCAAAGAAAATACCGAATCGGTGAGAAATTATGGATAATCTTCAGAATTAGACTTGAATCCTTGAAGAAAAGCTAGAAAATCCAATGGAGAATTGGAGAAGAAGAGAAATCCCTAAATCTTGGAATTGAAGAGAAAATCAAAATGAAACCGTTCCTTCCATGTCAAATGTGAGTAGAAGGAGGAGAAGATGATGTAGATTGAAATAGGAGAAGCTATAATGAAGAAAAACCAATTAGGTCGCTGGGCGCTCGTGGTTGAGGCCGGTGGTGATCGGAGGTCCGGTGGCGGCCTGTGGTGGTTGCTTGGAGGGAAAGTTGAAGTTTGAACCTTTTTTTGAGTTTTTGGGATTTGAGAGAATTGGAGAGTGTTTGGTAGTGGAAAATTAAGCAAATGATTGTGTTGTTGTGATTTGTGAATAGGAACATCTATTTATAGCTTTGGATCCTTAATCAACAAGCTAATCATGATTATCGAATAATTTTCGTAATTAATCCAAAAAAATCCAAATGCGGAATTCAAGTCGGAATGTAAAGGAAAAGTGTCCGGAATGCAATTTTTCTTGCGAGAATCAAAATCCCGACTTGATCCGATGAATGGTCAAGGAAAAAAAAATTTTTGAAGTTTCAGCATCAATTTTGGACCACTGACACATGCAGAATTTCATTTCGCCTGGGGAAAATGCCTCAGACGAGGATCTTCTGATCAAAATTTGCACATGCGTATCTCTGGGACATTTGAAGCTAACAAGATTTGTGAACTTTTGGCACCAGTCCCGTACCGTTTCGATGAAAATCAAGTGAGATATGATTTTTCGAACTTCGCGTATCAGATGCAAATTGCTCGGTTCAGCTCAAAAATCAAACTCAGAGATTAAAATTCTGGTACTGATCGGTGGGGAATTCACTCCCGAGTTGCAAATGAGAGTCGTAGGGGACTTTGATACGGAATTTTAGAAATTGGTCCCGCTCAATTCCGAGCTTCCAGCTAGAAAATAGAGCCTTTTCAGTCAGCCAAAACACACGGTTCAGCACTAAAATCAGCTTGACATGCCGAGGAAAATGACTCCTTTAAGAGTCCTCCTCACAAAATCCATTCTCGGCTTCCAAACAAAAGTAGTAGATAATAATGAGAGGGGAATGTCAGTCGAAAACCAACAGAAAATACCCAAGGAGATGAGAGATACGCCTTCTAGAGTGCCCAAAATGCGCCGAAACCCGAAATCCACTTTACTGAGAAATGAGCTCTTTTGGCTGCCATTCGGAATACCTGGAGTCTGATACTCCTTATGATGAATGCTATGCATTCTATATGACATGTATTTTATGCAATGAAATTATAAGCCAAAAATAATGCAGAAAAGAAGAGGGTAAATTTTGGGGTACAACAGTTGCCCCTATTCAATCATCCTCAAGCTTGAGAGCAAGGTTGGCGTCTGCCTTCCGGGTGACAAGGTATGAGGTGATTGAATACCAAGATGAACTCGAAAATTTACGCTCTGTATTTCGATGTCTGCTGAGGAAAAGATACGTTGTGCCAGAGCTTAACTGGGTCACAACAAGAAGAAGCACAGAATAAACGCTGAATTATGCGAAAATAGATACAGGTGTATTCCTGACCCGGAAGAAGAATTGGCCTCTACCCAATTCAATCCACAATGTCAGGGGAGAACTGACATGCAAGTGGAAGATAAGACTAGATACGCAAACCAGACTAACCACATTTACGCCGACAGATCGGGCGGATGTGTGATGCAAAGATCGGAAGACGCCGATTAGACTCTGCGGAGGACAAAAACAAGAGTATTCTTGTTCTCGAAAGACCCACAATGCCAGGGGAGAACTGACATGTAAGTGGAAATAAAGACTAGATACACCAAGTAGACTAACCACATTTACGCCGACAGCTTGGGCGGATGTGTGATGCAAAAACTAAAGGTGCCGATTAGGCTTTATAGACTCAGGATGCTGAACTCTGAGAGGAAAGACAAGTGTAGGGCTTGCTTTCGAAGTTGAAGATGTGTTGCACCAGGGTAAGGGCTGGCAGTTTCAACACTACTCAGAAGAATATGGACATATTGCGCCGCCGGAAGAGGCCGGGACACAACGGATTCCCAAAAGAAACATGACACCGCTGGGGATGGGAATCACGCTTCTGGCTTACATTCTTATGAGATGTATGACTCGCTTGGGGAGTAATGTTAATGTAATGATGCATGCTTGCAAGAAATATATAAAGTGAATGCAATAGGATCTCAGTCGGGGACTAGAGCATTAGAGAATGCCTGAAAACCATTCAAAGTAAACTGAATCCTGCTTGACATGTTTGTTGAGGACATGATGCCATAGGAAATTTGTCAGTTAGACAACAAGTCCGATGGGGAGTAAATGAACGCCTGGATAAGATCTTCCACCGTTACCCATCATAACCCTGGCTGGGGAGACAAAGATATGTCGATCGCTGGGGAAACTGAATGACCAAGCGACAGCCATCCCTCGCACTCCGGGAGAATCAGGGAGAACATACATCGACTCTACTGGGGAGAAGTCAAGATACATTGTCTCTCATATCGGGAATATTGTGAGAGGCGAACCCACTGGGAATAACCATCTGAAATCGAGGATTCAGAAACAGCCTCTGCAAGGGATAAGAAAAAGGTAGCACACTCGAAATCCTGATGGACATTCGCTTGTGACCACTAGGAAGGATATGTCGGACCCATGCTGGGGAATTTCCGATGAGAAGGATATGACGAACCCATGCTGAGGATAATCGTCTGCTGGGGAAAAGAGGGGACTCCGATAGGGATGAAGCTTCCGGAAATCCTTTTCCAAACAAGAAACAGTCTTACTGGGAGGACGCAGTTGGGGAAGTATCGAGGAGAATCCTGGTCCATCTCTTCATTAGCGCAACTGGATATCCTGCAATACGCGTTAGCGGAGTGACCCTGTCATGATATGACAAGCGCATCTGCCATCCAGATCACTCAAGCCTTAAAGCAATATTCAAAAGTTTCTGATCATGGTAAAACCAACAATGTTTATATATGCAAAATTTTACCATAAAACTTTGAACGTCTTTTGCAAACAAATCAGTAAATGCAAGAAATTAATTGACAAGCAAAAACTCATTTTATTGATTGAAAGGGTGCCTGTAAACAGGCACGTACAATAGGAAGCAATTCCTGAAATGAGGCAGTTGCAAAAGCAAAATAAGAGGAAAACTAAAACGCATGGCAATGCGACAACGAATCCTCATTGAGTTTCAACCCTGCTATCAGCCTGATAACTCCAACTATCTCATCACTTCGCTTTTCCGAAAAAGGTGACTGGCTTGATCACCACCCTTCGGAGTAACTCGAGCTGTTGCCATGGAGTGCGACCACTGATCTCTCAGGCATGTCTATGCATAGTATCTCTTGACTACGTCCGCGTTCACGGGTAGTGGGAAGTCTTCTCCATCCATCGTTGTGAGCATCATGGCGCCACCCGAAAAGACTTTCTTCACGACGAACGGCCCTTCGTAATTTGGTGTCCACTTGCCCCGCGGGTCTCCTTGGGGAAGGATTATCCTCTTTAGTACAAGATCACCAGGTTGGTAATTCTGAGGTCGCACCCTCTTGTCAAATGCTCTTTTCATCCTCTGTTGGTAAATCTGCCCATGACCAACAACTGCTAGCCGCTTCTCATCAATGAGGCACAGTTGAGCTAAGCGGTTTTGCACCCACTCATCTTCATCAAGCTCGGCATCTTTCATGATTCTTAATGAAGGGATCTGAACTTCGATTGGAAGCACGGCTTCTATGCCATAAACAAGAGAAAACGGAGTTGCCCCTGTTGAAGTGCGAATGGTAGTCCTGTAACCATGCAAAGCGAAAGGCAACATCTCATGCCAATCTCGATAGGTTACCACCATTTTCTGCACAATCTTCTTAATGTTCTTATTCGCCGCTTCAACTACTCCATTCATCTTCGGGCGGTACGGGGACGAATTGTGGTGCTTGATCTTGAAGGACTCGCAAAGCTCCTTCATCATCTTGTTGTTAAGATTCGACTCGTTATCTGTGATAATCTTGTCCGGAATCCCGTAACGGCAGATAATGTTGTGCTTGATGAAACGAGCGACCACTTGTTTGGTGACGCTTGCATAAGATGGCGCTTCAACCCATTTGGTGAAGTAATCTATGGCAACCAAAATGAAGCGATGTCCGTTGGACGCTGTCGGCTCAACCTTTCCGATCATATCGATGCCCCACATAGCAAACGGCCAAGGAGAGGTTAAAACATTCAGAGGCGAAGGTGGCATATGCACCTTGTCAGCATATACTTGGCATTTGTAACAAACTCGGGCATGATTAAAACAATCAACCTCCATGGTTGACCAGTAATAACCAGCTCGCAAGATCTTTTTAGCCATGGTGTGCCCACTGGAATGAGTTCCGAATGAGCCCTCATGCATTTCTTCGATGATCTTCGCAGCTTCATCTTTACCAACACACCTGAGCAACAACCCGTCATGATGTCTACGGTACAGCACACCGTGGTTGAGGAAGAACTTCGCTGAGAATCTTCTTAAGAACTTCTTATCTGTTACAGAAGCTTCCTCAGGATACTCTTGAGTCTCAAGATATCGCTTGACATCGTAGAACCAGGGATTACCATCTTTCTCTGCTTCAATCTCAAAACAAAAGGCTGGCTCATTCAGTCTCTGAATGGTTATCGAAGGCGCTTCATTAGCCCATTTGACTTTAAACATGGACGCTAGAGTGGCCAAAGCGTCAGCTAGGTTGTTCTCTTCCCGTGAGATGTGATCGAAAGTGATTTCCTCGAAGTAGGGAATCAACTTCATCACATGCTCTCTGTAGGGAATCAGATTTGGGTGGCGAGTCTCCCAATCTCCGTTGATCTGGCAAATCACAAGTGCAGAGTCTCCATACACTTTCAGATGCTTAATTCTCAAATCAATCGTCACCTCGATACCAAAGATACAAGCCTCATACTCAGCCATGTTATTGGTGCAATCAAAGCAGATTTGAGCTGTGAACGGGATATGATGACCGTCCGGAGTAGTGATTACTGCACCAACACCATTGCCTAATGCGTTGGAGGCTCCATCAAAGACCAAAGACCACTTGGATCCAGGTTCGGGTTCCTCGTCTGGACCTGGGATGTTACAATCCCGAATGTACATTATATCCTCATCAGGAAATTCAAACCTCATCGGCTGATAATCATCCACTGGTTGGTGGGCAACATAGTCTGCCAACACACTACTCTTGATAGCTTTTTGAGTAGTATATTGGATGTCATACTCTGTTAAAATAATTTGCCACCTGGCGATCCGGCCTGTCAAAGCTGGCTTCTCGAAGATGTACTTGATCGGATCCATCTTGGATATCAACAAGGTTGTGTGGGTCAACATATACTTCCTTAGTCGGCGAGCAGCCCACGCTAAAGCACAACAAGTTTTCTCGAGCAGTGAATATTTTGTTTCATAGTCGGTAAACTTTTTGCTTAGGTAGTATATTGCATGCTCTTTTCGACCAGACTCGTCATGTTGGCCCAGCACGCACCCCATTGAGCTTTCGAGTACTGTTAAATACATGATCAACGGCCTGCCCTCCACGGGAGGCATAAGAATGAGAGGTTCCTGCAGATACTCTTTTATCTTATCAAATGTGACTTGACAATCGTCATTCCACCTGACCATCTGATCCTTTTTTAGCAACTTGAAGATTGGTTCGCATGTGGCAGTCATGTGAGAGATGAATCTAGAGATGTAGTTTAACCTCCTAGAAAGCCACGAACCTCTTTCTCAGTCCTTGGTTCAGGCATTTCTTGGATTGCTTTTACTTTAGCAGGATCAACCTCAATACCTCTTTCGCTTACAACAAAGCCTAACAGCTTGCCAGATCGCACACCGAACGTACACTTGTTCGAATTCAGCCTTAATCTGAATTTCCTCAATCTATCAAACAACTTTTGTAGGTGTACCAGATGTTCCTCTTCATCATGAGATTTAGCAATCATGTCGTCGACATATACTTCAATCTCTTTGTGGATCATATCATGAAAAAGAGTTACCATCGCACGCTGGTAAGTTGCCCCGGCATTCTTAAATCCGAAAGGCATCACCTTGTAACAGAAAGTTCCCCATGGAGTAATGAAAGTTGTTTTAGCCATGTCTTCCGGTGCCATCTTGATCTGATTATACCCGGAAAAGCCATCCATGAACAAAAACACTTTTGCATGAGCTGTATTGTCTACCAATATGTCAATATGGGGGAGAGGAAAGTCATCCTTCGGACTTGCTCTATTCAGATCCCTATAATCCACACACATTCTGACCTTGCCGTCTTTCTTAGGCACAAGAACAATGTTGGCAACCCATGGGGGATAAGAAATGACTTTCAGAAAACCTGCATCAAGTTGTTTCTGGACTTCCTCTTTGATCTTCTTAGACATCTTAGGGTGAGTTCTTCGAAGTTTCTGCTTAACAGGAGGGCATTCCTCTTTCAAAGGCAGCTTGTGCACAACAATATCGGTATCCAACCCAGGCATATCTTCATAAGACCAGGCGAAGATATCAAAATACTCTCGGAGTAATTCAATCAATCTCCGCTTCACACTGTCTTCCAAAGTGGCCCCAATTTTAACCTCTCTGATCACATCAGCACTGCCTAGATTCACTTTCTCAATCTCTTCCTGATGCGGTTGGATAACCTTTTCTTCTTGCTCTAACATTCTTGTTATCTCTTTAGGGAGTTAACAATCTTCCTCACCCTCTTCTTCGGCTTGGTTGATCGGATTATCGAAGTCATAAAGAGTGATAGCAGAGTCGTTATCAAAGGGATCCATTAGGAATGTGGGATTATATCTGCATGATTGATTTTAATGCCTATTTTAGTTTTTTTAGATAATAAAAGAAAAATAAAGCATTGTCATCTTGCGTTTTAAAATTGTGATGTAAAATTGAAGGAAAAGGAACAAAACATTTGAATGAAAAAGATGTTCTTTATTTCATGGTAAAAATGTTGCATATGCAAACAAGGTGGCCCTACATATGATTCACTGTGCCTTGGGCAGAACACATGAATTATTGCATGATAACAGAAATGAAAGAAAATTACTCTTCGACCATCGTGACTGGGACGCAGTCTTCTGAGGTCCAGTTGTTGAGCTCCATGTCAGGGACACTGGGACGGATCCACTTATCTATATCAAACTCGTTGTCAGAATCATCCACGGCATTTGCTTGCCCGGAACCGATGCCAGCACTGGAGAACCTCACAGGAGTAGCCAAGTTAGGCGCTTTCAGAATCTGACAGCGCAGAACAGGGTCAAAACCCAACCCAAACTTGTTGAATTTAGGTGCAACCTCCACCACACGGCCCCAACCTTCAGGGCGTCCGACGTCAACCACAACTTTCGCATCTTTCAAAGATGCCATGGAAGATTCAGGTTTGTCTTTCTTAACCTCCTTCTTCTGAGGAGTCTTCAACGTGTGCACCGTCTCAAAGCCTTGAAACGGGGTCTCATGAATCTCATCATCAACTTCGACATAGCGGAAGGACGCAAGATGGCTCACAATGTACTCTTCTTCAGCACAGACTGTGATGGTTTTCCCTTCAACGGGGTACTTCAGCTTCTGGTGAAGAGTTGATGTGACCGCTCCAGCTTTATGGATCCATGGATGGCCCAAGAGGCAACAATAGGCAGGTTGAATGTCCATGACAAAGAATGTTGTAACGAAAATCTGAGGGTCGACCTTGATGGGGAGATCTACTTCTCCAAAAACAGATCGTCTAGAGCCATCAAATGCTTTCACAATCAGATCACTAGGGCGGAGTTCAAGACCATCATAGTCAATCTTCATTAGTGCGAATTTGGGGATCACATTGAGTGAGGAACCCGTATCGACCAATACTCGGGACAAAGTGGTGCCCCGGCATTCTATGGAGATATGCAAAGCTTTGTTATGGTTCCGACCCTCTGGTGGAAGATCACAATCAGTAAAACCCAAGCCATTGTTGGCTGATATGCTTGCACATACATTTTCAAATTGTCCAACCGAGATCTCTTGCGGCACAAAAGCGGTGCTCAATAGCTTCATCAAGGCATTGCAGTGCACTTCAGAATCTCGAAGCAAAGAGAGAATAGAAATTTTTGCAGGTGTCTGAGCGAGCTGATCAATCACACGGAAGTCACTCTTGCGGATAAACTTCATAATCTCTTCTATATCCTTCTCTAGATTAGGGTTAGCATTTTGCAAGTCTGGTTTCTTCATAGGCTGCTTGCCCCTATCTTTGGCAGCAACATCCGTCTTGAGTTGTATTGCTGGATCAGAGAAAACTCGCCCGCTTCGGGTCATACCACTACTTCCAGCAATATTATCAGTATTAGCAACATCCAGCACATCACCCTTCTCAATTGGGGAAGAGACACATTCCTGTTTCACCCCATGGTAATAAACATCTGATCCGTAATGCCATGGCACAGCTTTATCACTTTCATAAGGCAAAGGACCAGGCTTGGTAATTGCTAGGGGAATAGACTTTGTTGGTGCAGATATCACAACCGGAGTATAAGGAATGGTAATCACAGATACAACCCGCATCTCAACCTTCTCACCCTTTCGGATCCGATCAAATTGCAACTGACCATCATTAATCAAGCATTGAATACCAATCTTCAGATTTGCACAACCATTAGAGCAATGTTCACACCTATCACAGGCAGCTTCACAACCCAGAAAGACACCTCTTTCAATCAGATATTTCTTGATAAAAGGCAAAGGTGTTTTCACTGAATCAACATTCGTGATCAGATTAAGGACCTCCCCATCTTCCATCACAGCTTGAACAGCCGCATGACGCGGCATCGGGTTCTCTGTAACATTGGGTCCAGCAACTTGCGGTCGAGCCTCTAGTTCAATAGTCTTCGAATCAATGAGGTCTTGCACCTTGCATTTGAACGCGTAACAGTTCTCAATACTATGCCCCAAGGTTCCGGAGTGAAACTCACAACTAGCATTGGCATCATAATTCCTGGGCCGTTTATCCAGAGGAGGAGGTGCAAATGCGGGCTTGGGAGTAACCAATTTAAGGTCATTCAAGCGGACAAATAAATCTGAGTAACTCATAGGAATAGCCTCAAACCTCCTAGGAGCACGGTTCTCTTGTTGCCTCTGATTCTGTTGACAAGGTGCTTGCTGAGTTTGGGATTGAGAAGCTGATATAGTCACTGCATTGACCTGAGCTTTGCTTCTACCACCGTATACAACACTGGTTTCTCCCTTTTCCTTCTTGGGATAACCACTGTACGCTTTCTTAGCACCAAAAGAACTTCCTTCAACCTGTTGGATCTTACCAGACTTCAGCCCACTCTCGATCCGTTCGCCATATCGGACCATCTCAGTAAAGCTTGCAGAAGTACTGCATGCAACATAATAATGCCCAGACAAAGTACTGGTGAACATATCAATCATTTCACGCTCGACCATGGGTGGTTGAACTCTAGCAGCAAGCTCTCTCCACTTCTGAGCGTACTCTTTAAATGTTTGCCCTGATTTCTGAGACAAACCCAACAACTGTGTGCGATTGGGAGCCATGTCAATGTTGAACTGATATTGCAAAAGGAAAGCATTCACAAGATCATGCCACGTCCTGATATGGCCTCGCTCTAGATGCATATACCACTCTAAAGATGCCCCAGTAAGACTCTCTTGGAAGAAGTGCATAAGCAATCTCTCATCTTCAGTATAAACCGCCATCTTGCGGAAATATGCAGTGATATGAGTTTTGGGACAGGTTGCCCCATTGTACTTGTCGAACACTGGCACTTTGAATTTCGGAGGGAGCCTCACTCGAGGTGCCAATCCCAAATCAGACAAATCCAGCCCAGATAACTTCTGACCTTCAACAGCCTTCAACCGCTCTTCAAGCAAACGGTACCTGTGATCATCTGCGGGAAAGTCAACTTCACTGCCATTCACAGAATAAGCTTCATCATTCTGATCAAAATCTGCGTCCTGAGAACGAGGACGACCCCGAACACGATGCCCTTGCATCCCATCATCAAAGAAAAACTGCCCTTGAGGTGGAGTAGGTGGTGGAGGTGGAAACCGACCAGTGAGATGTACACCCGGACCACGAAGGTGGTCGTTGACACCCAACTCAGCATTATTGACTTCAACACGGGGTTGACCCACAGAAGCGTCATCAAACGGATTGCGTCGACCTTCCTCTGACCGAGTCCTCTCAACTAAAGCCCTCAACTCTTGCTGACCCTGATTCATATTGGTGATGACTTCCATGAATTGAATCATCTGCGCCTTCATCTGCGCTTTCATCGCGGCCATGTCTGCCTAAAGTTGTTCCATCTGTCATTTCTCGTTGCTCCGAGTCGGGTAACGGTGGAAGTTTGCAATCTTTCTGTTGAATAAAAGCAGAAGCCAAGGATGAGAACTCCGGACAAAACCTGTTATGCATGGCATGTATATATATGAATGATATGCGTGTTATGCATGTAATGGCATATTTGTACATTTCCAGGACTCTTAACACTTTGACTCAAGTTTTAGGATTTAGCAAGATAATGAATACTGAAAAGTCTAATATCATTGGATCAAAGAAGATTACGAGCATTTGAATCAATCATTTTTGTAAATCATGGAAAAGGAGTAATCCCATCAACAGGCCTGATGGTGATTTCCGCATAAGACAAATAAAGCATAAATCTAGATATCCGACATAGGGAATCCTTCTGCCCCTGGTGCAACTGTTTGAGCTTTGAGACGTTCCAATTCTCTGACAGTAAGGGATAATTGAGCTTCTCTCTCTTGAATACGGGACTCATACACCAACTTCTGATTATGCATTTGCTTCTTCAAGTCTTCTATTTGAGCCTTGTATTTCTTTTCCAAGCTGATAACAACCTTTCGGTGCTCTTCCATAGGAATGGAGAAATCTTCAACTCTGGACCTCTTCTTGGTCGAGTCAGACGCTTCCCCTTTGAAATACTTGAGCTCGTGAGCCAACTGGTTCTTTGTTTGAGTTGCAACGAGACAGTTTACCGTTAATATCTCCTTTTCTTCCAACAAAAGACGATTCTGAGCAAGTACACGCTCATAATCTCCTTTAGAAACAGCATCTGGAATTGACTCTGAAGGATAAAAAGCTGCTGCTCCGGTAAGGGAAGGCCACTGACGATCATTATTCTTGTCTTTGATCCATTGGATGTAAGAAGCATAGGTTGTAGGGTCCTTCTTACCAAAATATTGACCTCCTTCAAGACAGATGCTTTTCCATGCTTGAACAGCTCTAGTCATCATCCCGGTAGCATCGGGCACATCATAATATAGAGTTTCTCGCACAAGGCTCACATCGGGAGGCCCAACCAAAGCATAACCCAACTGTCTCAGAGCAAGAGTCGGATTGTAATTGATACCTCCCCTCATGCCTAGGAGAGGGACATTAGGAAAGTCTCTGCACCGGATGATAATCTTCTCACTCTCAGTCTTGGACATCTCGCGTCGACTCCGATTGATATCGTGAGATGTGAGACCCATCAATTTAGGAACCCACCTCATGGTATGCCGAGTGTCGACAAAAGCACCGTTCCGAGGAAGAAAACCTTGAAACCAATGGTATAGCAATGGCGCACAACAATTCACAACCCCACTTTTCCCTTTGAAGCTCCGGGCTTGGATGGAATGATAAACATCTCCCAACAAAGTCGGAATTGGATTCCGTTGGATGAAAATAGAGATGGCATTTGTGTCGACAAATTTTGGCTCATTCGGGAATAAGCACATCCCGTAGATGCAACAAGCTAAAATGGCATTGAAACCCTTCCAATCCTTCTTGACAAATTTGGAATTACCCTCCCGAAGAAGAAAGCCCAAATGAAAGCCTTTCACGACACCCTTGCTTGCGACGTTGGAGGATACCACAGATTTTTGCAAATGAAGAGATTTGGCGACTCGATCATCAGTCGGTCTCTCCATGGAAGCATGAAAAGGCACCTGATGCAAGATAGGAATGTCTAGGATACTAGAATACTCTTCCAATGTAGGCATCAACAAATAATCGGGGAATACAAAGCACCTTAACTCACAATCATAGAACTGGAAAAGGGCCTGGAGCCCGTCCTTCTGGTAATCAATCAAAGGAGCTTTCAACCATGTCAGAATTTTTCCATAATCTCTAGTAAACGTGACGACATTCTCAGGTGGAGACTTGTTGGCAAGCAGGAGGAGATTCTCAAGAGCAGGAAGTGGGGAATTTGTACACTGGATGACGTCTCTGATTGTTCTTCTTTTCAGTATCCATCTTCCAAAACAACCCGACAACTAGACCCAAAGGTAAGAAATCCTGGAAATAACAAATATGCATGTTAAAATATGCAAAAGTTAAAAATTTTCATGAATGCAATGTTTTTGAATCATGTATCAGGCATATCGGAACCACTGCTGTACTGGATTCTAAGATAAGTATCACAAAGTCTGAAACTTGTCACACAACCAAGATATCATATAGAACTGGATCTGAATGTTACGGGTTCAAAGGTCCGGCGTCAAACTGGAATCCCATAGAAAATACCAAGTCACCGTCAATAACAAAGTCACCGGCAGTCACCAACAGTACCTGTAGTAATGATATCCCGCCCCAACTCACAGGGTAATTCTAGACTCAACAGGGTATCCCTAATGATAGTCAGAGTCGATGATCCTTTATCGAGTACTTCGCTGACTACACAACAGGGTGTAGGGCAAAAGCACCGTCAATCGAATCTCGTCTGAATTCGGTACTCCATGCCTCCTCACACGCACCACGGGATGCAGGATTCGACATGGACATCCATCTAGCCTATGTGTCACTGGCCGGGGTAGTTGGCCTTTTACCTCAAGTAACACCCACCCAGATCAAGAGATAAACCATCACAACAGCAGTTCAGATACAGGGTATATGAAAGCAATAAATATGCCACATAGAATGCAATGCAAAGCGTACAAAGGATGATAAAGCGATAAAACAGATAAACACCCAATAGACGTGAAAAAAAAGCTAGGATCAACTCCTGATCGGACCAAAGCAGTCAACGATTCCACAGATCGCCAATGAAAACCCGGAACCTCCGACATGATAACTAGTATCAAATAGAGTCGCCATCGAACGTCTTTTATCTCACGAGGGAGAAAGGGGAACATCGAGTAAACCTGAAGGGAGAAATCGCGGTTCTATAACCGTGAAATCGAGAGAATCTAGGTAAGGGAGTTAGTTACGCGAGGGGAAGGGATTAACACCCCACATGCCCGTAGTACTCTACGGTATCCACTTTCTATTTCTAACTAAAGGGTGTGTTATATCTATGCTTAATCGCTAATCATGCATGCAAAAGAAAAGAAGAAAATAAGAAACCACGGGGAAAAGAAGGAAGTATTTACAAAGTTTGCTCGATCGAGCCCCGCGACAAGATGCCTACGTATTCCCGCGTGCAATGGGAAAGTCAGAGCGCCGTAGTTCGGCTCACTTATTTTGCTGTGTTTTGTGTTTTTACTTGTGAAAAGGTTTTAAACACAAAAAGAAAGAAAGCGCGAAGGCGAAAAAGTTGATGTTGGTTGGTTGTTTTTACCTTGAGAAAGGAGTTTAAACCATTATTAAGTGTTTTGAGTTTGAAAGGAAAAGCAAGTTTTAGTTTTAATCACATGCAACATACAAAAGAAACTAGGAGCAAACCTGCTAGGAATGCGAATCCTAATGTCTAGGCTAACCTAACCAAGGAAAAAACAAGTCTACTAAACGGGTCTTTAAATAAACCGAGGGTTCCGAACATGCTCCACGAAAGCCCCATCATGCATCTCTATTCCT
The DNA here is from genome assembly GCA_021764765.1 of Vicia sativa. NCBI lineage: Eukaryota > Viridiplantae > Streptophyta > Magnoliopsida > Fabales > Fabaceae > Vicia > Vicia sativa. The sequence continues at coordinate 24,729,041 of CM038793.1, read as the reverse complement.
ACTTCTCATGGCAAAAGAAAGTCAAAGCCCTACTTCTCATGATATCTAGGAAAAGAGAATCGATGCAATGTAGAAACTACCGAACGGATATAGAATCCAAGCGTGAGCTAATGAAATACTCTGGAATACTTCAATTACTGCGGCCATGCAATCAAAAGTAAACTGGTGAGAATCGCTCAAAGCATCGAAACAAGCGGAATACGCGTCGATACGCATCCGAAGCAACAATGTCTGCAAGAACGGGGTAAGGCAAGCAAAACAAGATAGGAATGATGTACACGTGGGTGTACAAACTCAACCAAAACCTGCAAGAAGGGAGTTAGACCCAAAAAGCAAATAAAGGAAAAGTGTGCGTATATCGGAGATAGCCGACGCAACTGCCGAAAAATTTTAACAAGACCCTTATGATGTTTTCATGCAACGGTTCGATCCGTATCATCAGGCAAAAATCCAGCAATGAATGAGAGCTAAATGAATGTGCATGGAATGTATATCGACCGATAAAACCAATGTTCATAGCAAAGTAATGCATGAACATGCAAGGAATGTGAATCGAGCGATAAAGCCAATGTTCGTAGCAAAGTAATGAATGAACATGCAGGGAATGCAAACCGAATCGATAAAACCAATGCTCATATCAAAGTAATGAACGAACATGCAAGGAATGCAAATCGAATCGATAAAACCAATGCTCATATCAAAGTAATGAATGAACATGCAAGGAATGCAAATTGAATCGATAAAACCAATGTTCAAATACATGTGAAAATGCATGAACATGTGAGGAATGCAAATCGAAATCGATAAAACCAATGTTCATATCAAAGTAATGATGCGTGAACATGCGAGGAATGCAAATCGAAATTGATAAAACCAATGTTCATATGACAAGTTAAATGCATGAACATGCAAGGAATGTAAATCAAAATGATAATTCCAATGTTCATATGACAAGTTAAACGCATGAACATGCAAGGAATGCAAATCAAAATGATAATTCCAATGCTCATATCAAAGTAAAATGCATGAACATGCAAGGAATGCAAATCAAATTGATAATTCCAATGTTCATATGCATAATGATGCAAGCTAGTCATGGCATTTTGGAGTTCTCTTTCAAAGAATACATGTCGAGCATTAACACAAACACTTGGAGTGCACATGCAACAAGTTTATGCACAATGCACTAGATGCTTGAATATCTACATGTTGAATGCAAGTTATGCTTCAAATCACCATGAATTAATGAAATCGAGCCAGCTAATCACTCACCAATGCATGAACATACAATGGATGATGCAAAGTGTATGAGTTCATGTCTTACATGCAAGGAGAAATCAAATGCACAAGTGTATATGCATGTTATGAACAGAAATCCAAACTCCGACACAAACAAAGCGGCAAAAATCGATTCAAATCAAGGAATTCAAGGATACAAATCCTAAAATCAGAATTTACATTGAATTTGGATGTGATTTCAATATTCAATCTCAAGAAAAGCTAAAAATCAGAAACAGCTTAAAATAAGTGCTTATTTGAACCGAACACTTACTTGCACTTGAAGCTTGAGTCAAATTGAAGAGGAATTCCTTGTGCTCTTCAAAGAAAATACCAAATCAGTGAGAAATTATGGATAATCTTCAGAATTAGACTTGAATCCTTGAAGAAAAGCTAGAAAATCCAATGGAGAATTGGAGAAGAAGAGAAATCCCTAAATCTTGGAATTGAGGAGAAAATCAAAATGAAATCGTTCCTTCCATGTCAAATGTGAGTAGAAGGAGGAGAAGATGATGTAGATTGAAATAGGAGAAACTATAATGAAGGAAAACCAGATTGCATGAGCAGCTGCGTGGTTAGGTGGTGATCGGAGGTCCGGTGGCGGCCTGTGGTGGTTGCTTGGAGGGAAAGTTGAAGTTTGAATCTTTTTTTTTTAGTTTTTGTGCTTTGGGATTTAAGAGAATTGTAGAGTGTTTGGTAGTGGAAAATTAAGCAAATGATTGTGTTGTTGTGATTTGTGAATAGGAACATCTATTTATAGCTTTGGATCCTTAATCAACAAGCTAATCATGATTATCCAAATAATTTTCGTAATTAATCCAAAACAGCCAAATCCGTGCGGAATTCGAAGTCGGAATGTAAAGGAAAAGTGTCCGGAATGCAATTTTTCTTGCGAGAATCAAAATCCCGACTTGATCCGATGAATGGTCAAGGAAAAAGAAATTTTTGAAGTTTCAGCATCAATTTTGGACCACTGACACATGCAGAATTTCATTTGCGCCCTGTGGGGAAAATGCCTCAGACGAGGATCTTCTGATCAAAATTTGCACATGCGTATCTCTGGGACATTTGAAGCTAACAAGATTTGTGAACTTTTGGCACCAGTCCCGTACCGTTTCGATGAAAATCAAGTGAGATATGATTTTTCGAACTTCGCGTATCAGATGCAAATTGCTCGGTTCAGCTCAAAAATCAAACTCAGAGATTAAAATTCTGGTACTGATCGGTGGGGAATTCACTCCCGAGTTGCAAATGAGAGTCGTAGGGGACTTTGATACGGAATTTTAGAAATTGGTCCCGCTCAATTCCGAGCTTCTAGTTAGAAAATAGAGCCTTTTCAGTGAGCCAAAACACACGGTTCAGCACTAAAATCAGCTTGACATGCCGAGGAAAATGACTCCTTTGAGAGTCCTCCTCACAAAATCCATTCTCAGCTTCCAAACTAAAGTAGTAGATAATAATGAGAGGGGAATGCCAGTCGAAAACCAACAGAAAATACCCAAGGAGATGAGAGATACGCCTTATGGAGTGCCCAAAATGCGTCGAAACCCGAAATCCACTTTACTGAGAAATGAGCTCTTTTGGCTGCCATTCGGAATACCTGGAGTCTGATACTCCTTATGATGAATGCTATGCATGCTATATGACATGTATTTTATGCAATGGAATTATAAGCCAAAAATAATTCAGAAAAGAAGAGGGTAAATTTTGGGGTACAACAACTAGCATAAGTGGGAACTACGATTGCTCTGACTTTCTCAACCTCCTTTTGAGAATACGTAGGCACAAGGTCTCATCCTTGGCGAGCAAATTTCTTTCTCCCTCAAACCAAACAAACCATAGATTCCTTTAGATCCGAGCTACAAATGCTCTGATTCCCATTAAGGGATATGTATGCAGAAGATCCCAATGATCTTTGCGAGCACAGTAATAACAAAACCTAGGATTCCACATAATCTACCCTTCTTAAAATCCAAAGGAGAAACTTTCCCAATCATAGAAATAGCAATTAAAACACACAAACATATCAAACATATTCATATATAAAGCTATAGATAACTATATATATTTAGGGTGCTTCATCTATTCCCTTTATATAACAAACCCCCTTGCCCAGAATCTCCCCAATGCGTTGCGTCTAGTTCGCGCTAGTCGTAATGCATATCAAATCAATTGAGGGTATTGCAGCTTTCCCCTTTTTCATAATCATTTTTCTTGTGTTGGAAATAATAAAGCTTGATGCTCGCGGCATCTTTATAAACAAATCAAAAGAGTAAATCGTTTCGAGCTAGAGAATCCGAATTCAGATTCGATTCCCTCGCGCGTCACTTTGTAACGCGAACAACAGCCTTACAGGATGTTCGATTAAAGATGACATCATAACCATTATCACTAAGTTGACTAATTTACAATAAGTTATGCATCAAACCCTTGACTAAAATAACATTATTAATGGAATGAAGTTTACCATTACCAAAACTTCTAGAACCAATGATCTTTCCTTTCTGATTTCCTCTCAAACCAACAACGCCTCCGGACTTAAGTTCCAAATGTTGGAACATACGCCTTTTATCCGTCATGTGTCACGAGCATCCAATGTCCCAGTATCATTATCGATGTCTCAATGGAGCCATAAAAGATATCTTCAATGTAGATTATCTCATCCTTAGGTACCCATTTTCCATGTCCTTTCTTATTAGCAGTCCTAGAGGTTTTGACATCTTTGGACTTTTGTGCAACAAGATAATCAAGTGGAATTTCTGCATGATATTTAGGCTTAGAAGTTTCCTTCTGTGTATGTGGTTGTGATTTAATAGAATCAGAACCTTCTTGTCCATAACATTTTAGTTCATTGCCAACAAGCACAAAATGTTCAAAAAGAGGTTTTGGTTTGACACTCAGAGTCTCATCAATTATTTTTTATGGTCCTAAGTATCCCAAGCTTCTCCTTCTGTTTCTGCTAACGCCATCGATCATTGAAGCCATCTTGCTTCTATCTATGCTTTTATCTAAAAAGTGCTGAAAAGCCCTGTCGTATCTAATTACTTCATCAGTACCAGATGTGTAAAATCAAGCCTCTCCAAATATTAGTTTTGATGAAGAAATTTTTTAGAAGCAAATGATCATGGCAAAAGAATGGAAAAAGTCTCAAGTAAAAGACAAACTTTCATAATTAGATTGGTTGCAAAATGGAATGGTTCAAGTCATCAAATAAATCAAATGTCAAGGTATAATGCATTCAACCTCTCTATATGCACACAAGTGTTCACATAATGATTCATGCATGCCATAAAATTACTAAAAATATTTTACATATCAAAATCATGTTTGAACATCTTTGAAAAAGAATTTTTGCAAAAAATGCATTGGGAATCGGTTACCCCATATGGGAACCCGGTTACCCAATTTTAGAATTCTCACGCCCCTGTTTTTTGTATGGGGAACTCGGGTTCTCCCAGGAGGGAATCGATTCCCCTGCTCTGAAATTCAAAATTTTTAAACGTTGGCTCAGCAGGAACCGGGTTCTCCCAGGTGGGAACCGTTACCACTGAACCATTGGCAAAAATACTTTTGTTTTTCAAACAGTTTTTTCATGGGTTCTTTACATTGAAGAATGACATTTTTTCATTAATTAATACACTTTTGTAAAGGTGTATAGAGGCTATATAAACTGCATATTTTTAGATTTAAATAACCTTCTCCATCTTGCAACTTTTAACATTCAAAATTATCTTATCTTTCAAAAATTCAAGTGTTGTCAAAACCAGAATTTTTAGTGAAATTTTATGCACTTATTTTTCATTGAAAACTAAGAGAAAATTCATATCATTCATTGAACATTTGTATTCTATCATTGAGAAAAGTTGTTTGCTTGAAGAGGAAGATCAATCCAAGATCGATATATTGTGCTACATCTTTAAATCTCTTAAAAATTCAAATATACTTGTTGTATTCTTGTTGTCAAGGATTGTTGGAAATAAGTTGTGCATTGAAGAGGATTGTTCTTCTTGCACTTAGTGTTGTTGGACCTTAAAGGTTTTAAGAGCCTTTGGTCTCCCTATAGGTTAGATAGTAGGCTTCACCTTTTGGTGTGAATAGGCTGTACAATCATTCTAACTATAGTGAAATATCTTGCATGTTGTAAGGGGACTGGAGTACTCTAGGACAATGAGGGGAACCAGGATACATCCTTGTGTTCTTTACTTTTCTGTTTTTATTGCTTTCATCACACCATAACCAAAAGGAAAGAAACACTCATAAAAACTTCATATACCAAACCAGAAAAATTACTACAAGTATTCATAAAACCGGATAAATTTTTAAACACCTAATTCACCCCCTCTTAGGCGCATTTCATACTTACAAGATGCACTATAAGTAATCTCTTTTTCTAACTTTGAGACTTTAATTTTAAGAGCAAGATTAATTTTTCTAAAACAAATGTTTTTTCATTTAAATCAGAAACATTTTGCTCACTCTTAGTATAGTTCTCAAAAGTAACTACAAAAGTCTTTTTTCGAAGTTTTGTGTTTACTTAAAAGAAGTTGATATCTTTTCATCATTTCTGATAAACTAGACTTAAGTTTAGTATGAGAGAGGGGAGAAATTACCTCTATTTTGACATTAGAGTATGACTCATCATCATTTGTCAGCTCACACTCTGAGATTGCTTCACTCGTGCTTTCCATGAATTCCAAGTTATCATGTTCTTCATCAGAATCTTCCTTTACCGACTCTGAATCATCCCATGTTTCCATGAGATCCTTCTTTGGTTTGAAAACATTCTTGGGTTTCTTGTCTTTTCTAAGCTTTAGACATTCATTCTTATAGTGTCCAGGCTCTTTGCACTCATAACATGTAACTTTTTTTCCATAAGTTTTCTTTTGACCAGATATAGATTCAAATCTACCTTTTGTTTTTCTTGGTCCTCTATACTTGCTTTGTCTTTGTTTCCATAGTTGGTTTATCTTTTTGGATATTAGAGAAAGTTCATCTTCATCTAAATCTTCTTCAAATTCTTCTTCAACTCGAAAGGCCTTTGTCTTTTCAGACTTATACTTCAGAGCCACTGATTTACCTATTCTCCTAGGTTCATCATCTTAAAGTTTAATCTCATGGCTTCTTAAAGACGCGATTAGCTCCCCAAAACTAGTATTGTTCATATCCTTGGACATCTTCAAGGAAGTTACCATCAGTCTCTATTTCTTACGCAGACTTTTGATAATTTTCTTGACATGATCTGCAATATAATATCCTTTATTTAGAACCTTGAGTCATGCAACAAGCATCTGGAATCTTGAAAATATAGTTTCCATATATTCATCGTCTTCCATTCAAAAGGCTTCATATTTTTGGACTAAGGCTAGATACTTTGTCTCATTAACTTGAGTGTTGCCTTCATGAGTCATCTGAAGAGAATCAAAAATAGACTTTGCAGTCTATCTATCTATTATCTCCTCATATTCAGTGTAAGAAATAGTATTCAGCAGAAATGTTCTAGCTCTGTGGTGGTTCTTGTAAGTCTTTTTCTGAGCATCTAACATTGCACTTCTTGTAATCTTTTTACCTTCTACATCTATTGGATAATTGTAGCCATCAATTACCAGATCCCATAAATTTAAGTAAAATCCCAGAAAATAACTTTCAATTTTGTCCTTTCAATAGTCAAACTTTTCTCCATCAAAGATGAGAGGTTTTGCACTATATTTGTCTCTATCTTTATTATCAACAATGACATTGTTGCTAGCCATTGTTTTTCACACAGCCTGGATCGATATTGAACACTGTTAAGTGCTTGATAAAATTCAAACTTTTTATCACTCAGAACCAGAGCTCTAATACTAACTGAAGGTGTGAAAAACACAAGAAAAGGGGTTGAATTAGGTTTTAAATAAAAAATGTTTCTTTAAAAAGAACCCCTTGAATTAAAAACAATGTTTCTTCACTCTTGATAATAATGGTAAAGATTCAAAAAGGAAATAACAAGTTATGTTTATACTAGTTCATTTGAAAACTATCAAGCTACTATACCCACCAAGGTGATTTCTCCTTATCAAACATTTTATATTGTTATTTTATATATCTATTTGAATTATGTATTTTGGTATAAGGAGTTTTAGAACATGTATTGTAATTTGAACGAGGTTTTATGTCTATTATTATTATTATTATTATTATTATTATTATTATTATTATTATTATTATTATTATTATTATTATTATTATTATTATTATTATTATTATTATTATTATTATTATTATTATTATTATTATTATTATTATTATTATTATCTAGCATATCCAAAGTTTTGGTGTAATATGTGTTATATGGTAATAAATTCTAGTTTTGGACTAATGTTTGTAAACTGATAAACATCTAAAAAATGACTCATTCAAGTTAATAATTATAATTGTAACAAATTCAAGATGATGAAAATTGTTTCATAATGATACATTGGTATAATTCAAATGGTACATAATTCAAATGATACATTGATGAAAATTATTACATAATGACCTTTATTTATATGATTCAATTGATACATAATTTTACTGAAACATTCAATTAAAATTGGTACGTTTAAGTAAATCACCTTTTGTAAAACTAGTACATTCAAGTAAAACTTGTATAGTATTTCAACTTGGTACAAGTAGTGAAGCTGATATAAGCATTCGTAAAATCTTTCAAAATTACAACACCGTGGAATATTAATACAGTGAAAATAAGAAAAAACATAATCTTTCAATTTTTTTCACTTCATTATGTTCTTGATAGTTCTTAGTCATTTATAGTTTTAGTAACTCTTGCTTTTGTTCCTGATTTGCGAGCCTTAGTTTTTTAACCTCCATTTTTGTTTCATCAATTTCTTTTGTTAACTTTTCAAACCTACATTTTTGCTTCATTATTAATTGGTCCTTCTCATCTTCAACTCCTTCATAAAATCAATCAAAGAAGCCACACCCAGTCTGATTAGAGTCATATGTAGATTAAGAAACCAAACAATAGGGCCATACGACCTAAAGTTTCCCATAATTTTTTCACAAAGAAGATTTACCATGAAAACTTACCTTAAAATTTTGACAATCCAAAAAATGCTTTCCATAGTTGCTAACTACTATTTCCATGCGAAGAACAACACTGTCTTTGTTAGAACGAGATTTGATTATGCAATTATGTCTCTGAGTTTTGATGATAACAAAAAGTATGTTTGAGTGAACAATTTTTGTTACTCTAATGTTTGTTGTATTTTTAAGATAAACAAACAGGTTCTGCTTCTAATGAATGGCGTGACCAAGATATTAGAAGAGAAGATGTTCCGCTTCTAAGCTATAGAGACTCTGATGAACAAAGTATTGAGGAAAGCTTTAGAAGGCTCTAGAGTTTAGTTACCCTGATACGTTCATCTGAAGAAACCAATCAAAAGATCTAAAGAAAAAAGTGTGACTTATGTCAAGATGCTTAAGACTAGAGTTTTAGAAGATAAACAATTATGAAGACCAAGTGTTTGAAGACTCTAAAGACGTTGAAAGACTCGAAGTTCCTATGAACTTAGGTTACGACACAAAGGATTCTGAAGACCAAGTCCTGAAGACTCTGAAGAATGTGATTTTGAAGATTCCAAGACTTGAAGTTCTTTTGAACTTAGGTTACGATATAAGGTTACAAGACTAAGTGATGAAGACTCTGAAGAACGTGGTTCTAAAGATTCCAAGACTTGAATTTCTTTCAACCTTAGGTTATGATACAAGGTTCTTCAAAACCAAGTGTTGAAGCTTTTGAAGAGGAAGATCTGAAGACTTTGAAGACTTGAAGTTTTGATAAACCAGAAGTTAGATTCTCCACTTCTAAACTCATGCTCGCAGAAGCCTCCGAAGTGTAAAAGGAAAAAAGATAACGTTAATGTGGTACAATAGTACATGGTATAAACAAAATATTTCATTCACTACCATGAAGGACAGGCGCTGCGTACGATCTTGTCCCCCACGTTCTTTCAAGCCGCCACAAGATTCATATTCCAAATGTATCCTCCAACGGTTACATCATGCATGACACTATATAAGAGCTTGAAGATTTGAAGAAATAACTACTAATTCACAAAGAAACTCTCTACGCTAAAATGTTATTATTCTTTGTAAAAAATTGTAAATTCATTCAAGTCATTTTGTAATAAAAATCTGTTTACATATCAGCTTGTGTAGAAGCATATTTATTTGTAAACAAACATGTTATCAAACGGTTGTTTGATTGTTTCTTGAGAGACTAGTTGGGTCAGCTTCTCAAGAAGTCTAGGACAATTAGTCTTAGAGGTTGTTAGTCACACATAGTTGGTGTGTGCAGGTGTTAGTCACCAACGGTTGTCCGTGCAAGTGTAACCAGTTTGGCTATAGTGGATTAAGTCCTCGGTGGAGAGAGGCAAATCACCTCGGAAGGGTGGACTAGAGTAGCTTGAGGTTTTCAAGTGAACTAGGATAGAAATTTTGTGTTCTTTATTGCTTTCCTTATCTTTCGATCATTATCAAAGCAAAACATATTCAAGGGGATTATTTTTAAAAACAAAGTTTTTCAAATTATAAAACCCAATTCAAACCCCTCATTTCTTGTGTTTTTCACGCCCCCAGTCTCCACAAGACAACAAGATTTCCATCGCAAATTTAAACTTGTGTAAAGCTTTAAATGAAAACTTCCAAAACTATTCATTTTTCTCAAGAATGAACAACACCCATAACCCATAGTTTATAGGACTCACAATTTCAATCAACAATGATGATGAATGAAATTTGAGTCCTAATTCGATTTAAGGTTCATTTCTTAGTAAAAACATCCTAAAATTGCCAAGAAGACGAAGATGGTGACGAACAAATGCCATCTTAGATGCCATACATGCAATAATATACGCCATTTTTGAGAATTAGACGGAAATAACTGATATGTAGAGATGACAATGGGCAGGGTATGGGTAGGGTACTATAGTACCCGTCCCCATACTATGGTTGTAAATTTTTTTGTACCCAAGCCCATACCTATATGGATAACAATATTAGCACTGTACTCTAGGTATGTAAGTATCCATACTCGTACCCGTTACCCGTATTTTTAATAAAAAATAATATATAAAGTATTAAATATCATATTATTTTAAGTTGATAAGAACATTTAAATTTTTTCAATAAATTTATTATTGAATTATTAAATATATCACTTATGTTAAAAATGTAATGGTTTAACATTAATGTATTTTTGAAAATTGATAGACATTTATTTTAATATAATAATATAAAATATAATAATATAAATTAAAGTAAATGAATATATATTGTGCGGGTATGAGGCAGGGTGAGTACTAAAGTGTACATATCCATTTATTTAAGTGAGTAATTATTTGAGTCCGTGCCCATACCTATTTGTGCGAGTTTTTATTCTATATATTGTGAGAATTTTTTCACTCATTGTCATTGAGGATGAGCCAAATTGTCATCCTTACTTGTATGGATTTCGAGGTAAAGATAAAAAAAAAAGAAATTTAATATTTTATTTAATTTTTAATTTTATTTAATTTTTAATTTTATTTATTTATTTATTTATCTATAATATAAGAAAAGTTGATGTTCTGGAAATCACTCTTTTACCCTTTATTATTTTTCAAACATATTACTAATTTGAGGTTAAGTATTGTCTTTTTATTATAGATTCAAACCAATTTCCACATGGTTGTTTATCATTTCATGTGCAACAAAAAATCATATTCATATTTTTATCTTTCTTTTTCATTCCCAATGTTATCTTTGACAATCTTATCATATCTCTCATCAATACTTTTTTTATTTCTTAACCCATTTTTTTAACAAACACATATATCTCCATATATTTATTCTCACCTACTCACTCATCATGTCTATCCTCTCACCATATTTATAAATATTTTTCATTATCTCACAATGTTGAAACTTCCTCATTGTTTAAATTTCATTCTTCCAAATCTCTTATTTCAACATTTCACAATATTAATTTAACATTTGATACATTTTTCAAGATAAAAGGTAAATATGAGTTTCAAATAGTTTTTCAATTTCATCATTTCAAGTATAGAATAAGAAATAATAGAATAAGAAATAATTAATATAACTTCTTTTTTTAAAATAAAAATAGTTGAAAATAATTTTTTTCTTCATATCTAATCTTTTTAAAGATTAAGTTTTATTGTTCTCAAACAAGTTTCATAGATCTATATTTTTTTTTATAGATTTATCCTTTTTTCTTAAATAAAAATGGTGAGAGAAACTTAATAGAATTTATAGAAATGTCATATTGTATTTTTCGTAAATTTTCAGATATATTTGTAATCGATACCTAAACAAAAATAATATTTGAATACGGGAACAAGTCTATTATTGATTCAAATATTTTTATATACGAAAAATAGTATTTATGATTCAAATATTTTTTTATCTAAAAGTGATATATGAGATAACATCTATTATTGATCTAAATATTTTAATATACGAAAATTTACTATTAATCTAGATATGTTTGTAAACGATGCCTAAACAAAAATAATATTTGTATACGGGAAAAACTCTATTTATATCGAGAAATAATACTTGTATATACTAAAATGATATTTATACTACAAAAATCTTTGATTAAAAATGGTATCTGAAACAAATTTATTATTGATCTTAATATTTTTATATATGAAAATTTACTTTTGATCCAAATATTTTTAGTAAATGATACGAAAACAAACATAACATTTGTATCCGGGGAAAATGTATTATTTATCCAAAAATTGTAAACGGGAAAAATTATATTATTGATCTAAATATTTTTTATATACGAAAATTTACTATTAATTCAGATATTTTTGTAAACTATATCTGGAAAAAATTGTATGTTGAAAATAAATCTGTTATAGATCTAAATATTATTATATACAACTATTGATTTGGATAATTTTGTAAACGATACCAGAACAAAAATAATATTTTTTACGGGAAAAATATATTATTGATTAAATATTTTTATATACGAAAATAGTATTTATGATCTAAATATTTATCATCCTTAAATAATATATAGATTAAATCTATTATAGATCTTAATATTTTTATATACGATTTTTTTTAGTTATTAATCTAATTTTTTTAACCTTTTATTTAAAAAAAATGTATTAGGTAAAAATATGTCCGTACCAGAACAGAACCCTTGCATAGGCACGGGTTTGTTACTAGCTTATTTAAAAGGAAAGTTATACGCGCAGTGGCGACTTAAACCACTCCGTCTAAATTCTTCGTCTTCCCTCACTGAGACTAGTCACAATCCGATACCCACACAACACAAAAACACCGTGCGTGACTCTCAAGCGAGCAAGTTCCGAAACAACAAACTCTACCATTTCCGATTCTTCTACTCAACAATGGCAGAACCCAAAGTGAAATACGATCGCCAACTCAGGTAACACACTTCACTCTCTCTACCCTAACTTTTCTTCTCCCCTTTCCCTTCAAAAACCTAACAATAAACACAATTTATTGTTCGTTCATCTACGCAACTGGTTCAATTTTCGATTATCAATTATTTCCAGCGTTGCGTGTGTTTGTAGCGTAGGATTGATTGTAAGTTCATCGAGTGCTGTGGATTTTGGTGTATGGTGTTATGAGATTTAATGAAGTTGATTTGATTGAAGTATTGATGATTTTGAAGAGTTTACTTTTCCGTGTCTTCACGTGGAACTGAACTGCTTTGATGTTGTTATTGTAATGTAATCTTCGCTAATTTTCTTTTTTGTGAAATTTCGCAATTCATAGTAGCTTTAATTAGGGTTTTTAAGTAAAGGTTTGTTACTGTGAACCTGATCTAGGCCTTGACTAGTGTTGTCAATTGCGGTTGAGGCCTCATTGGTTTCATTTGATTGCGTTATCAAGGATTGCGTCTCAACCACTACTGAGACCAATATATGAACATTGTTGTAAGATAGATATTGGTCACGCTTCGCTTCGTTTGCTGTTAAGCAGTGAGTTTCTGTTTAATTTAGTGTATTCTGATATAAAAAATTAAATTTTCATCTATATGTGCCTGTCCTACTGTTATTTATTTATATTTTTTGGTAGTATTTATGACATCTCTGATTTCATTTGTGGGCAAAATGCTTTTTCTTGAAAATGCAGAATATGGGGTGACCAAGGACAGGCAGCCCTTGAGAAATCTAATATTTGCTTGCTTAACTGTGGTCCTACTGGTTCTGAGACACTTAAGAATCTTGTTCTTGGTGGGATTGGAAGCATCACTGTAGTTGATGGATCTAAAGTTGAAGTTGGTGACCTTGGAAACAATTTTTTAGGTACATTATCTTCTAGTGTTCTGGTTTTGTTTTGTTTGGTTTTGCCTCATTTTTGGTCTTCAAATTGTCTCTCTTTTTTGGTAGTTGATGAATCAAGCCTTGGGCAGTCAAAGGCAAAATGTGTGTGCTCATTTCTCCAAGAGCTGAATGACGCAGTTAAAGCAAAATATGTAGAAGAGTATCCAGATACATTGATTGAGACAAATCCATCATTCTTTTCTCAATTTACTTTGGTTATTGCCACACAGGTGTGGTCTATGATTCTTACAGCTTCTATAAGACAATGATTTTTCACTTAAGAGTGACTTGTTGTAAAAGTAGATTACACGCCTCCGTTCAAAACTATGCTATTTTTATCTAACTTTTCACATGAAAGATACTAGCCAATTGGTAGTATGTCGTAAATGATTTTTACAACGAAACATTATAAAGAGCTCATTACTTTAGGCATTCTTTTCAACTGCTATCTCATTTAATTTACCTTTTTTTTCATAAACTTTCAGCTTGTGGAAAGTTCAATGGTAAAGCTTGACCAAATCTGCAGGAATGCAAATGTTATATTGATTTTTGCCCGCTCCTATGGCCTTACTGGGTTTGTACGGGTCAGTTTGAAGGTACTTTGCTATATTTTTTTTACAATACAAGTTCAAGGAATACTCTAATGCCTGAGGAAACATAGTATTATTTTTATTTCCTACGTAACCCTAATATGATATTTGACCCGTTAAAGAGAATAAAATAAACAAAGGTGGTTAATAGAAAAAATGGTATTAAACAGAAAAGGGAAATAAAGGATGTAATTGCAATAGTATGGACTAAACAGTAGACAACTGAAAATACATTACTTCAATGAACTGACGGGTAATAGAATATTGAATAATATGCTCTGGGTGATTAGTCCTTTTTTGGGTCTGATAGGAACATACTGTGATTGAATCAAAGCCTGAGCATTTTCTGGATGATCTTCGGTTAAATAATCCTTGGCCTGAACTCAAGAGGTAGATTAATTATTTTTCTTCTTTTTGTTGTTTATTTCCTTTGTATAATATATGACCCTGTTCTGCTTCTTTGATTTCACTTGTCAACAAATTAATTGTTTAAAAGAAGAGACCGTGGCGTAGACACGGTCCTTCCGCTGTTTCACTTTATGTTCTCATGAATGTGTGTACCCATAGGTTTGCAGAGGGGTTTGACTTGAACGTGCAAGACCCCGTTTTTCATAAACACATACCCTATGTTGTCATTCTTGTTAAGGTGGCTGATGAGTGGGCCAAAAGCCATGGTGGTGGGCTTCCCTCAACTAGAGAAGAAAAAAGGGAGTTCAAGGTTTGTGTTTAAGCCTTTGCTTCTGCTTCTGCTCTAGTTAGGTAATTAACTTTGGATGTGAACAATATAGGAGCTTCTTAAGGCCGGGATGGTTGCACAAGATGAAGATAATTATAAAGAAGCTATTGAGTCCTCATTCAAAGTATTTGCCCCCAGAGGAATTAGTAAGTTTATAATTGTAACAAATGCTTGAATTAGTAAGTTTATAATTGTAACAAATGCTTCTGACAATCTTCATTTTATGTGTCACTCTATCCTTTTGTATTATCATACAAGGAGCATAAAAATAAATTGACTTTTGTGAACTAGTTTAAATTTCATAGGACCTTTGGATAGGGTTGGTGATGAAATCAAAGAACACTGTTGAATATTTTCAACTTTTCAACGAAATTACTGTAAACTTTTTCATTGAAAATTTTGTTAGCTTGTCACTGACTAAACCATAATTTGCTTGCTATGTCAATGTTAAAGGTGGAATCATTATGATAAATTATTTTATTAAATTTTTTTTTCATCTAGAACTTGGTGTTGTGTCAACATATACAGCCTCACACTAATCAAAACTATGATGCTTTATGTTATCTCTAATGTTGTTTACTTTCTAAGGTTCAGAGTTGCAACAGATGCTAAATGATAGTTCTGCGGAAGTAGATTCTAGTTCCTCTGATTTTTGGGTGTTGGTGGCAGCTCTAAAGGTCAGTGCTTCTCACACTGCTTCTCTGACCTTGATTCAAACTCCGTTTGCTTGACTTTGGTGTTGAGGAAATTTGTAATTGTTGATTATAGTCATAATTAGGGTTATTCCCTCTTATTCTCATTGACATAGTTTCCTATTTTGAGTCATTTAGCCACCTTCTCTCCGTCCACTCCACATTCTAGATGTCTAGTTCTAGGGGTGCATATATGTGTGTGTGGGGTGGTGGCGGTGGCGAGAGTCCCAACCAGATGGGATTTGGCCAGAAAAAGTTCTTATAAGTTTTAGACATATCTCACCTTACATCTGGTTTTGTAAGGATGTATTGCTTTTTTTAAAAAACCCAAGACTTATGTCATTTGATATTTAATGTTTTCCTAATTTTTTTTTAAAACTTCTCTGAATGTAAAAAAGGTTGTGTTTAAAAGTTTGTCATATTTTGGCATTTTCAACCACATCATTACGTTTTGGGCTGCGAAATGATATTCATATCAATGTTCTCTGTTTTCTGTTTTTTACTTATACTTTAGTTATTTGTTGGTACATTTCGAATCATTTTACAGGATTTTGTTACAAATGAAGGTGGTGGGGAGACACCTCTTGAAGGATCTATACCAGATATGACTTCTTCCACCGAGTTAGTAACCACATCTTTTGCATAATTTTCAGAATAAGTTGATTTACTTTGGATAAGATATATCGTTAACTTATTTATTCTATGTGTATCTACCCACCTGCAGACAATATGTGAATTTACAGAATATATATCAGGCTAAGGCTGAGGCTGACATTCTTGCAATAGAACGAGTGACGAAAAATACTTTGAAGAAAATTGGTAGAGATCCAAATAGCATTCCAAGGGCAACAATTAAAAGCTTTTGTAAAAATGCCCGAAAGCTCAAAGTAAGCATGTGATGTTGTGAGCCAAATTCAATTTAGGTCGCCAATAATCAATGTGCAATCTTCTCCTGTTTTTAACAATGGTTTGCTTTTATTTGGTTTTTGAACAAATCTAAAATTTTCACAGGTCCTTGGTTATGCTAATACAGTGCACAATCTACATATTCCTATCAGAGTTACTCATCTTGTAGTTGCAGTAGTCTTTTTTTGTTTGTTTACAATGCACAGCCTCAATATTCCTATTAGATTTACTCATTTTGTGGCTGCAGTAATCTTTGCATGTCAAAAATGGATATTATGTTTGTTTACAATTAAGATTTCCATTGAGCTGATAAAAATATAATTGAAATTTGTAAGGTTTTATGTTAAACTACCAATCTTTGCATCACAAAAATAGATATTGAATCTAATTGATAACCTAGAAAATTAAAGCAGATGCTGTATTGAAATTTGTAAGGTTTTATGTTAAACTGGTATTCTCTTTTATTCTTTTTTCCTATTTTCTAACCAAAATTCTTCATATTTTCAATTCTTGGGATCCTTTTTCGTAATATTAATGGCTTTTATATCATGTAAGTTTAGTATATTTGAAGTAGGCAATTGGAAATGGCTATCCCCCGCACCCCTAAGTACTTGTTCCCACCCCTTTGTTTGTCTAAAACTAGCTATTACAGTTGGGGAGAATTTTTGTCGAGTCTACTGGGTAGATGCTAACCTTTATTTTGTAGGTTTGCAGATATCGTCCGATTGCAGATGAGTTTAATTCTCCAAACCTACCGGAGTTACAGAAGTACCTAACTGACGAGGATTACAGGTTATGTCTGTTTTATAGTTAATGCTTCTGTATGAATTTTTTCCTTCTGGGTCTTTTATTTGTTTCAAGTTATAATCTACAAATAGGGACTAGCTTTCTGAAAATCTGATTTCCTATTTTTATACATGACAGCATTGCTATGGGAATTTATATTTTGCTTCGGGCTGTTGACCGGTTTGCTGCTAACTACAATAGTTTTCCTGGACAGTTTGACAAGTAAGTCTCACTGTTAATTAATACATATTTAACATGTGTTTACTATTTGTTATGTAAATAATAGTAATTACTAAAAATTAGTGACATATAGTGTTAGGTACTTGGTTTGGGCCTAAGCCCAACAAATGTGTCAAATAAAAAGAGTGGTTTATATGTTCTAATGTGACTAGTTTGTTAGAGGGGAATGATAGTTATATAAAGGATAGGGATAGCAAGAGAGTGGGCATTGAAAATTATTCAGTTAGGAGCCGTAAAGGTTTGGGCAAAGAGAGAATTGTCTCTTCTCTGAGGAGCTTAGCTCTGGGATGGCAGTGGTTCATCTTCTGTAATAGTTACTGTTTTTCAATTAATATTACAATTCTATTTCTCTTGAATTTGGGTTCTTAACCGATAGCTAGCTACACACATCAAGGATTTTATTTGACCTTTATATAAATTACCAGTTGAATCCCCCTGCAAATAAATACGAATGATGCGCGGTCTCATAAGACGACACACAGCATTTCAGCATATCATTCTTCATGGTATTGAGCAATGTGTGCTGTGAAAGGACTCATGGAAGTTGCGAGAGAGAACCTGTTGCATTTGTACACTAGTATTGACAGATAATTACACCGGATCTGTGGCAGAAAAAAGTAAATTTGACCAGAAAAACATAATTCAAAGCAAGAACCAATGTCAAAACCCCAAATCAGGGGGAAAAACTTAACCTGAAATCAAATCAATCCGAACACAACGGAAAGAAGCCATGATAGGAGAATGGAGTCAGAAAATACGTCAAAAACCAAGATATAAGGCTGTTTGAAGAACCTATGTTGCCATGTCCCAAAATCGAAACCTGATGACAAACCTAGAACCGATAAAAAAACAAACACATGCGACTAAATAACTACGCTGTAAGTGCCCACACACGTGCTGTTTGCAGAGGTTCTTGGGAGAAAATGTGGCGGTTGTTGGAACTGCGTGAGTGCTTGTGGGACAGTTTCTGGGTCTGAAAATTTTATGGATGCATATATAGGGAGTTTCCACACACATTGGAGGTAGGTTTTCTTAAAAAATTGCTGGAAAATATTTCCAGTAGCATCAAATAGAGGCGGCAGTTGTGGCCAGAAGAGACAACAGTCAGAAAAAAGGAGAGGTCGCCCTGGAAAAGTAATAACTATGTTTACATTCCGAAACTTATGGGAACCCTTGAGGAGAGTAGTGGCAGAACAGTTCAAGGAGGATTGTTTCAGATTATGATACCATGCTGAAGTTGTGAGATTTTATATAAAAGGATGAGAGAAAATAATAAGAATTGTTATAGTGAAATATGTTTGGTACTGAGACAAACAAAAGACTCAATAATAATCCCTATTTATTGGGATACAGGCTCAGTCCTAATTCAAAAACAAATAATAATAATAATAATAATAATAATAATAATAATAATAATAATAATAATTAGGAAAACACTGATGAGTGCCCTTAGGGAATTGGCTAAGGAAATACACGTGGACATGTTGTGTTGAAAAGCGGTGTATTCAACTTTCTTTTAGTTATAAAATGTTTTCAATACAAAACTTCTACTTTTAGCTTCCTTAACCATTGTCCTGAAGACACTGTTAGCATGATTCTAATAACTATTATATAATCCAATCATATACTCTAAAATAATATAAAAAATATTATAAGATATTTTATAATATTCCAACAGGATCAACACCTTTCTTTAATGCAATTGGAAGTTTAGGGCGCAGGTGGAGGGGTAGTTGGAGGAAGCACCAATGAAATTTGTGTCCGCCAGTGGTAAGTACACAAACGAGGTGGAGTAGAAGCAATCTCACTGCCTGGTTTTGATGCTTTAGCGCTGCCTTCATACGTTGCCATGATAAAGAATGAAGTTGATCACTGTTTTTTCCCTTCATTCTCCTTCTGGACTGTGCATTTATCTTGTTGTACATGTCTATGACATCATCCTTATTGGTTATGACACGAAGAGTATCCAACGACTCAAAGCCCACCTTTCAAGACTTTCAAACAAAAGACTTGGAGCCTCTCAAAACTTCTTAGGGATTGAAGTTGAAGTTGCCCATTCCTCTTTAGGGCATTGCCATCAATCAATAAAAGTATGCTCTGGATATTCTTACTGAGACCAGCATGCTTTGACTTTTGTGCCATTGATATTCGTATGGACCTACTTTCATGCTTCATGGGATTTTACAATTCAAATCAATATTTTAACTACCATGGCCCCGATGAAGCAGGTGCCATGGCGGATAAAGAGAAAATCTTGAAAACATTAAGATAACATGGTTTGTCGTGTGAGCAGAATCTGAGCCCAAACCCAAATGTTGTGTAAGGGAGGCCCATTTTTAGTTTTCTTTTTTAAACTATTTATTTCCCATTTTTTATTTCAACATACTATCATGCTTCTGCAATATTCTATTACACCATGCGCTTATTTTTGGCTCGCCACCTAATTCTCCGTCGACAGTACTGCTCATAGTACACTACATTTCAGTAGGTCTTTCTTCAAAATTTAAATTAGACCCACGATCTTCAAACTTTAAATTAGACCCACAAAATTCTGTAGTTTCCACATAAATTTTGGAGGACCCATATAAATTTCAAATAATAGGAGGGAATGTGTTTAAAAGTTCGATTGATAATGTGTGTTGCTAGCATTTTTATCTAACCTATGGTTAAGGTTCATATTGTCAATAAGGAAATCTGATATTATTAGTTTCCTATTATAACTTAGGAAATTATTAATTGTATATAATTAGAATTCAAATCAGAATATTTGTAATTAGTAGTAATAATTATGTAATTATTGAGGCTGTATTATTTATAGAGGAATAGATAATGAAAGAGGTATCAAGCCAGAATTTGTTTTGACATGGTATCAAGAGCTCTTGAATCTTGAACCTGAATTTTTTTTCTTTTAGTTTTTTGGTCTTGTTAGCTTTTGACATGAAAAAAAAAACACTCAGAGTAGTAGCAACTACTGCAACAGTAGTTGATCAACTCTTTCGTTCCTTGCGGATAAGTATTGTGCGATCTTGTTTCGATCAACTCTTGTCTCGATATTCGTCGTTATCTCATGGAAAAAGAGAATTTTTCTGTGTTCGTTTTACTGGCAAAAATTATGCCGCTTGGGAGTTTCAATTTAAGATGTATGTGAAAGGAAAAGGTGTGTGGGGCCATGTTGATGGTACTTCAACACCTCCAATTGAGAAAATTGCACCGGAGGCATGGCAAACAAAGGATGCTCAAATTATATCTCGGATTCTTGCGTCCATCGAACCCCACATGGTTAACAATCTGAGTTCCTACTCTACTGCTAAAGACATGTGAGATTACCTGAAGCGCATTTACAACCAAAACAACGCTGCCAAAAGATTTTAGTTGGAGCTTGACATAGTTAATTATCGTCAAAGCAATCTTTCGATTCAAGACTATTATTCCGGGTTCCTGAATTTGTGGGCTGAACATTCAGCCATATTACATGCTGATCTTTCTGGGGCTTCGCTTACTGCCATTCAAGTTGTTTACGAAGCAAGCGGGAACAGTTTTTAATGAAACTTCGATCGGAATTCGAAGCTATACGTGCTGGACTGCTAAATCGATCTCCGCCTCCTTCTTTAGATGTGTGTCTTGGAGAACTACTGCGGGAGGAGCAACGTTTGTTAACTCAAGGGGCCATGTCAAACAACAACACTACTACGGATGTCGTTTCTGCGGCCTATTCTGCCCAAAGTAAAGAGAAATCACGTGATATGAAGCAAGTTCAATGTTTTTCCTGCAAATAGTTTGGCCACATTGCTCTCAATTTTAACAAGAAATTTTGTAACTACCGTAAGCAACATGGTCACATCATCGCAGAATGCCCGACCCGGCCAGCAAAGAGACCAGTGCAGGCCTTTCATGGCACTACTGCTTCCTTTGGCCAGACCTATGCCCATTCTGCCTCCAACAATGTTGTTGCTGCCTCCAACAATGTTGCTGCTAATACCTTGACTCCAGAAAGTGTGCAACAAATGGTACTCTCAGCCCTTTCTTAGGCATCCAAGGTAATTCTAATACTGCCTGCACTGGTTTATTGATTCCGGAGCCTCCAATCACATGACTGGCTCCCTTGAAAATTTGCATAATGTTCACACATACAACGGCACCGAAAACATTCAGATTGTGCAGATGGTAATACTCTTCCTATAAGTGCTGTTGGTGACATTAATTCCTCTTTTCGGGATGTGTTTGTATCCCCTGGTCTTGTTTCAAATTTAATTTCAGTTGGACAATTGGTGGATAATAATTGTGATGTTAATTTCTCTAGTGCTGGTTGTTCTGTGCAGGATCACATGTTAGGGAAAGTGATCGCGAGGGGGCCTAAAGTGGGTCGATTGTTTCCTCTCCAGTTTAATTATAGTAATGTTTCTTTTGCTTGTAATAATGTCCCTCATTTATATGAGAATTGGCATAGAAAGCTGGGTCACCCAAATTCTGTAGTTTTCTCTCATTTAATAAAAAATGGATTGATTGGAAACAAAACGATTATGTCTCATTCTTCCGTTCCTTGTGCTGTTTGCAAACTTGGTAAAAGTAAAACTCTTCCTTTTTCCTCTCCTGCTCACCGTACTACCAAATATTTTGATGTTATTCATAGTGATGTTTAGGGTATGTCTCCTATTTTATCTCATGCTAAATTTAAATATTTTGTGACGTTTATTGATGACTATAGTCGATTTACTTGGGTTATATTTTTTGCGCTCTAAAGCTGAGGTCTTCACTATGTTCAAGAATTTTGTGGCATATCTTGAGAACCAATTTCAAACCAGTATTAAGATTTTGCGCACTGACTCGGGCGGTGAGTATACCTCTCACGAGTTTCAAAAATACTTGCATCAAAAAGGAATTATTTCTCAACGCTCTTGTCCTTATACATCTCAACAAAATGGCATTGCTGAACGAAAAAAATCGACACTTGCTTGATGTCACGAGAACATTACTGCTTCAGGCCTCTGTTCCATCAAAATTTTGGGTTGAAGCTTTGTCCACTGCTGTTTTTTTGATCAACCGTCTTCCATCTCAGGTTCTAGAATTTGATACACCTTTCTTTCGTCTTTTTAACACTCATCCCAATTATCATGATCTTCACACTTTGGTTGTGTATGTTTTGTTCACTTACCGCCTCTTGAACGTCATAAGCTTGGCGCACAATCTGTCTAATGTGCATTTATGGGATACAGTCTTAATCAAAAAGGATTCTTGTGTTATGATGCCTTTGCACATCGCATTCGTATTTCCTGCAATGTGATTTTCTTTGATCATTAATTTTTTTTCCCGTATCTTCCCCCTGATTCTTATGATGTTTCTATTCTTCCTAACTTCCAAGAGGTTTCTCGATCTATAGAGTGTTTTAAACCTGGACATGTATATGTTAGGCGCTTCCCTCCACTTCCCGACACTGATCCGCCACCTGAACCTGTGCTAGCATTGCGGAAATCCACAAGAGTCTCACCCCCATATAGGTATGGTTCTTGGCATACTTCTTTGACTACCACTTTATCGAGTATAGTTGTTCCTACATGTTATTCACAAACAGTTAAAGACCCATGTTGGGTGAAAGCAGTGCAAGATGAACTACAGGCACTTCAGGTAATTTTACTTGGGATGTTGTCTCTTGCCCACCTGGTGTGAAGCCCATAGGTTGCAAATGGGTGTATTCTGTGAAGTTGAATTCTGATGGTTCTCTCAATCGTTACAAGGCTCGCTTGGTCGCTTTGGGCAACAAACAAGAATATGGGATAGACTATGATGAGACGTTTGCTCCTTTAGCCAAGATGACTACCATTAGAACAATGCTTTCTATTGCTGCTTTTGCAGGTTGGTCCCTTCATCAAATAGATGTGAAGAATGCTTTTCTTCATGGGGACCTTGAAGAAAATATTTACATGACTTTTCTTCAGGGTTTATTTTCATCCTCTCCAGGTGTTTGCAAGCTCAAATGCTCTTTATATGGTCCATGACAAGCTCCTCAGGCATGGTATGAAAAATTCCGATCTACTCTTCTTGGATTTTCTTTTACTCAAAGTCAATATGACTCCTCATTATTCATCCATCGCACGACTACTGGAATTGTGCTTCTTATATATGTTGATGACATGGTCATTACTGGTACTGATCAAGTGGCCATACAACAACTTAAACAACAACTTCAAACCTCATTTTAGATGAAAGATCTTGGTTGTTTGCATTATTTCTTGGGTCTTGAGGTTCATTATGATTCCAATGGTATTTTTCTCCATCAACACAAGTATACTACATATCTGATTTCCGGCTCCAATCTGCTGCTCCGGTGGATACTCCTCTTGAGGTTAACGTCAAATATCACCGTGATGAGGGTGATCTTTTGCCTGATCCACTTTTATATCGTCAACTAGTGGGAGTCTTAATTATCTAACAATTACTCGCTCTGACATCTCATTTGCAGTCCAACAAGTCAGTCAATTTATGCACACTCTTAGGCACCTTCATTTGGCTGCGGTTCGTCGCGTCATTCGTTACTTGAAAGCTAGCTCTCACCGTGGCCTCTTCTTTCCTATTGGATCATCCCTTAATTTGGTTGGCTATAGTGATGCTGATGGGGCAGGTTGTCCTGATACTCGACGATCTGTCACCGGTTGGGGCATGTTTCTCGGTTCTTCATTAATTTCTTGGAAAAGTAAAAAACAAGCACGGGTCTCCAAGTCCTTCACTGAATCTGAATATCGAACTATGTCAACAACCTGTTCGAAAATCATATGGCTTCGTGGTCTTCTAGCTGAGCTTGGTTTCCCTCAGCAAACAACAACACCTCTCTATGCTGACAATACTAGTGCTATTCAAATTGCTGCCAATCCGATTTTTCACAAACGAACTAAACATATCGAGGTGGATTGTCATTCTATCCGAGAAGCTTTTGAGAATCACACTATATCTCTTCCGCATGTCACCTCACAACTTCAGCTTGCTGATATATTCACCAAGGCATTTCCTCGTCCTCGACATCAATTTCTCGTTAGCAAATTGATGCTGCTTGACCAACCGCATCAATTTGAGGGGGGGATGTCAATAAGGAAATCAGATATTATTAGTTTCCTATTATAACTTAGGAGATTATTAATTGTATTTGTAATTAGTAGTGATAATTATGTAATTATTGAGGCTGTACTATTTATAGAGGAATAGATAATGAAAGAGGTATCAAGCCAGAATTTGTTTTGACACATATTGTTTATATGTTGCAGTGCAATGGACGAGGATATATCTCGATTAAAGAGCACAGCAGTTGGCCTACTTAATGACTTGGGATGCAATAGTGCTACTTTAGCTGAGGACCTTATCAATGAGATGTGTCGATTTGGTGCTGCAGAGCTTCATGCTGTTGCTGCTTTGGTTGGAGGAATTGCATCGCAAGAAGCGATCAAGGTTTGCAATTCTTACTCATCTTGAATAAATTTATTTTTTCCTTCTGTTCTTATTTTCCTGGGTTAACATGAAAATTTTATAGGCCCCTTTGTTTCGTTCAGTCACTTTTGAGCTTTTGAAAGAAGCCAACTAAACTATGACACTTGATGTGTTTACTGACCCATTATTATAAAAATCTATTCGAACTCATATTTTATATTTTATATGTAAACATGCATGTTTTGTTTCCTAAGAGAGTTAAAATTGAGCTCAGCAGTAACCTTTGTGAATAATGGCATTGCAATATTAGAAAATAATAATTACTTCTATAGAAGCTCCACATAATTCTTTTGGTGGAATTAAGATGCGTTAGTCTGTTCAATAATTCAAAAGCAAGTCAAGTCGGTATTGATATAGATTTATGTGAGGGAGTCTGCCTATACACTCACAAACAAGTTTAATACTATCTAAATGACTTGGTAAGGTGCTTGTGAAGGTGAATATTCCATGGAAACATGTCAAAGGTGAATATTCTACCGACAACACAGTCCAATTAAGAAAGTTTTCCTTGATTAAATTTCCACGCTTGCGTACAGTGAACTGAAGATGAAGAAAAACCAGTGTTGTCTGTAATTAAAGCATTAACATGGGAAGACAAAGCACAAGAATTTAATAAAATCCATTTTGAGTGACTTCAACTTTTTATGACTAGATTAATATTCAGCTAGCACTCAGCATTAATACATGGCAGAATCGACTCAATTTCTCAAATGAATGTGTAAAGAATGGGTTATCTTTTTGTTTCCATTTCAGAGCAAATCTTTGAGTTGGGAGTAATTATATTACTTTTGTTTCTTGCAGCTCATGACAAGACAATTTGTACCAATATCTGGGACCTACATATTCAACGGAATTGATCACAAGTCACAGCTATTGTTATTGTAACTGGTTTTAAGATGATGGTACTTTTAACTGACTTGTTTGGCTTCGTAACTCTTTGGGTACAGCTTTATACTTGCATTGTAATTTACAATGGTTCTGATGTAGAGTTCTATTGGAAGATGCCTTTATTATTATAGTCTGACCACCGAGTCTGCTTCCATGCATCTTATAATGCGCACAATTGAGGCATTTTCGCTCGATAAGTTGCGAACATGTTTGGAAATTTTGTAATTACGGTATTGATCTTGGACAATACAGATAGAGGAGAGAAACATTCAATTACAAAATGTACTGGTCCACCTTATTAAATGAATATTCATGCAGGGAAATCATGTTATCATGCAAAATGAACTACTCTTCCCTAAGAAAACACTTTGAGAAGTTTATAGAAGAAAATGAACAACTCTTGTATATTGATTGCAAATCTGATAGAACCAATTATCTAACCAAATATACTATTTATCCAATAGTTTAACTAGCGGCGTTTAACTAACTCAACAAATTTGGATTGATCTACATAACTCCTTGAGCTATAATCAAAGATTTAAAGAAACCATTGAAATGAAATAATTGTAATGCGAATTTTGAAGAAAATTCCTCGTATAGTTGTTCAATTCATAAGCCTTTCTCTTATCAAGCTTCTAGATTCCCTACATAATAATCTTGTTTGGCCCATTCAGCTTGATCATTGCCTTATGGATTGGACTTTTAACTATCACAAATGCAATTTTCGTCATTGATAAGGTATCTTTTAAGATGATTTCTTTTTTCCACACTGTGCTTTTTTAGCGTATCACATGAAATTTGAAAAATATTTTTAAAAGTTGGAAATATATTTCTGGTGCGCATTCATATACTTATAATTCATTTGTTTTTTAAAATTCACTTTACTTTACGTTAAAATTTAATCCGATTTTCGAATATGCATTTCTACACTTTTATTCAACTGTGTGACAAAGACAATTTTGTTATTTCATAATAACTCGAAGAAAAAAGTTATATTACTGAAATAGTCTAAAAATAATAATAGATAAAGCCTTTTAAAAGAAGCCTCCCGGTTAGCCTGCAAATTGAATTCAAACTTCTGGTAATACTGCTATAAAAAGGAGAAAAAACAACCCTAAACGAAAATGAAGAAATAAGAGAAATGAAGAATTCTCAAAACTCCTAATTGGTTACAAGACAAGAAGAGTTGATATAGGAGCTGTCAAAGAATTAGCCATAGAGTTGTTTCAAGAGCATACATATTTGATTTCAAGATTCAACATCTTCATGCCACCGGGTCATGAAATCTCAATCGGAGAGAATTTTTCTTGTCACCCCCTAATTTAAACTGCCACCCCCTAAATTTATGAAAAGACAAAATTGTCCAATTTTCATTATCACATTCTAGCAAATTTACGGTACAAACCAAAATTTTCAGATTCTCAGACGATACCGAAAACTTCGAGGCGATATCAAAAATTTGACGAAAATAAGTAAGTTTTACGGTATATTTTGAAATTTTTTTGATATATTGTACTGGAAATTGCAGAATCTCTAGTGTCTTCTATCAAAAATTTAGAATTTTTTGGTATTTTCGTACCTGATATTTTAAAATATCTGGTATTATCATTTTCCAATAATATCAGAAATTTAGAAATTTTCGATACATATTGCATACCGAAAATTTCAAAATTTTTGGTATTTCAATTTAAAAAAGAAGCTATTTTCTTATATTTTTTAATATTGCTTGTAGTAGGACCAAGACAGAGATGGATCTATTGCAAAATGAATTATAAATAGAGCAGATGTTGTGGCTCGAGCTGCTAATGAGGCGCAAGCCTCAGAGTTTCATTTAAAACGTTGTCGTCTGACCGATTCTCACCGGAAATGGATGGATGAGCAGACAATGACAAGATTATGTGCACCTCGCCAGCAGACTGGTAGAGCATCTACAATAGTTGAGGACTAGTATCCTGCAATGGATGATCAGACTCTTGTACCTATAATGGAGCAGGTAGTTGAGGAACAACCGGTGGTTCAGGAGCCGGTTGTTTAGGAGCCTGTGGTACATGAGCCAGTTTTACAAGATCTAATAGTTTAGGAGCCGGTTCAGGAGTCGGTTAAGGAGAGAGTTGACGTGGTGTCCCGTGTTGATACAAACACCACCACCGTTGCATCTACGAAGCCATCAATGTGTACTGATGGAGGTTTTCCCGGAGGATCTTCTGTCAGGTCCGTGGTGACGGGGTACGCTGACCATGTTGCTTATAGGATATGGCAGGGCGATGTATGTAATATTGGTTTTATTTAAATGCTTAATTTTTATTTGTATTACACGATTTGATGTATGGTAACATGAAGTTACTAATCAAAATATTGAATATTAACAGAAACATAAAGTTATTAATCAAAATATTATATATTAACAAAAATATAAAGTTACTTATCAAAATATTGAATATTAACTCGAATATGAAATTATTTATCAAACTATTAAACATTAACGGGTGTATGAAATTTTGATTAAAATATTGAATATTAACGAAAACATATTTACCTCTCCAATAATATCAATATTGAACAAACCTTGTCATTCTAACTCAATCGCACAACTCAAATACATTAAACATATCTTGCCATCTTCTACTGTAGCAACCTTTCCGAGAACTGTTTTGGTAAAACTTACAATGCGTGGACAAAGTAAATCGTTTAGGTTTTACTATTGGACAACTCCAATTATGTGTCTTCCCCAATACAATAGCAACACATTATATAATATATCAATGATTTATTAGGCCCAAATAATAATAACCATCCCTTATATTATTAATCTTGTATTCTCTGATATTTTATTAATATAATATGCACTGAAAATGTTTTTTTTAATTATTATATTGTATATTTTATTGAAATATATTTTTGTATGTTTATCAAATTTTATGTAACATTTGCTTTTGCTTGATACATTCTACATATTTTTTTATTTCAAACTAAATTTTTATACTTTAAATATTTTTTTTATAATATTAAATTTTACATTACATCAATATTGAACAAAATAACCAAACATTAACAAGTATCGGGCAGACGCACGGATATCACACTAGTTTAATCTAAAGAATAATCTATTAGATCATTAAAATGTAATAGATGAATTGGATCAATCAATTAACCTATTTTTTATTTGATGGGTGTATTAGATGAATTGGATGAATTTTATTTTAATAGATTCATTTGTCACCTCTATTTAATAGAATAAATAAAATTAAGTTATAGACAAAAGAGAGATATGAAATTGTGAAGAAACAATGAGTTTTGATGGTAAAACAATAGAGAAAAAGATATATGTATTAACAATGTAAAATAATTTTACATTGTTGACTAATTACAATCATGATAGTTGTCAAATCATACTTTATTTTTAAATAAATAATATGACATGACAAAATAAATTTAAATTGAATAACATTGTAAAACTATTGAATAACAGTATAAAACTATTTTACATCGACAATGCGTTACTTTTAACTCAACAATAAAATATACAGACACATCAGAAAAATTAATCATGTGGCGCATGTGACACAAATTTGTCAGATGTAAAAAATAAATAGATAATCGATAATTGAAGCAAGTGCGTAAATGTTATAACTCAGGTTTCTTTTGCAACAAAGACAAGATGCTAAAAACTAATCGATAATAATAAAACTAACAAAATTGTTGATGGAATTGTCAAAACAAGATGGGCAGAGAATCTTAAAATTTTGTTGTTGAAGAGTACAAGAACATAGCGTTAGAGGAGGTGCCGTATCTTACTGAAAATTCGATAGCATTGGAGTACAAAAATATGAATGTTAGTTGTTCAACCTGCAGAGTCACTCCAAACTAGCAGCAGCAGCAGCTCCTTTGAGATGATTGTATACACTGAACTCGCCGAAATCCCTCTTTCCACTGGCAAAATAGCGTCCAAAATCAAAGCGTCGGAGAAAGGAATAATAATTCAGTTTCTGCTATGTATAATATTATTAATGTTTGCACCTAAATGAGTGTCAACATATTTTTTTCGAGCAAGTAGAAAAATAAATAATTACTAGTTTACCTGTGTTTTACGTCCCAACCACCAGGAAGAAAACGCGGTTTTAAAGTATCCACAAATACTTGTCTCCATCTTTGACAAAACTCTCGAACGCCATCTTCACCATACTCCTTCAATAAATGATCTACAACGTGTTTCCCGTGTGGACCATGTCCCAAGAGCGATAGTTTTGAATGTTGTTTTGCTTGTGTTGAATCTTCATCTCTGAGCGATTCTTCGTCTTTGGAGTAAGATAAGTCGCTAGCAACATTTGGTTGGCTTTTGCTCAGACTGTCATCAACATTTACAGCAGAGTTACTTGTTTCATCTTCATCGTTATCATCATCATCATCATCGTCATTTGTAGTTTTAGCTAAAATGGTATTTCCATTTGAAGTAGCTTTATCAACAGCAAGATTAGAAGTCAAAGAGGGTTTTCCGAAATCATCTTCTCGATTGTCTCCACTTACTGTATCTTCATTTGCATATGAACTATCAAGGGCATCGATATTCAATGTATCTACATTATCATCACCATCGTCATCATTTGTAGTTTTAACTAAAATGGTATTTCCATTTGAAGTAGCTTTATCAACAGCAAGATTAGAAGTCAAAGAGGGTTTTCCAAAGTCATTTTCTCGATTGTCTCCACTTACTGTATCTTCATTTGCATATGAACTATCAAGAGCATCGATATTCAATGTATCCACGTTACTATTAATTCCAGGTGCGTAATCAGCGTGATTTTCCCCTTGTGACACTGCAACAGCATTTCCTGTGGAATGTTTAAATGTTACCCCTCTTTTCTTCTCAAATCTTCTTCTCTCATAAGGACGCATGCCAACTTGCAAAGCACTTTCTAGATCCTCCTCGGATATCTCCCTTCCTCCATAGTATTTCTTTACAATCTAGAAAGAAAGGAAAAACTAACATCATAAGTAGAAGATCCTGCAATTGATGGTTTTCAATAACAAGAATGAGCAACAATAAGCTACTAGGGTACATTGAGTAAATAGGTTTGGCCTACATGTCTTTCTTATGTACTACTCTCTTAACCTAATAATATAAATACGAGAGTTACAACTTATTATGATATTATGTGTTTCACCGCTATTCCATTACATTGTAGTGTATTCCATTAAATTATTATGATAGTATGATACTATGTGTCTCCACCGCTATTTCTACATTCTCTATTTTTTTATCTAGAGACGAAGTGGTAATAACCACTATACACTCACACGTAACCATGAGAGCTAGGATTCGAACCCTGGTGCTGGCGTTCAACCTAACAATATCAGCTTTTGCCAAATGGACTAGGATTTGCGGACTATCATTAGAAGGTTCTCTTCAACAGCTATGTCTCAAGAGTTAGAGCAATCAATAACAGACGAAAATATGATCATACCTCAGTCAGTTCTTCACGTCGCTCAAGAGGCATTCTTGGCCCATGACGTAGAAGAGCCACAGCAGCTGATCGTAAT
Organism: Vicia sativa; assembly: GCA_021764765.1. Classification (NCBI taxonomy): domain Eukaryota; kingdom Viridiplantae; phylum Streptophyta; class Magnoliopsida; order Fabales; family Fabaceae; genus Vicia; species Vicia sativa. The sequence goes on along the minus strand of CM038793.1, from coordinate 24,697,558 downwards.
TGTAATGGCGATACACCTCCCTCATCATTAGGTTTTTCAGTCTCTTGCCCAGGATAAATTACCCTACGAACATACAGAGGAATCCCAAACTCAGAAGCTATTTTTCTTTTATACTTCTCTGCAGCGGCATGGGCAACTTCATGGCAATCCACACAAAGTAGGACAATATCATGAGAGCGATGGCTCTTCAAATGCTCAGGGAAATGTATTCTGTAACATGATGGGATTATTCGATATCGTAAGTAGTGACTTCCTTCACCGCATCCAACACATATATTTTTCTTACTCTGGATATAAAAATCATTGCCTTCATCCTCTGGGCGGCCTTTGGGTTCAAAAAGAAGCATTATACCTGGGGGTTCCTCCTCAACAAGTTTTGCTAGATCCCGGTTAAGGTACCTGGAGAGTTGAACATTTATCATGTAGAACAGTAGAAGCAACACCTTTTGTCTCTTTTATAAACGGAATAACAGCAAGTAAAAGTGTACAAACCATTCAAGCTTCTTCCGATCACAGTAACAAAGCAGCCTCCCATCATTAGCAAATATCCGGCAATTGTGATAAACAGGAGATTTGCAAGAGAATTTTTTAACGAATGAATTTCGAGAAGCCTTCTTTGAATGTTGTCTAGGATTTTTTAGGTTTGAGTGCTTATAGGATAATAAGGTCGGTCTCGGGTTACTATTAACCAACAAAGCATAATTAAATATGTTAAGTTTACAACTTCCATTTTGACCTAGACAATTTTGAAGAATCACGGAATAAATATCACCATGGTTAACCAACTCATTTGCAAGCAGACGGGAGATATCACTCAGGTGGCTGCAAACAACAGGAGATGGGGAATGGTTGCAAGAGCTCAGACCCGTTTCTGCATTGACATCAGTCTGAACTATGGTGTTGTATATTTCAGACTCACTTGCTGGAAGCTGACTTGCCAAAGCAACAATTGCCTGGTCTGACAGTACATATTTTAGGCTTTCGTCATGAATACGAGCCTGAAAAGATGAACATGGCAACAATTAATCAGCTTATGAAGCTAGAAATATAATTTTCTGACATCAAATGGAAAATGATCAGCGCCACATCAAGTTTGTAATCAAGAAACAAAATCTTGATTTACGACTCTAGTTCATTATCTATACAAAGAGTAGATACAGTTTGACTTAGTTTTCCATATTCTTTTGGTCATAAATTATATGAGAAACAAAACTTCAGCCTAAATATTTTGATTACTATAAACTTGACAGAGTATCACCAATTAGTTATTGAACAAATGTAAAGTATTTTCATTTGGAATAAATGTAAACATATTTAAGTAATTTTCAAGATACTTGGTTAACTTTCTTCTTTTATTTAAGACCAGTATAACTCCAAAGTTTTATTTACAAAAGCTTTATCACGTGTAAACCACATGCAAGTATGTTACATTAATTTCAAAATGCAAGTTAAGATTTCTACATCGACTACCAACATGGAGAATAAATTCCTGTTCCATCTTAAAATTTGCAAACTAACATTTTACAGTGGTTTTCAACTCAAAGACATGGAAAAAGACATAGTAATACCAACAAAACTGTTCTTTAATGGTAGCTAAATTTAAGGAGCCTTTTTACATAACTCACCATTAAATCTCTCCATGTACACAGCTGCCTCACAGTATACAGAAACTGTGATCAAAGAATCGCGTTAGAAAAATATATCAAGCTTAATCACTCACACTACTTCAAATCCATACTAAAGCAGTAAACCTGGGTTTCATTTGAAACTGAAGGAAAGCCTTGATTGCTCTGATGACGTGAAAATAATGATAATGCAGCAGATTCTCCGGGAGAAGCTTCAATCTCCTTTGTGAAAAGTTGTAAACAAGTCATGTTTGAACGTCGACTAGCCTCGAGAACAAAATGGAATTTGTCTTCGGAACAAGAGTTATCTGATACAATAACAAAATCAGATTAGTGAACAAATATATTAACAAAGAATGATCTTAATGAGTTGTTAAAAATGCTCATTGATTCAATCAGTTCATTAAAATTAGCCTCTCAAAATTACAAAATGCTTAGGACTACAAAATAATTATTGGTTGCAGATCTTGAACATTCTGACATAATATGCTTATTTCTATAGCAGATTTTTTGGGGCATGGGAAAGATATAACAGAGGAGAAAGAGAGATTGACAAGGTAGATATTCAAAACTTCAGTCTACTGAAATGCTTATTGCTTTTATGCGAGAAATTTCTGGTTTCTATTTGCTATCTTTAATCACAATATGAGTCAAGAAGGAATACCATTGTCCAGTTGTTTCAGTTCAGCAATCAGACAATTTGCAATATACAACAGATAGTGTGCATCTGTTCGTGCATAATGTACCATTTCTTCTGAGAGAGGACGCTGTCTCCAATCTTCCCGCTACAATCAAGAATATAAAAGACATAGTAATTCTATTCAGTATCTGAAAAAACGTCACTAATTAACTAAGTAAAGAGAAAAATTTGCATGTTCTATGTTTTATGAACCCCGTGCTAAAAATAATTTATTATTTAAACATCTAGCATTTCCTTTTTAGTTCAATAAATAGTATAACTTGATTATTCAATTATAATCTTTTATCTTACTTCTAATGTCCTCCTCATCAGTTCAATAAACTCAAGTTAACTGTTCAGATTGAATTCCTTTATTACAAGTTAAAATTGCAATTGCATGTGCATAAAAGAAAATTTACAAAATCTTCGTAAAACAGAGTTAATAAATTTTTACATTCTAGATAAGCCACTAAAGAAGTCTATCAATCTTTTAGGTTCAACTTTGCCATTTTTACAAGCATAAATGAAAAACGTGGGAATTGCATTCTACTTAATACCGCCATGCTAACAAGAAAATGCTTAAGATTTACAACTACAACATCATTGATGACAACTAACGAATTCATTCAATGCAGGAAATCAAGCATAATCAGGTCAAACCTGTAATAATTTATTTGTCATCACACCACAGTAAGTTTCTAGCAAATAAGCAAGTGATTTTTGTGGTTTTGATAGCACCTCACATGCCTGCACAACATGAACACAAAGATAAATAGTAAGTTGCAGTTCATCATAAATGGAAGACTTCCCCACTCGCTATCATGCATGAGGAGAAATTTTGCATGGTACTATGTAAATGGCATCGGAGAATAGTAAGGCAATATGATAGCACGTGAATAGATTACCTTTGAAGTATCAAATAGATTAACAATGTATATGTGAAAGTCCCTCTGTAGCCAGAGAACATCATTGTCGGCCCCATGGAACACCTATCCACAAATTTTACATTAACAAAAAAAAAACTGAAGCAAATAGATTTGGACAACAAAAATAGAGACAAGTAAATAAATTAAAATATCAATGATAAATTCTATGCTTTAAATTCATCCCAAACATGTGGTGCAGTTTAGATATATAAAAAGTAGAGAATCTGAATTATTCTAATTTCTTTTATGATAGAAATTAGCCTTAAAAGAATCAACTTATGAAACATGACACAGATAACTTACATACTTTACATATTGAAGGGTTAGCAAAAACTGGCCGAAGAATTTCCATAGAATCATGCAGGGCAATAGTATCAATCAAATAATCTTCCTGTTGAGTAGAAATCTGGTTGACAACATAAAAACATGTATCATAAACAGAATTATCAGATAATGTCATAATATAATCGAAGAAATTTTGGAGACAACATGAAATACCTGAACTAATCCTGTAAAACCTAGAAAAGAGTGCAAGCTATGTTGTTCTGTATCCACACCAAAGAACCTTTCCTTGCTCAATACATTGACCAGTTCCTTTAACTGCATCTCTGTATCAACCCAAACATACGAATCATTCATTTCTAATTTCTCAGCTCCAAGTTCAATTTCAGGCAGGTGATCACTTAACAATGCTGTAATCTCTGCCTCAAACGGATGCGAATTCGAACCATTACCACTCTCTGCAACAAAAAAAAAACCCTACACTCAGCTTGACCTTAACAGTTATCAATCTTTCATACAAAACTCAATGTAGCATATCAAGCAGAATCCAAAAGAAACATAAACAATGAATTTCTAGATCTAGCTTTCACTACTCAGCGCCAAATTTCAAATACATCACATTATTTCAAATTTAAAACTCAATCATTAAGTTATATCAAACATTGAAAAATTCTACCGTGTTTACACTGATAACTAGGTTAAACTAGATTGATTGAAACTACTTCAACTATTAATTTCCTTAACCTCAAGCAAAATTCTCAACAATAAAACTTCTCAAACAATCGAAATCAAGCGAAAACAACAACTATGAAGCTACTGCGACGGCGAATCAAGATATGAACACAATGAATTTTCGTAAGATTTATTTTCCGTCGTACCGTTACTACCGGAGGCTTTCGAGCTCAAATGCTTAAACGGCGTGTATGAGTTATCAGCTAAGACTCGCTTAAACGTCGACTGTGGCTTCGGTTCGGAATGTGAGTAACACGAATTCGAAAGAGACTCGCGCTGCTTCCGCCTCGTTCGGCGGCGTACGGTGAAGATGATGGTGGAGATTATTGCAGCTGCTAAAGTGGCGATCGTAAATGCCACGCGCGTTTTTCGTTCGTTGTTCATTTTCTTCTTCGCTGTTTTGAGGAGTTGAGTTTGTTTGGATTGTGCGAAGAGAGAACGGTTGAGGCGGTGGTTTGCTGCCGTTACAAGTGGCGGCGATGTAATAATTAAGAAGGTGCTTTGTTGGACTTACGTGGCAAATTCAAATGATGACTTTGTTAAAGAATTGGGCCTACGAGTAAAAACGCCCAAGTTAGGATTTAACTAAATCAATTTCTTATTCCACCCATAGGGGTGGAGCGTACCCTATAGAAATCTGAAAATGTCCTCACAAAATTGGAAGTTTTATTTTCAGTTCGCACTTCATTTTGAACAAATCAGTCAAAATATGGTGTGATCCTTGAATTTGCTTAAAAATTGAACCGAAGATGCACTTCTGGTAGTGAATCGGAAGTATATCTCCAGCTATGGAAGTAAAAACATTGAATTGTATGTCACCTAGATATTTTGTATGAAACCGGAAGTACACTTCCGATTTTGTCACGAGACTGATTGCTTAAAACAGCAACCATGGTGATCACCACCATTACACTCATTCTTCTTCAAACCTCTCAAAAATCCTCTCCATTGTCAATCTATTTTCCACTCCAAATCTTCATTTTTGTGCTTCACCATATCAGGAATAGCTCAACAGAGAAGAATTTTTCGTAAACTTCATCCCTTTTATCCCTTATTCACTATATTAATCTGTAACTTTTTGCTGAAAATAAGGTTACGTACAAACTGGATGTATACTTCCGATTTCTGGTTAAACTAAACCTGAAGTCTATTTCCGATTTTGTCTCTGTGTTAAATTTTCCAACAGCTTTCACTGTGACTGGTGTATAATTATGTTTTTTATGTAAAATAAGTATGGTGCACCCTGATAACATTCCTAAACCCGATGTGAATGAAGTTGTTTCGTCGGTCGTAGCTCCGACTCTCATAATTAAGGCGGTCGATGTTCGTGAACATTTTGGAAAAATTTGAATTACGGTACGATATGTTGTAGTGGATTCATTTAGAGGTAACGAGGCTTGGATATGGTACTGTGATAGCAAGGTCTGATAACGACACTGATAAAAGAAATGCGTTTGTTATTTTACTTGCGAAAGAAGCAGAAAATATGTGGCTCACATTCAAAATTTGAAACATGAGGAAACCGATACAAGAAAAAGTGAGTGTCCATTTCGGTTGTGTGTTTGTCTCATGACCAATAATAAGTGGAAATTTAATGTGATTAGCAGTGAACACAATCATGATTTAACTCTAAAGTTGGTCGGTCATCCAATAGCATGTCGGCTACTTCCAGATGAGAAGACTTGTGTTTCCGACATAACTTTTAATTTGGTACCTCCCAAAATTATTCTTGTAACTTTGAAGCGCAAAAGACCAGAGAGCACCTCAAATATCAAACAAGTGTACAATAAGCGATATCAAATAAAGTTAGCCCTTCAGGTGGATCGAACCGAAATGCAACACCTTTCGAAAGTTCTAGATGAGAACAACTATGTTTGTAGGCACCAACGGGGTGATGATGGAGTAACTATTAGAGACATTTATTGGACTCATCCTGATTCCGTTAAATTGTTCAACACGTTTCTGTAACACGGTGGGAGAACACTTGTTTGTTTTGCGTTTTATCGCAAATGTTGCGGTTAGCAAGAGTCGCCACCGACTTTTCTTTTATCCAATAAGGAAAAGTGAAAAGAACAGGAAAGACCTTTTATCTATTCTGAGTAAGGGGTAATTATGAAAAGGGAAGGTGTTAGCATCCTTTCCATCTGTAGTTATATACGGACTCTTAATTGCTTAGCTCACCTTTTTAAAAATTTGCTTTTGTGTGTGTGTTTGAAAATATTTTGACTTTGACTTTGCAATGATTCTTGTATCAGTCCTCAAGAATGTATACGAAGTGTTTGAAAATATGTTTGAAAATGTGAGGTGTGAAAAGTATTTTAATTGAGCAAGCAATTAAGAGTAACTACCCACTCGAAAGGTCGTTGTTGTTATTTTCCTTCTTCTTTAGGATAGTGTTATCTATACCATTAATTGGTAGGTAGCCTCATCCATTGGATGTGAAGGGACATGCGTAAGGTTATCATATGGTCATTAAAGGCAACATTTAATGATACCTTAGTAATTCGAAGGCAACAACCGAGGGACTAGATCATATATTCGTAGGCAACATCGAGGGTCATCGAGGAACTATGATCTTTATATAGAAGGGACTATGATGATGTTATTCTTAAGTGTCTTTGCTAATGGTATCTCTACGTTTGAGGGACATGACCATTTTTATCTGAAGGCAACAAGAGAGATTACCCTAGAGGGTGCAAGTGTGAAATTGATTCAATTCAGATATCTTATCTTGATTAGGGATATCTAAGTTCATTGATTAGTCTTGTCATACAAACCCTAGTTACTAGCAGTTGAATATATACAGTTATATAGGGTGCAGAAAGTAAAGGTGCAGAAAGTAAATCTTACGCTATTACAAGGCTTTGGGGCAGATACATAATAGGAGATGCGGAAAAGTAAATGCGGAAAGTAAAAGCCCTACTTAAACTATTACATCCTGTGAGCAAATACATAATTATGAAAAATGCGCGAGAAATTTAAATCTAAGCTATTACAACTTGGAAATAGTTACAATAATCAAAAAATAGCGATAAAGGGATTAAACTGGAATAATGAAATAATATTAGAAGAAAATGTTTTTAAGGTTAGTAAAAAAAGTTTTAGGGTTAGTAGAAAACCTAAATTAATAAAAGAAAATTATTTTTTTATATTTTTTGGAATTGATTTTAATTAAGAAACAAGCTAAAGTTAATTTAATGATTAATTAAGCAAAATAATTTAAATAAAAGAAAAATAACATATTTTTTATGTCAAAAATTAAATAAAGGTTGTTGTGACCTAAATCTAAAAAGAAAAATATTTTTAGGTTTTTTTGTGATGTTTAGAAAATTAATTGAAAAGAAATTAAACAAAATAAAATTAAAAAGAAAAATAAGAAGAAAATATGTTAGTGAAGAAAAGGAAGAAAAAAAATAAGCGGTAGCCCCTAGGGATCGAACCCAGGACCTCTTGGTCACCAACGCGTGCCTCCTGCCATCTAAGCTGTATGTATTAGTTATCATCGAATGAAATGAAATCAATATATAATAAAACAAAAGTTTAAAATATATTTGAAAATCAGAAAACGCGCGTAGGGGTCATCTTCTTCGTTTTTGAAATCAGACTTTTACCCACGGGCACAGGTCGTGGCTATAACCTTTACCTACAGATTTCGTCCGTAGCTACATCACAATTCATGAAATATGCAATATAAATTTGTTATGAGACCATGGATTGATTGGAAACTTCGTCCTGAACACGATGGTGCATGCCCTTGGTTTGGTCCAATTTTGGCTGAAACGCAAAGCCCTAATCTGAAGCTTAAAACCCTAGCCATGGTGAAACCCTCATCCTGCACTCAAACTTAAATCAAGCTATCTGGAAAGCATCAAAACTTCATCACAAACACAAATATATGATCAAATTCAATTAAATATGCATGTATGTATGAAATTGAAATTCAAAAATATGAACTAAATCGTGATCGTGTTTTGCAATTTTGGGTGCTTCGACCGATGGTGATGATGCATTTGGCTTCAGAACACTTCAAGGAATGTTGTTTGATGCTTGGAATAGCTTGAATCGATTAAAATCTTGGACTGCAAGTTTCTTGAACACCACAACGTTTTTGCAACTTGGTTAGGGTTCTTGAGGTAGAGAATTCGTGTTTGGCATCTGGAAACCTTGTGCATATATAGTAGAAGCAAATTAGGTTAACAAATGTGATAAATATTGCATTGATTGAGAAAATATTTTATTGGAAATCAAATTCAATATTTCCAAAATTTATCAATTTCATGCCAATCTCTTCCTTGCGCGATTTTTCCAGCTTGTTATGACTAACTTGGACCTCAAGAAACTTGGACATCAAGCCCACGCGCCCTTAAGCCTTTCCTTGTATTTTATTTTAATTAATTGAATTTTAATGATTTAATTCAAAAATAAATTAAATAATTATAAGGAAGACGTGTGATTGGACTTAGAGGCTATGGATAATGTTAGAAACAAGTTTGGATCATAAAAACCTAAGCCCATTTGGAAGAAATTCAAGATTGATCAATGTTTTCTTCATGCACTTCTTCAAAATTTCTAATTTTTCTCAAGCCATAACTTGCTCAATTTTTATCATTTGGAAGTGATCTTGGACTTTTTAGAAATCTCAAGATGTCCTATAAGATCTCCTTTTGGTTTCATCTTAATTAAAGCTTACATGCTCATGTACACTTCTTTAGAAAAAGATGACTTTTTGTTGACTTTTAGAAGGACCTATAATGTATTGACTCATATCTCTCAAATGAAGCATTTTTGGAAAAACCTCGTAAGAAACAAAGTTGTAGGGAATTGAATTCCCTTTAAAATGTTCTTTGGTGGAAAAATTTCTTATGAAGTATGTGAAAGTTATGCCTGGTCAAAGTTCTGTTGACTTTCTCTTAAGAAATCCTAATTTAGAAACTTTTGACTTTTGATCATTTCTTGAATTTTCTTGATGAATCATGATCAACCCTTGATCAAATGATGAATTTTATCTCAAAATCTTGATGTTTACCAAAAAAAGATGAATTTTGACTGTATGTTGACCATAATTGACTTTTTGTCAAATACAACTAATTTTCAATCATCTGAGTAATTGACTGAGCAAATTTGAGCTATGAGGCTTGAAACTTGACATGGTGATACTTTAATGCATATTAGGAGACATGATAATCACTTGAGGCATTAGAACTCATCTTTGTCTTAAGAGAAGCAAAACCCTAGTTATGGGTTGATTGCTTAGGAGAGGGTTTGTTTGGTAAACCCTTGAGTAGTTCTTGAGTATGGAGATGCACCTTGATCTTGAAAATAGGAGAAATTGTTTTGGGGTATAACAGTTTCCTACCGTTCTTGTAATGGATTCGACGTACAAAAACCAACAAGTATAGGCTACCATTGTTGGAAATTGTTAGTGTTATGTCGACTAAGAAGACGTACTCTATTGGTTTTGCATTTCTAAAGTGCGAAAAGGAAGGCAACTTTCAATGGGCTTTAGAGGTGTGTAGGTCAATGTTGAAGGACCAAGAAAATATGCCAAAAGTAATTGTTACCTTCTGAGATACGACGTTAATGAATATTGTTGCAACCGTATTTCCGACTTCTTCCGCATTACTTTGTAGGTACCATATTACAAAAAATGTGAGAAGTCGGGTTAAACCTTCTGTCGGGGCAAAATATGTAGCTGGTAAAGATGGAAAGTTGGTCAAGTCGGGTGTTATTGTGGATAAAGTCATGGCTACATGGAATGTTATTATAAATGCATCTACAAAAGGGATGTATGATGATGCTGTTTTACAATTCCGAGTTGTTTGTGTGAAATATCCTAATCTGTTGAAATAAGTTGAGAGCGCAGTACTTGATCAGGTGAATGAGAAGTTTGTTTGTGCATGGAATGATCAAGTTATGCACCTCGGTCATACAACATCAAACCGAGTTGAATCTACGGATGCTTGTCTCAAGAATTGGTTGCCAAATTGCAAGGGTGATTTGAGTACGGGTTGGGAAGTTGTGAACCTGTAATACGGTGAACTGACTTTGAGATTTTTTTGTATCACAAATGTGCGGATAGCAAGAGTCGCCACCGACTTTTCTTTTATCCAATTAAGGGAAGGTGAAAAGAACAGGAAAAGATCTTCGTTAGATTCTGAGTAAGGGAGAAGGTTATGAAAAGGGAAGGTATTAGCACCCCTTTTCATCCGTAGTTATCTACGGGCTCTTAGTTGCTCTTAGATCACTTTAAAATTGTGCTTTCTGTGTGTTTGAAAAAAAATGTTTTGAAAAGGCATTTCGCTTTGACTTTGTAATGATTCATGTAGGAATGTATACAAAGTGTTCGGAAATGTTTCGTTTTGAAAAGAGTTTGAATTTTGACAAAAGTGTGTGGTGTGAAAAGTATTTTGTTTGAGCAAGTAGCTAAAAGTCTTATTACCTACTCAGAATGGCTGTTTTCGTGTTATTTTACGTTCCTTTAGAATAGCGCTGTCCATACCATTAGTTGGTAGGTAACCCTATTCGTTGGATGTAGAAGGGACATTCGAAGGGACATCGTATGGTCATAGAAAGCAACTTGTAGGAAGTATCCTAGCACATTCGAAGGACTATCATCATTTTCGCGCCAATCGAGGGTCAAGATCATGTATTCGTAGGCGACATCGTGGGTCTATGATCTTTGTATCGAAGGGACTATGATGATTTGTTTTGAAGGCATGCTAGAATACCTCTACGCTCGAGGACTTGACCATTTGTATTCAAAGGCAACGAGAGAATTACCCTAAGGGGTGTGTGTGAAAAGAGTGTGTCAAGTTCGATATTTTATCTTGGAATTATGAGTGATCTATGTTCGTTTTATCTTGCCATACACGCCTAATTACTAGCTTTATAGTGCGGAAAGTAAATTGGAAATGTAAAGTGCGGAAAGACAAATCCTACGCTATTACATGGCTTTGGGGCAGATACATAATTTAAGGTGCGGAAAATAAAAGTCCTAATTAAACTATTACATCCCATAGGAAATTACATAATTTGAAAAGAAAGCGATAAAAATTGTCCGAAACGGAATAACCTTTGAATAGATGCAAAATCGGAAAACGGAAGAAAATTGCATAAGAAGAAAATGTTAGTAAAAATAAGTATTTTTGAATGAGAAAAAGTTTTTGTGTTAGAAATAACTTTAATATGATAAAATAATTTTTGGGAATTTTTGGAGTTAATTTGATAATTTAAAAACAATTAAAAGCTATTTAGATGATAAATTAGCAATTAAATTAAATATGCATGAAATAATAATAATTTTAATTTTAAAAATTAAATAAACATTTTTCTGATAATTATGCAAAAAATAAATATTTTTGGTGTTTTTTAAATGCATGATAAAAATATTAGAAGATAAATTAAAATGCATGAAAATATTAAAAGAAAATATGAAAATATGAAAATAGTTAAGTTTGTAAAAGGAAAAAAGGAATTGGTCTTGCCAGGGATCGAACTGGAGACCTTGAGGAGAATCTTCTCAAACCAACGCCTTAACCACTGGGCCAACTTGCATTTGGTATTTGGAAAATACAAAGGACGCGTTATAAGTGATACGCGTGTCACGTTTTTTTTTTTAATTTCAACACACAGTCAGCGCAGTGGGGTCCAGGTATAACGTAAGAGCCAATCGAAACAAGCCATTATGCCACGCCATGGTGAAACGTTCAACGCCGGAGTTCCCGTCGGAGCTAGGGCTCCGGTCATCTTCTCCGGTAGCTTGTCAACCTGAAAATCCTGCAAAACGCATCATTTAAAGCAAAACAAAAGCCCAGATCGACTAATTCGACCCTTGCGAGCACGATGGTGCAATCCTTTCGTCCTGAAACGGCCTGGAACTCGTGTTTCGAAACTCACAGTCCTAAAAACCCTAACAATGGTGACCTGGTATTTTTACGTGGAAACTCACATGTAATGCATCTAGTACACTCTAATGAATATCCTGAATCCAAACAAACATATGAAAACGATTAGCAATGGATGAAATACATAAATCGAAATTGAGAAAAAATCCAAACCGGTGAGAGTTTAAGGACACGATCTGGGCAGTTCTGGGCTCGAGTAAGGATAGATTTCGATTGCTGGGAACCTCAGGAAGATGTTTGGATGGTTGGCTTGCCTTGAAACCTGCTGGAAATTGAAAATCGATTTTTGACAATTTGAGAAAAAATTTGGAAAAATAAGGGTTGTGTATGGGGCTAGGGTTTCGTGTCTTGTTCTTGGCAACTTGCTTGGTATTTATAGAGTGAAATATGAGAGCAAAAAGAAGGAAACAAGATTGGATTTTGAATGTGCAATAAATTTCTTTCAAATAAAATCAAATTTTGGAGAAAATTTGATTTTCTCTTCCATGTGAGAGCTAGCACGAATTTGGTATGTTTCATGGGCTATCTTGGACCTCAAGCTTGATAAAAATCCACTCCTTTTGAAAATATATCTTATTTTCATATTTTATTTAATTTAAATTTGAATTAAATGGTTTTAAATTAAAAAATAAACCAATAAAATAAAATGTGGTCATGGCAAGGCATAAATAGGTCACAAATAATATTATGATCAAGTTTGGATCATAAAATTATAGGCCCATTTGGAAAAAAATTGGATTTTGACAAATATCTCCTTTTGTGCAATTGTCAAAAATGCCCAACTTCTGAATGGTGTATTTTGCTCAATTTTCCACATTTTTGAATGTTCTTGGACTTTTTAGAAATCTCTAAGTGTCCTCTAAACAACCTCTTTGGTTTCATCTCAATTGGAGTTTCCATGCCCAATAAATCTTCAAAACAAAAAGTTGACTTTTTGTTGACTTTGAAAAGGACCTGTAATGTTTTGATCCATATCTTCCAAATGAAGCATTTTTTGAACATTCTTGTGAGACATGAAGTTGTAGAGAATGAAATTTCCTTCAAAATGAGAGGTGGTGGAAAAATTTCTGAGAAAGTATGAAGAAGTTATGCTCAGTCAAAGTTTGGTTGACTTTTCACTGAGAAACCCTAATTTGGAAAGTTTGACTTTTGAGCAAATCTTGAGTTTTCTTGATGAATCATGATCAACCCTTGATCAAATGATGAATGTAACTTCAAAATGAGGATGTTGACCAAAAATCATGAAGTTTGACTGTATGTTGACCACAGTTGACTTTTTGTCCAATACAATTGATTTTCAACCATCTGAGCAATTGTCTGAGGAAACTTGACTTGTGAGGCTTGAAACTTGACATGAAGAGTCTTTGAAGCATATGAGGAGGCATGATGACCATTGGAGATGTTGGAAGCCCATTTTGATCTGAGAATTGCCAAACCCTAGTTTGGGTTGATTGTCTAGGAGAGGGTTTGTCTGATCAACCTTTGAGGAATCCTTGAGTATGGATGTATGAAATGTCTTTGAGAAGTAGGAGGGCAAATTTTGGGGTATGGCAGAACCATATGTTACTGAACCAGAATAATGAGATACAAATGGCATTTGGTCGTAGTATCACGGTGTTGGAACACAAGTTCAAAGATAATATGATATATTCTCAGTTGGCCGGTAACATCTCTCGGGCGACGCTTAATTATATTCTTCATGAGGCCAAAAGAGCTTCGAATGTGGGTGATGACACCTCAAAGTGTGGGTGCACTATTGTGAAAACATATGAGGATGTTGAAACGTCCACCCAGATATTGATTTGTAATGTTTGATTTATGTTTAACTACTAAATGTATTTGCTAAGTTTATGTTCTGAGTTATATGTATATCTCTATGTTAGTCAATGCAATGATGTTTTCTGGTTTTCTGTTATGAATTAGACCAGAAATAGAGTTACGGTACTGAACCGAAAGTTAAGTTCTGGTTTGGTGTAAATTTTATTAGATGGTGGTGCACATCGAAAATATACTTCTGGTTTTCAGGGGAAATTTAGGAAATTCACGCGGTTGGTTAAGAAGGTCATGGGATGGAATAAGAAATCCACTTTAACTAAACACTCCAAAGTTGATCTTAACACCCCTAAAACGAAGGAAAATACTATAATAATCTTACTCAAATTGTCTACCATATTTCAAATTTACGCTCACGAATCAAAAAATTCAAATTTTCAGGGTGATACCGGAAATTTCACATTCATATAAGAAACTATTCAGAAAAAAGTAAGTAGAATAACAGAAAAGTGGAAATTTCAACGCAGGAGAATTTCAAAGAAATTTCCGAAATTTCGGTATTTCTTCCGAAAATTTCAAAAATTTCGAGATTTTTTATGTTATCGAAAATTTTGAAATTTTAAGTAGTTCAAATATCTTTGAAAACATCCGAAATTTTCAAAATTTTCGGTACCTTCATTCACTATTTTTTAAAATCGTTTTTCATTGTTTTCAATGAGGGCCTGGAGGAAGGACGAGTCAATTGGAGGCAGGTTGACTGATATAGAGGAAGCTCAGGTCATGGATGTTAAGGTAGAGGCTTCCCAGTTACGGGCTGGATGAGTTGCTCCACCGATTCTCACCAGAAATAGATGGTGTAGCGAAAAAAACTACGAGTGTAAGCCATTGAATTGACTTAACTCGAAAAAATAACAAATGAGTCACCACCACACTTTTATTTCATCCAAAGGACTAGTAAAAAGAGAGAATAAAATCCTTAAAAAAAAAATCAGAGATCTGGGACCGGGGGTTAGTTATGCAAAGGGAAGGTGTTAGGCACCCAAAGCATCTACGGTACTCCGTAGGAACCTATATGTGTGCTAAAAATGGTATATGTACAAAATGGATGGTGGGGGAAGAAAAGAAGTATTTTTTAAAATTTTTGATTTAATGGATCTTCCAATGAGTTCCAGGCCTACATGCCAACAATGTGCAATATTGAAATCAAAACCCAATGTAGTTCGGATAAAAAAGACTA